>JAPEUY010000021.1:600000-1114768 GCA_027946455.1 Neocucurbitaria cava | reverse complement strand
CCTAACCCTAACCCTTCTTCTAGGTATTCGTAATACTTATATATTAACTAACGCTAATACTATATACGCCGAAGGTAGGGATAGGCCTAGAGGATATTAGCTAATTTTCTCTTAAATAAAAGTAAGTATCCCCTATATTTTATTCCCTTTTTTTTTTAATTTTAGTTCTTCTTACTAATAGTCTCCTCTATAGGTATTTGTAATATTTGTATACCAGCTAGCGCCTATACTACGCCCACTAACGCCTATAACACGCCCAACTAACGCCTATAACACGCCTAACTAACGCCTATAACACGCCCATAACACGCCTATAACACGCCTAACTAACGCCTAGCTACGCCCTAACTAGCCTACCCTATAGCGGCCCCATCATCTAGCTTTAGCCTAAACAGCACCCTATAGATTAGTACTACTAAGCTATTACTTATCGTCTTCCCCTATACCCTTCGCCTATACTACTTCCTAATCCACGCCTAGTAGGAGGGCTAGTCACCTATCTTACTAGTATAGCCAGCTTCCTACAATAACTTCTTACTATTACTACCTAGGTTAAAAATGCCTATAATAATAAGAATAGCTACCCCTAGCTACTAGTAAGGCTACTTAGCGTCCTACCCTATTACGTAGAGTAACTAGCTAATATAGCACTAGAAGTAGGTATAGCTATTAGCTTAGTAGCGGATATTAGGGCTCTATCTCTAGCCTAGACTATTTTAAGGCTTAAGGGAAGGATAAGGGTTCTAGTAATCTTCCTAGGTATAATACTAGTACTTATCTAGGTTATTATTGCTATCTTTATCCTACTATTCGCCGCTTATAAGGCTTTAAGGAGTATACTTCTAGGTTATCTAGTAGGTAGCGTAGCTACCTACTATATAGTCTAGTAGGGCTATAACTTTAGCCTCTTTGTTTACCTCGCGCTATAGTGTTTCTATTACCTCTATAGCCCCTTCGCTATAGCTATCGCACCTAGTAGCGCCTACTATTAACCTATAGTCTATTACTATACTATTAAGGAAGCCGCCTATTACCGCCCGCTAATACTACCTCTAAGCCTAGATAAAAGCACGTATAGCGTCCTAGTCTAGCTCCTACTACCCTACCTACCTAGTACCCTTAGGACCCTTAATATTAGCGCTAGAGTCCCTAGGGTTATTAGCCCTATTCCACTCTACTAGGATAAGAGAATCTACTAGCTCCCCCCTATAGCTAGCCTACCTAGACTCTTAGGTAAAATCGATTATACTAAATAGCTCTCTAATATACCTAACACGCATAATACTAGGAAAGTTAAGACTAGTACCTAATACTAATATTATGGTAATAAGTAGGCCCTACCTAAGCTAGGCCTATACTATAGCCTCCTACTCTTCTAGTAATATAAGCGCATAGTAGTAGTAGTAGCCTAACTTCTTAGCTAGTACCTTATACTACTCGCGTGTCTTATAATACAAGATACTTCTTATTAAGGTACTACGTAGCTAGCGCTACTAACGCCTACCTACCTTAACAGCCTTCTCTATAAGCCTAACTAGCTTATACTACTCTACTAAGTACTAGATATTTGGGCGTACTATATAGGCCCGTATATAGCGCGCTACCTAGACTAATATAGCCTCCCTAAGCTTATACTCTAGTATAGGTGGCTATATAGTAGTAAGGAGGATAAACTAGTAGGGTAGTAAGCGTATATCCTGGAGCGCTATAAGGTGAGGCTAGAAGTAGCTGCTTATATAGGTTAGGTAGTACTTATTAATTACTACTCTACGTAGTAGGCCCCTCTAGCTTAAGGAGAAAGCGTAGGTTATAAAGCCCTAGCCGCTAGTAATATTAGTACTTACTACTACTACTATAGCGGGGTTAACCACCCCTTCCTCCTATTTAATATACTAGATCCTAGCTGCTTATAAGTAATATAGTAAGCTAATTAGTAGCTACTAGAAGGGCACTATAATAATAGTAACCCCTAGATTAGGGAGGTGTACTAGCGCTATAAAGAGGAGGCTCTTCCCCCTATTAGTAGGAAGGATCACTACTAGTAGGGACTTACTAGCTACTACCTACTATAGGGCTATCTCCTACTCTTTAGATTTGAATATAGCCTTATACACCCCTAGCATACGCGCTACTACTACTAATAGTTTAGCTAAGCTTACTCCCTATTATTATTATTAGTAGTAGAGTAGGGCTAGTATTATTAAGGGTACTATAGTCAGCGCTAGTAGTATAGTGGTAGTAGTAGCAATAGCTATAGGAGGAGGAGGAGGAGGAGGAGGAGGGAGGGATAGTATGCTATTTAGCTGTAGTGGTGGCTAGCCTATATACGCCTCTATTTAACGCGGTTTGGCTATAGTACTAGCTAGGCTAAGGAGGTAGTACTAGCGTTTACTAAGATCTTGGAAGATATAGAGAGAGTAGTAGCTTAGGTACTATATAATATTAATAGGTACCCTATAGCGTAGTATACCTATCTATGTAGAGTACTTAGCCTAGAGGTCTAGCGTATCCTCTAGGTCTATCTATAGCTCTTTAGTATTATCCTTATCTAACCTACCCTTATCGCTAGTAGTACCGCTAAACGTTAGGCCTATAAACTCCCTTCTAATAGTAGTAGTAACGTACTAGTATACTAGCGTTATAAGGCGGGTCCCTAGCTAGCTACTAGTCTATTCAGCGATAATCTTTATTAGTCTATTAGTCTCCTACGGCCTATTAGCCCCTACCTATATATAGTTACTTAGGGCGCGTTAGCGCACGCTGTAGTTAAGGTGCTAGGTAAATAGGTGCATATAGGCTAGGAAGATAGCCGTAAGCTACCTAATATACTAGGGTAGGAAGCGCGGGATTACCTTTAGGGTATCCTACTATAACTAGCTCTTATAGTAGTAGCTAATAAAGATTACCTAGCTATCTATAATAAAGATATTATGGTCTTACGTAAAGCTATTCTAGTACTATATAGAGGTAATCTTAGTACTATAGGCTAGCTAGCCGCCCGTAGTATAGATAAGGAAGAGGAGGAGCGCTAGGAACTAATCTACCCGCTTAAGGTAGCGGTATACTAACCTACACTACTACCTATCCCTATTTTTCTTCCTTAGCCTACGCCCTTTTTAGGTTAGCTATAAGCCTCTTAACTAACTAAGCTATACTACTCACCAGCTCGTTACTAGGCTTTAATAAGAAGGAGTAGCTACGCTAGGTAAAGGTAATATTATCCTTAATCTACTCTAGGGGTACCTAGAACTAGTTACTTAGGGGTATAGGTAAAGATTAGCTCCTCCTAGAGTAGTACCTCTACCGCGTTAATAGTAGTAGTAATTATACCCTTAAACCCCTCTATAGCAATAGGCTAGCTATAGATATAGAGGGTAGATTTGTCCCTTAACCACATAGTACTTAGGGTACTACTACTATTTATAGTAATATGTTTACTATAGGCTAGTAGGCTTACTATCTCGCTTATAGGGCTATATACCCTATCTATAAGGTACTCACGCCGCTAGTGAAGGAAGATAAGCTATATCTCCTTACCCTACTCCTCTTAAGCTTAGAAGGGGAGTAAATACTTAATAGTAATAGCCCGTATATAGTATACTACCCTAGCTAGTATATAGGAGTAGTCTAGGGCCTTACGCAGCTAGCTAGTCTCCTTATTAATACCTAGCACAGCTAGGAAATGTACTAACCTACTCTTAAACTTCTGGTCCCCTATAGTGTAGAAGATAAAGGCGCTAAGGAGGGCTATTATCGCCGTAATCTACTACTCCTTACCCTCTAACTGTAGCGCCTACTTTAGCTTATATACCTACTACTACTACTCCTTAGTCTATAGGAATAGCTCTACAGTATCTTACTATAGATTTTTCTACTACTACCTTTACTACTACTACTACTACTACCTCTCCCTCTATAGGCTACCCTCATCGCTACTATTACCTCCCCCTTCCCCCTCTTCCCTACTACTAACCTCTTCCCCTTCCTCTTCCCCTTCCCCTTCGCTCTCTACCTAAGCACTACCTAGTTATAAGTACAGCTCCTCCTTAACTACTATAGCGATATATAGCGTATAGTAGATAAAGCGCTTAATATAGCTAGCGTAGCGCCGCTAGCTCTCTAGGTTTTAGAGGCAGCTAAAAGGGCACTAGCTAGGCTACTCTAGGTTAGGGCTATAGAGCTAGCGCCTAGTCTCTTATAATAGGGTAGCCAGGCCAGCTACGCCCTACTTAATTACTAGGTCCACGATATAGGTAGCGCTAGTAAGGAGTAGGCTAATTAGATTATACTAGTCTAGTAGGTGGCTAGCCTAACTTAGGTACCTAAGGTTATGGCCTACTAGGTGTTTATACTAGCTATTATAGTTAAACTAGCTAGTATAGTTAGTTTTAGTGATACTAACCTCTATAATATCTAGCGTTTAGGTATAGAGGGCCTATAAGTCCCTATCCTCCTATAGAATGCGGGCTGCCTCTTCGCTTATTAGTAACCCTTATACTTATAGTAGCGCTAAGGCTAGCCCTTTATAGCCTATAGAAGAAGCTAGCGGCAGCTAGCTACTAGAGGTAGGTAAGGCTAGATTATATACTATAAAGTAGCGCTAAAACCCCCCCCTAAGTTAAAGAAGGTTTGTACCCTCACTAGCACCTAATATGTGCTATCTTACTAACCCTTACACTAGGGGTATTGCTTACTACTATAACTTTTTATGCCTATAAGGCTAATTATAATATAGGTACAGTCGTCTTCTATGTACGCGTACCTATAAAGGGGCTCTCCTAGTAGTAGCTAGGGTAGGCCTAGCAGGGTAGGGCAGCGCACCTAGGTAGGGTATTTAAGCTAGCTACTACTATAGCGGCCCTACTAGTTAAGGAGCTACTAGGTCTTTATATAGGTAGCGTAGGCTTACGTAAGGTATATTACCTAGCTTCGTACTATAGTATAGTACTCTATATAGATAAGTATACTATACTCTAGTATATAGTAGAGTAGGTTAGCTAGCTACTTAGCCTTCTCTTTAGCGCCTCTAGCAGCTACCTTTGCGCGCCGCTAGTAGGAGGGAGGTATAAGAGGATAGTAGTAGTTAGGCTAAAAGCCCTTAAAGCTAAGGGGAGAGGAGGGAAGTAGTAGGGTAGAGGACCTAGTAGGTGGGGAGGAAGGTAATAGGCCTAGGGAGGAGGAAAATAGCGCTAACTACGGCGCCTAGGTAGGGGAGGAGGAAGGAAGGAAAGGGGAGGAAGGTAGCGCGATAGCTAGTGGTACTAGTAGTACTAGTAGTACTAGTAGTACTAGTAGTACTAGTAGAAGGGGTAGTTATAGTACTAGCTAGTACTACTAGCGCTGCTAGCGGCGTACAGAAGGCATACTTTCTTAGTAACCCCCCTTAAGCTACACCTAAAAAATAGTAATAGGGCTTAAATCTAGGTAGCGTTAGGAGTTAATAGCTGTAGTTTTAGGGTAAAGGGAGAAGGGTAGCGTACTATAGAATTTTCTATGTTTATTTAGGTATTATGTTAAATTCCGAAAAATACCTACAGCCTATACCTCTCTCTTATAGCACGTAAGATAAGCTAACTACCTTACTCTATATCCCCCTTCTTACTACCTAGTAAGGGGAGAATAGCCCTAAATCATATGCGCGCTAGCTTAGGTAAGGTAAAGTAGGTAGAGGTAGGGCTTATAGCGCTGTTTTATTTAGTAGTAGCTATACTTTAGTAGTAGAGGGCGCTATTACTAGGCCACTTTAGTATTCCTTATATAAGGCTAGTAGGTTAGCGTGTTAGCACCTACCCTCCCTACCCTAGGTTGCAGCTAATTAACGGCTATATCCTACTACTTAAATCCTACTTACTACCAGCCTATTAGTACCTAGTAAAATGACCAAATTCCTAGTAGGAATTGGGGCTGCCTCGAGGCGAGGTTGCAGCCAATTAACGGCTATATCCTACTACTTAAATCCTACTACCTCTAGCCTATTAGTACCTAGCAAAACAACCTAATTCCTAGTGGGAATTGGGGCTGCCTCTAGGAGAGGGATAGGTAGCTACGCTATAGTAGTAATAATATATAGAGGCTTACCTATAAACTAAAGTAGCTACCTATAGCCTTATAGTTAGTTAGTATTCTTATTATACTCTAGTTTAGTAAATAGGTAGGTAAGGTTATAAGCCTTATCTACTAGCTAGGCTTCTTCTTTAGCTTCTATACTAATAAGTAAGGCCTCTTTTAGTATAGGCTTATCCCTATCTCCCCTATCTCTATCTATAACCTCCTTAACTAGGGTAGTAGGCTTTATACTTACTACCTAGTATAGTATATAGCCTATCTTTATCCCTATCTAAGTCTATAGTATATAGGCTACTTAATTAAAATCTAGTTATAATAAACTACGTTAATTATAAACTATAGTAGTATATCTATATAGCCCCTTCTTACTTATTATTTTATAGGTATATAATTAGTAGTAGTAGCTAAGGAAGGGTAGTATAAGGAGGTTATTTAGTAGGGAGCTATCTAGTAGAGGGAGGTAATCTTAGGGGGTTTTAGCTACTAGGTTATCTTTATACTTAGCTAAGATTACCTAGTAAGTTAGGGCCCTAATCTAATAGGTAAAGGTAAAATACCTTTCTAGTTTTTATTACGTAATTACGCTTATATATAGTATATAGAAGAGGAGCTTATATTAGGGTAGGTAGATAATAGGGGAAGAGATAGATAGTTACTACTAGGCTATAATTACGGAGGAGGGAGAGTAGTTTAGGTAGGTTTAGGTAGGTAGATAGAGTAGATAGATTAAGAGTATAGTAGGAGGTAGTGTAAAGTAGATAACGTATAAGATACTATAGTATAATAAATCTTTAGTATATTACTATAAAAAAGAGGGATATACGTACGTACTATACTTACTCCTTAGGTATACTTTAAGCGCGCCTTATATGCGCCTTGTACGTACCTTATATACGCCTTAAATACGCCTTAAAATAAGCTACCCTTATAGCCTCCTTATTTTATTATTACGCTTATAACATACCTTACTAATAGTAACGTACCTAAAGTAGTAGTAGATAGGGTAGCCTAATTCCTATATAGGGAGGGGTTGTAGCCAATTACTATAGGTAGATTAGCCGCTTAGTAGGATACTATACGGCTGCGTGGAGGTAGGTATACTCTCTTAGTAACCCCCTTAAGCTATACCTAAAAAATAGTAATAAGGCTTAAATCTAGGTAGTATTAGTAGTTAATAGCTATAGTTTAAGAGTAAAAGGAAAAGGGTAGTATACTATAGAATTTTTTATATTTATTTAGATATTATATTAAATTCTAAAAAATATCTATAGCCTATACCTTTCTCTTATAGTACGTAAAATAAGCTAACTACCTTTTACTCTATATCCCTTTCTTACTACCTAGTAAAAAGAGAAGAGCCCTAAATTATATATATACTAAAAGTAAGTAGGTAGATAAGTAGGGCTTATAGCGCTATTTTATTTAGTAGTAGCTATACCTTAGTAGTAGAAAGCGCTATTACTAGGCTACTTTAGTATTCCTTACGTAAGGTTAGTATATTAGTAGCTATCTACCCTACCTAAGGTTATAGCTAATTAATAGTAGTATCCTACTTATAGAATCCTACTTACTACTAGCCTATTAGTACTAGGTAATAGTATAAATTCCTAGTAGAAATCTAGTATACCTTAAGAGTATAATAATATTAGGTACTTAATAAAGGGTATTTTAGTATAATAAAAGAAGTAGACTACTACGCTAATTATAATAGAGGCTAAGCTTACTTATTAACTAGGTTACTAAGTTAGTTATATAACTTAGGGATAAGTCTATTAGAAGAAGGGGATAATATTATAACCTAAACTAATAAGTCTATAGAATAGTACTACTTAAGTACTAAGACTAATAGAACTATCTAGAAGGATACTAAGGATAAGCTATACTATAGTTATATAACTAATTAAAGGTTAGTATATACTAAGAGAGTAATTAGATAGAACTAATTATAGTAATTAAAGTATTTAGTAATTAAAGGGTTACTAATTAAGGTAATTATATAGGATCTCTTTAGTATATAAATCTTATAATATAATAGCTTTAGGATATTATATTTAACTTAAGTTACTCTTATAGATAATTAACTTTTAATTATCTACCTTAGTCTAACTCTCTTGTATATCTATAGAATATACTAAACCTACCTACTAGTCTATATCTACTTTATTATATTACGCTTCGTAGCCCTAAATCTATAACTAAGTTTAATACCTACGTAGAGTAGGTAGCTAATAACTATACATTACTACTATTATTATTCTACCTTATTATTTTAGAATTACCTAAATAAATACTATAGGAAGTAATACTCTAATAAGGAAGTTAGGTTGTAAATTGCAAATCTTACACTAGTTAAATTATGTGAATGCAATTAAAACTTATCCTAGTCTAAAGCAATTGTAGGGCGTACTCTACGACATAAGTATCCCTACTTTATTACCCCTCACTCGTATATGCTTATCTACTTACTATCAGTTTCCCCATGCTTATGCGGTGGTAGCCAGAAGCGGAGCTTTGCGTTGATGATACTCCGGAGCAGGGCTGACTCCTTTCCTATACCACAAAGCCTGCTTCTTTCTATCACTGCCGTCTCCGATACCGAATTTCGTGTCCTTCTCAGCATTTTCTTCGACCCACTGGCAGTCTCTGAACGACGTTTTCAGATCGTTGTATGTAAATGTTGCTCGACCGTGGTAGTGAGATCCCAGGAGTGGGACGATCGCCTCGCTGGCAATGCGACTATAGTAGTGCGGAATAGAGGAGAAGAGGTGATGGGTAACGTGGTCACTGGAGATGTGATGAAAAAAATGGGTGCCGATTATACCAAAATCGCGATCGATTGTTGCAGTCGCTCCTCGAAGGAATGTCCAGTTTGCGGCAGAATACTTTGGGACATCCGGATGGGTGTGGTGTAGAAAGGTGATCATAACAATGAAATGGTTGACGATGCACCAGGGAACAATGTACATCCAGATCAACAGCTCGAAGCTTCCAAGATATCGGTACACGGCATATAAACCAGCGATAGTCGTCAGACAGCCTATATCACTAAGTAGAATAGCCGAGACTTCGCTGTCCCGAAACATTCCTCCCCACGGGTCGAAGTGAGAGTAGCGCCAGACAGATAGACCTTTTTTGACGACTGCCGTGTCCGGGGTGGTAATGTTGGATAAGATGTACCAATTCCACCCGATGATTTGTTGGAGGATGATCCTCAAAAACAATACCACGGGCGCGTCTTCTCCAATCTCATCGAATTTCTCCAAAGCCACACCAATCTTACGAGCGTATTCATGACGCTGAGGCGGCACATAGTTCAAATCCTTCTCAATGTGATTGGCGTAGATATGGTGACGGCGGTGGCTTGACTTCCAGCTAAAATATGGCGCGAGCAAGAATGAGTGTAGGATAAACCCGACACTATCATTCAGAATTGGAGACTTCGAAAAGCCACTGTGGCCAGCATCGTGAGCAATCACCCACAAGCCGGTCCAGACAACGCCCTGGCACAGACCGTAGCCGCAGAGGAATCCATAATAGAGGAAATTGGATTGTTGAACGTGTTGCAAGCCGAGGAAATACCAGATCGTCAAGAGAAGGATGATGGAATACGTAAGATCACGGAAGAGATAGAAGAAGGACCAAAACGGTGAAGGCTCGAAGCAGTAGCTTGGAATAGCGGCTCGTAGTTCCTTGATGCTCACATCGTTGCTGTTGAGCGTCTACATTGCGAAATGAGTCAGTCCAAACATAAAAGAGGATTCCAGGCGATACTCACGCCAGGATCGCACAATTCTGACGGATGTGGTTCCTGATGGGTATTAAACCCCGTACGTTCGGCCTCCATGTTCAAAATGTAGTCGATTTGACTCAATCAATATCACTATATTATGCTCAGGATAGAATTGAGTTCTGCATTGTGGGGATATCGGCTGGGGAAACGCTGTGTTTCACATGCTCAATATACCAACGTCCATACGAGTAAAGACTAAGGCGGCCAAGATTGTCCATTTTAGCCGGTTATCGGTGCAGGCACGTCCGACGTAACGATCGAGGCAGTACATTCTTTGCTAGTTGACCTAAGCACGATCCTACGCCAAAGTATTAGTGGTCCAAGTGTCGACTTAGCTGGTGTAGACACGGCTGCCAGAAACCATGTCTACCTACAGGGTGTAGGCACGTCGGGCTGTATCCTCTTTAGTGTTCAACAAATCGGTGGTCGCAGATTAGCTCAACGAGGCGCACCTATTGGTTGAACTTTAACAAGGATACAGCCTGATGTGCCTGCACCCTGTAGGTAAGAATGAATCAGTTGACATGGCTCGGTGTCTCCGCGTGACACCGTCCACCGACTAGTACTTTACAAAACTTGACTTGGAATCACAAGCATAAGCTTAATCTGCACTGGAACGCCTTGCATACGACCTTCCTGTTATGTTGTTTAGTGCCCGACTGGGGAAGGCGATAAGTTTACATATACGAAGGATTAAGCGAGCACCGCTAGCCACGTAGCCCATATTTGAGTTCGGTGTTGATCACTAGCAAACCTCCAGTCTCGGATTGCCTAGAGGCTTAACACATCTTCCATCTTTCTTCATGATAGGTTTATTGATGATTATGACGATGGAATCTAACTAAGTGAATGGGTATTGCATGTGGTGTGGTATTACCACAGTACGGATAACGATGATAATCAGACCCGACGTCAAATAAGATCGAACGAGTTATATTTGTAATTCTGTCCAAATGTCACCGAGCTACTGCAACTAATGACTGCATGCTCTTGGACTAAGCCTGTATTGTGAGAGAGTCCACCAGTGACAGCAGTTTCGCTTCCAATTCTACCAATGCTTGCCTAGCATCAACATCGGTATCGCTATCACCAGTACTCCCAAGTGAATTAACAGGAAGATCGACAATCATCTTCGTCTTCTCATCATCTAGCCCTTCAATAAAGCAGCAGTCGAGGGGGAATGCGCAATGCCGCCTCAATGTTTTCTTGCAGCACGGGAAGGGCATACAGCGGATTGCCGAAGGTGAAGCGGTGAGCACGTCGAAAAGGTCCTGCTTGTGTCATAAAATGTCTCATCCACCCCGCATGATTGTATTCCGCGAAAAGAACAAAGCCAGAAGGAGAGTTGGTCGCTTCGAGCGCTTGCTTTATGTCTCGATCGCTGGTTGAGGCACGATAGCGTGAGATGTCGAGCTGTGGAACTCGAAGGCGAAATCGCCGGATAGTTGCGTCATACGTGTCGGTAAAGTAGCACGTCAGCTTAGTGACAGTGGTTGATGCGGTGATGCGTTCATAGTCCAGTCGGGATGCTGCTGTGAATTGCTCCATGGAGGTCTATGGCTGCCAGAAGATTAACAGCTAAAGCGAACTGCTAGTGATTCTGGTAGAGCTAAGTAGTTTCATACACTGTTCGAAGAGAGAGAGAGAGAGAGATCTCCAGTAGGGCCATCATTTACTCATACTAAATCATACTAACTGCAATCGTTTGGATTTCATTGGCTACGGAGGAAGATTCTGGGGCCTGTGGCTTGACCTACATAGCAGTCTTTGATGACGTAGTCCTTGTTATCCGCCTCCGATTTGTCCAAAGCGATATCAGATCCGTGAACAAGCATGGCAACAACAATCGACATCTCCATATACGCAAGTTGTTTCCCAGGACATCCAAGCGGGCCAGAGCTGAAAGCTATGAGCCCGGATTGGTTCTTATTCATATCAGCGCCATCGTCTTGGAGCCATCTCTCGGGTAGGAACTCATCCGGTTCGGACCAAAGAAGCGGATTGCGCTGTAATGCATACGCCGAGACCCCCCACATTGGTCCCTGGCGGATACAGGAACCCCTCAATTTCGGCACCAGCACTCAAAGTTTCCCGTTGCAAGTGGCCTGCTGTAGGTGGACAGAGGCGTAGGGACTCACTGATACATGCTCGTAGGAACGGAAGAGCTGCGAGCTCTCGGTAGTTCATATCTTCGGTGGAGGGAAAGGCCGTTCTGATCTCCGCCGCAACCTTGTTCAGCTTGTCGACATTCCTCGCCAAGTAGAAAACGATTGCAGCAATGGCCACGGAAGTAGTATGTGTTCCAGCAATCATAAGCAGAACACTCTCAGCACCAAGATCTCCTATGGAGAAGCCTTCTCCTGTTTCTGGATCCCGTGCCTTCAGGAGGTGATGAAACATATCCTGCGAGAATGATGATTCCTTGTCTGGGGTCTTCTCTACTTTGATCCGTTCCCTCAAGGATGCAACGCAGAAATCGCGAAATCTGGAATTATCGCGGACGACTATTCGACCCAAACTGGTCCTTAGGGGGGTCTTGAAGAGCAAGTAGCGGAGCAGATGAGTCCACGGGTGGTAACCGAGCATATACCAGCTACGAGTTGTGCGTGGAAGCAATTTGGTCACATATCGATTCTTGGTCGAATGTATAAGTCCAAAGTCTTTCCCATAGCATAGATCGCCGAGGATGTCGAAAATAATATAGTTGGCCCATGCTGCAAAATCAACGCTGCCTTCACGATCCCTCGCCTCTGCTGCGAGACAGTTCACCCAACGAGTGGACAAGGCTTTGATTCGGGCCTCGTATTCTCGAAGAGCTCGTTCGGAGAAAGCGTGCGCTAAGATGCGTCGCTTCAGCGCATGGCGAGTCTTATCTCGGGCGGTGAATGTGCTTTCGAAACCTCCTGCCGTATCTTTGACACATTGATACCAGTCTCCTTTGCGCAAGTTGACATCTCGCGATGTGTAGATGGAATCGACGGCCGATGGTGTGTTGAAAGACACCGAGTTTGGGCTGAAGCGGACGACTGATCCATATCTAGCATGGAGTCGTAAAAGCCAGATATGGCGATCACCTTTCGCAGCGTGGTACCAGTTCGGCCAGGAAGAGATACAAGCAAGAAACGGTCCTCGAAGTGCTGCTAGTGGGTGAGAAAGAAGCCTGTGTACGACAACGAATGTAATCTATGATTAATGTTATTAATTTCGTATGCTGCCGCTCAGCGCTTCTATCTCACAATCGTGACAATCGCAAGTACTATGAAAATTGCCATCTAATGATGCTAAGTCGCAGTGTGCAAGGAAGCTGTGGTTTTCGCTATGTTTGATTGTGTAGAAGCTAATTGGGCTCCCAGGTAGTGTCTGCTTTCGATGTCTGACAGGGCGCTAGTCATGCACAATCTGCACGCGACCTTCGAACCCCAATTTCCCAGCCTAGTGGAGTCCGGGCTTTTTCTGCGTGAGCTAGCTGCCAAGGAGCGGGGGCTTGTTAGTTGCAGGTTTTCGTGATCCTTTGGTCAAGTATTTGGCCGCCAGATATAGGTACGCTACCGCGCACTGTGATCAACCTTAGCTTGACGGTCTGGTCCAGAAGTACATACATACAACACAGCTATGCACACAGCCTTGATCACTCTGCTCTATGCAGCCGTGGGACTTGCTATTCCTCTTTGCTACGTTGGCCTTTACCGCACTTTCTTTCATGCCTTCGCGAAGATTCCTGGTCCATTCTTAGCCAAAGTCACCAACGCCTACAGCGCCTACCATGCTGCGAGACGAGATAC
Organism: Neocucurbitaria cava; assembly: GCA_027946455.1. Taxonomy (NCBI): domain Eukaryota; kingdom Fungi; phylum Ascomycota; class Dothideomycetes; order Pleosporales; family Cucurbitariaceae; genus Neocucurbitaria; species Neocucurbitaria cava. The sequence continues at coordinate 1,101,130 of JAPEUY010000021.1, read as the reverse complement.
GCATGTTGTAATTCAACGTCTCCACGAAAAGTACGGTACGAGAATCTGCACATCGAGAATTGAATCGGACAGCTTCTTGACCGGTGCTAGGCCCTGTAGTGCGATATGGACCAGATAGGATTCTATTCAACAGCGCAGGTTCAATGGAAGGTAAAGTGGACTGATCATCTATGATATATGCAGCCTGGCTCACGACTAGTCTTAGAGATATATGGCCGCCGTAATAATTTGTTCAAAGGCAGAGCTTACGATGCTATGAGGGTGATGCATTCCAGCCATATCAGGCAAACACCACTGATGGCTAACTAGGTGCAACCACTTCCCAGTGTCTTCAACGCAGCGAGCAACGAGCTCCACTCTAAGCGGAGGAAAATCATCTCACAGGGCTTTTCCGAACAAGCAATGAGAGCGTCAGAGCCCAAGATACTGAAACATGTTGCCAATTACTGCAATGTCCTCTTCGAGCCAGTAACAAAAACCGGCTGGAGCGAAGCACGTGAAACGACGCAGTGGAGCGCCTTTTTCGCCATTGACCTTATCGCCGACCTCACTGTTGGAAGGTCCACAGCCATGTTAACAAGTCCTGAGAATCGAATTTACAATCCTGCACGCAAGGCTAATTTCGCTCGTATGGGACTTGCTATACAATGGCCAGAAGCTTTTCGCGGCGGCTTGTTCAAGAATCTGAAATTAGGCGAGCTTCTTTTTCCCAAGATCGCTAAATTGGGTAAACAGTGGCAAAACCTTCTGAGCTCATGGATCGCAGCTCGTTTGAAAGAACTCAGATCAGTAGAGAAGCTGGCAACCGAAGACGACATGATCGTGGCAATCGCAAGATACAAAGACCCAGAAACTGGTCAAGGCCTGAGCGATGGTGATCTGACGGCGGAGATGACCACTCTGCTTATCGCGGGGAGCGGGACCATCACCACTGGCATGACAAGTCTTTTGTGGTATCTTTCTCGATGGCCGGACTCGTATGGCAAAGCTGCACAAGAAGTGCGCAGCATATTCAAGACGCCTGAGAGCATTGGCATGAATAGCACGTTAAGCACATGTATCTATTTGAAAGCATGCTTGCAAGAAGCCATGAGGGTCTCTCCGGCTCCCACCACGCCACTATACCGCGAAGCTGGCCCAGGAGGGGCGGTCGTCTGCGGGATCCATATCCCCGAAGGTTACGAAGTCGCCACCACCATTTATGCCCTGCACCACAACGAGTCTCACCACCCGGACTCGTTCACCTTTGACCCCGAACGATGGCTGCAAGACAAAGAGAATCTTCGGGCGACGAAAGCGGCCTGGGCGCCATTCTCTGTCGGGGATCGGAACTGTGTTGGCATGACGCTTGCCACCAACGAAGTCTTGATCGCAATGGCCACCATCCTCTGGTACGGCGACTTTAGGACTGCAGATGATCCGTCTTTGGCCAGCATTGGTGCCGGTTCGCAACGTCTTGGACCTGGGAGGCAAAGGGTAAAGGAGTTCCAGTTGTACGATACCTTCGGTGCATCAACTGAGGGTCCTTACCTCCAGTTCAAGCGTAGAAAGATACCATAGTAGTTAATCTTATGCCAGAAATTATACCGCTAGCAATTACAGAACCGCACCAACCATTATCAGAATCTAACACCCACGTCTTCATTTGATCGCCATTTGCGCATCTCATCGAAGAAGCTGCTTGCTGCACCAGCGATCCATCTTCTACCGCTTGTAGAATGCCAGCCAACATGTCCACCATGCTTGGTGGTGCACAGGACTGTATACGCCGACTTGGCCAAGGCAATCGAGGGGATGGCAGTTCCAGCTGATATCGGGTCGTCTAGAGCGTTCACAACCAACAATGGAATGGCAATGGACGCAAGTCGAGACGCCGAAGAGGTCGCACGATAGTAATCTCTGACCGACTCAAATCCCCACATGGGAACCTGCACTGCCAGATCAAAATCAGGAAGATATTTCGCCTTCCTCACGGCGTCTAAATCAATGTTGCTATTTGCGCTAATCTGCTCGACGTTGGCTAGCACGGCCCTTTTGAGTGTGGTACCAAGCGCTCGTAAGTATGTTTCTCTACCAAACCATGATGATTGCAAAGCGTCTAGCGATTGTTCCAAGTCCCAAGGATTGGATACAGTCATTGCCGCCTGCAGAATGCATCCCTCGGCTTCATCGGCGATGTACTGTTGCATTGCGTAAGCACACTCGATTATCGCATGCAGTAAGCACCCACATTGGTAAGGATATTCGCCCCTAGTGAGAAACCTAATGCATACATCGGTCGGTTTGGGAACATCTCGGCAAGTCGAGTGACGGCTTGAGCAAGGTCCCACGTCGAACCTGCGTGGTAAAAGAGTTTGCTTGTCAAGGCTGTGCCAGAGCAGCCTCTTGGGATAACGACAACAATCTCCCAATTGCTCTTTCTAATCACGCTGTGACACGTCTCTTGTATGTAATCCTCTTCCGACCCTCCACCTAGACCCGGAAGAATAATGAGCAACGGTCGAACATCCTTGTTTGCGAGCCTTTGTTTGTGTTCTTGAATCATGATAGAAAAGTGCGGCCGTGAATTGCTGGTTGCGGATGCAGGTCTAGCGGTCTGACGATCTTGACCACTATGAAAGAAGTCTATCGCAAAACTGCCAGGGTAGCGTGAATCTTCCTGCTCGATCAGGATTCTATAGAAATGGCAAGGCGGGGTTCTGCCAGCCTTAACCAGGTTCCAGATTGTGTGGAGATGGCCGCTGCTCAGTAGCAACGGATTCAGTTGGCAGACGGGCATTGCTTGTTGACATATTTCCGCTAACTTGCGCCGCTCGGGCGAAATCCTTGAGACCAAGTCGATAGAGGCACCGAGTTTGAATCGTGGATAGTCTCGACCTTTGAATGAGAGAGAGGAAACAAGAAAGGCTACGATGCAGAGAGCGATTAGGAATACTGCCAGTAGATTTGTCGTGTTAATGAGAGCCATAATGCATACATCTGCCGAAAGTGCGAAAGAATTGGGGAGTGAGAGAGATACGTACGGCATTCCAATAATTGGTTGCCATTTACAAGTAGACTTTGATTGGATGAATCGGCTTCGGGGCACATCTGCAGGGTTCATAGCCGAGATTGGCAGGTGGCTGTGGCCTCACTCTGGGCGTTAGCACCTTCCACGCCTCCTCAATTCAAACATACATCTCAAAGTACCTAACACTCTGACATCCATGAGACATAGCTTGACTTTTGAATAATTTTTCTGGTATGCGCCGAGAATACCTACGTCCTCGCACTCAGTAGACCTTCTCCGCAACGTGTGTAGATGAACAGGCTGTTATTCCAATGGATCCCCAGACATCAGCAAATATCAAGGAATCATTGCCAACCAATGGTCAAGACAATAGTCCACCTGTTAACTCCACAGATGAGAGCAGGAGACAAGTTCGGAAGATAGAAACCCAGCTAAAGAAGGCATCGACAAAGATGCCTTGTGCCTCCACTCCTGCACCTAGGCATGGGGACGGGCCGGACGGCGTGGCTTGGCTCCAAGTGATTGGATCCTTCTTCTTATGGTTCAACACCTGGGGATTGGTTAATACGTTTGGAGTCTATCAAACGTACTACCAGCTCGACTTGCTCTCGTCGTCCACGCCGTCTGAAATATCGTGGATAGGATCGTTGCAAGTATTCTTGCTTATGGTGCTTCCCCATTCCTACCCCTCCTATCTTCTTCAGAGTCAGTCAACTGATGCTTCTCTCTTTACAGTTTGGAGGGTTCGTCATAGGTCCTGTATATGACAGAGGGTATGCTCGCACACTATTGACCGTGGGATCACTCTTTGTGGTATTTGGGCAGATGATGCTAAGGTTTGTGAAAAGTCCTGGAATCCCCGCATCCGAGCAACAGTCTAGAGCTAATGGTTGCAATAGTCTTTGCGATCGATATTGGCAGGTGATTCTGGCGCAAGGAGTCACACAAGGAATTGGTTGTGGACTTCTATGTATGTGCTCATATCCACGCTGGTTGCCGTCGCGGACTATATGGGCTGACAGTGGAATTCAGTCCTACCAGCCGTCGCAATCCTTAGCACTTGGTTTACTAACCGTCTTGTCACGGCGAGTGGAATTGCTGCAGCTGGTAGCGGGCTTGGTGGTAAAGTCATTGCTCATTCACCTTAAATTTCCCAAAGTACTGACGCGCAACTCAGGAGTAATCTACCCAATTGTTTTCTATCGCCTCCAACCTCGCATAGGGTTTGATTGGGCAACGCGGGTAATCGGTTTCATTGCGCTCGCAACACTTTCCTTTTCCGTGTCCGTGATGAAACCGAAGTCACTGCCTCCAGCGGCAAGGCAATTCTTCGATTTAGGGGCAATTAAGGACGTGCTCTTCAACTTGACGAATCTTGGAACGTTCTTTCTCTTCACTGGGCTCTACATACCCTTATTCTATGTATGTTGGAGCACATCTGATGACCGAGTAATTGACTGACATTCGATCGATCAGGTGGAACTCTATGCCATCCAGAGTAATTTGTAATACGCTCTCAGGTGCACCCTAGTTGGACATCTTACTGACAGACATCTAACAGTGTTAACGAGCGACTTGGTTTCTACCTCTTGCCCATTCTCAACGTCGGCAGCATATTCGGCCGAATTATCCCAAATTACGTAGCCGACGTTGTTGGCGTCTTCAACACCGCCATCATCTGTGCTCTCATCACAGCAGTCATCAGCTTCTGCCTCATCGCTGTTCATGATTCCGCTGGTGCAGTTGTTATTGCCATCTTCTACGGCTTCTTCTCTGGGGCGCTTGCGGCCCTATCTCCAATGCTGGTTGTACACGCTACGCCCGAGCGGCGCAAGATCGGAACGTGGTTGGGAATGGGTTTCGCAGCTGTCTCAGTGGGTTTATTGATTGGGAATCCGATTTCAGGGGCCATTCTGCGGTCTAGTAGTTTCAAGTATGCGTGGACCTTTTCCGGGCTTTGTCTCGCTGTAGGGTCTGGGTTTCTCATCGCTGCGAGGATCAGAAAGGGCGGGATGCAGATTACAACAAAGGTTTGACAAAGATTTATGCGCCGCCTACAACTAGGTGAATAGTAAGCCGCCCCGTCGTGTCACGTACACGCGAAATTAACGAACGAGGCAAGGGATTATTCGATTCTTACGCTGCCGAATTTTAAGCTCCCTTCTCCCAATTGTCTAGTAAGTTAGTTGAAGAGGTAGTTTATATAGGATTATACTATTCGTTTCGGGATAGATAGAGCGCTCGAAATAGTAGTTAAGAGCAAACTAGGGGTTTTCTCAATATACAAAGCATCATACGATCGCTAAGATATGTGCACAATTCTAGGGAGCCTTAAGATATAACGTGGTCTACAAGCGAGTTGCCTACCAAATGAGTCGCCCACTAAACACCCGCAGCGCGTGTGGAAGTTCTTGGTGCTGACTAGTAAATAGGTGGATGCTCCTGACCATTCATGTCTCGTTGGTAGCGAAACCAGATCTCACTCTCCTCTGGAGTTATTTCGCCTGCATACAATGGGTCATTCCGCAACTGCTGCAGGAATTGCTGCGACGCGGTGCTGCGCTCTGAACTGCCTGGCTCACCCCATGCAGCTTGCATTCTTGCCATTTCCTCTGAGAGCCGCTGTCGCTTCAGCTCCAACGACGCGTCGTGGCGCGCAAACGCGGAGCGGAGCGACTCCCATGGAGGGAGAGGTACCCGACCGTCATGAGTTCTGCTCCGAATATAGGCTTGGGAGTAGTGAGCTACCCATTCACCCGGTTGCTCGAACTGCATTCCGCATTGGGGAAACGGGCAGACACATGGTGGCTGTCGAATGTGCACGTAGTATGCCTCTGTGGCTTGAATTGTGTGATTCTCGCGGGCATATTCCAATTCGGCAAGGTCCATGTCGATGTGATCATAACGTTGGTATGCTCCGACTGGCCCGAAGTACTTCCTAACAGGTGGCGTGATGCGATGCGGATTCCACGACGTGTCAGTCAGCTCCCACGTCGATGAGCTGCGGTTCCACCTCCATAAGTACCGTGACGCAGGGCATACACTGGTGTTGTTGTACCATTGTAATTGCGAAACACTTAGGGAGATGCCGTCAAACGATCCTGTGGCCAGCCGAGTCCCCTTGTCGGGTGGTGTTCCGAGACGCTTCGAGGTGCCCTCCGTCAGCACGACGTCAGTCACGCGAGGAAAGCGACGACGCAGCGCCATCCAGAAGGCAGCTCTCTGATCCTCGCCTTCGCGGATTTCTGTGTAATATCGGCCGTCTTCCCATTCCGTGACGAAGACAGACGCACCAAAGGTGAAGTCGACTTCGATATATTGCATGTGAGTCAGTGCCTCAAGGTCGTGGTTCGTGTGGCGTGGATGCCCACCGGCGAGCAACCATTGGCCGTCGACGATGTATCGCGTTGTGGGATCAGACCAGAACAGCTTTTTGGCCTCCTGACGCGTCGTGAATGACACGTGCATGAGCTGAAAGAGCGTCGAGGGGTCGCAGAAGGACAGAATGTACTGCTGAAGCTCGGTGGGCAATTGCAGAAAGGCATGAAATTCGTCGTCCAAGGGGCGTGTCTCGTTGTGTCCTGAATGGATGTGGTGGCGGAAAGGGAGACGCGTCTCGCCGAAGTGTGTCGCGCGTAGATTCCAGTTAAAGGAGGTGGACCATGGACCAACATGAGCAGTCGTAAACACCATCGTTGCAGCGTCAGTGCACCTTCGATCAATAACAAATAGCAAGTTAGACAGCCTCGCCTGACCAGAGAGAAGGGAAGGGCTAGGTGGGGCGACCACAAGCTAAGCGGTCTAGCGAAAGCGCTTACCGGGACCGGGTCAGGGGTCGTGCCTATAATTCAGCCCGAGCATTTTATACTTATGTATCGTACATTTCCACGACCGATAGGTTTGACCTTTTATGATTGTGACGATCGCACGCTGCCTGGTGTACCCGCCTTGAAACAGCCATCATAACCATTTACACCCCCTGTGCCCCTGCTCTTATATGTCTCAGCGACAATGTTGAAATAGTGCCAAGCTGTTCGCGAGATGCGGTAAGCCGCGGTATAGTTGTGCTTCCAATGTTACGGGTTCTTTGCTGTTACATAGAGTTCCTCGGCCCGCGCGCAAAGAGAAGTCCCGTGAGTTCTAAATGTTTACGAGCTTACGGGTTGCGTGACCTCATACACCTGGTGTGGCTCTACATAATTAGCGATATGAACAATGTGCGCGGTGCCCGATCAATGAAGTCAAATCTATAACTTTATTTTCGATTTCATTCTTAGGAACACCTAGATAAGGAAACAATGAGCAAAAAGTGAGCGATGTGGACCAGCCTTATTTCGAACTGCCTGGAGAAAACTTGAACAACAAATAAGAAATGCTTTACAAGAAGAACTCTGGTCCAACCAACGAACTAGAAGGCGTTGTCTGCACCCGAATAAGTTTAGATCAAGAAATTGAAAAACTCAATGCCAACGTCTTTTAAAACCTCCTCGCAGCCAGGTACCAGTTTGTTGTCATTACCAAAGGTGCCTGTTTTGCATGGCGGCACAAAGTTCGCTTGCTCTCGCGATCTGTACTTTCCATAAATGACCATACCGTTCTCGGGATACTTTGCTCCTCTAATGGGTTTATTCTTCCTCGCCATCTCTTTCGCAGCTTTCCACATAGCGACATCCTCGGCGTGCCACTTTGGCTCTATTTCTGACCCATACTTAATCCGAAATTCAACGTATTGCCAGAGAACTGGTGCATGAGCTGGGAGAAGCGCGTCCAACCTCTGGTCGGCAGTTCTGTCTTCTAAGCTATTCCCGCGGGCTTGCGATCCGAAGGCTACCCCTTCATCTCGGATCCAGAGTGCTGCAAGTATCCAAGGTTCCTTAGTTTGCACGGAGATGTACTTGTGTGCTAATATCGCGAAATCAGCGATGGTCTCCGGTTTCCACCCTGAGTTGACTGGCTCAGCGATCCAACCACTCCAGGTTTTTAGGAGGTTATTTTCATTTGTGTCCATGATTGTCGACATATCTGGGTCCGCGGGGTTCCGCTTAGTGTGGTACGTATGCACATGGTCCACTTTACTGATCGCATTGTCACGGACTGACACAGAATGTTCGTCTGGCTGGAGAGAGGTGACAGGAACTGCTTGGGGGGTCCAAAGCGTCTGGCTCAGCGCGAGCAGGCTAGCCAGCACGGTGGTGTACTTGAAATACATGCTGGCTTTGTGCTAGGAGAAGCGCGAGGTTGGTGTAGTAGACGAATTCTGATCTCCAGACTTAATGTTGGTGTGGCGGAGACGAGGTCAGATCTGGGGGCTCTGGTATGAAGGCGCGTACTGGCTGCACGTGTAAGAAAGAGTTACAGGTAGAGAAGAAGGAGGAACACTAAGTGGGTGAAGGGAACATGGCAGCAGTCCGTCCTATTTCTACCTTTTGCTAAATCGTCAAGCTGACCATACGCCCTCGTACGCTCATCGAGCATTTCGAGCCTATCTCGAGTAAGCCTACGACGCCTCTTTGTTCCTCAGGGGCTTACCACCGGATGCTGATCTCAGACATACCATTTCACTGTAGCCCAAGGCTTTCACTGCCTTGTTTCGTCGTTCAATCTGCCACACTGGAATGGTGCCGTAATCCACGGTATGTTGGAACTTTACGCCGCAACGCCCTAAGTCCCATGTCTCTAACACCGTATCACTTCCTATAAATTATACGCAGCAACCTAAGCTTTCCTAGCGGTGTGGAATCTACCTTACCCCGCAAGGCTCCGAAACCCGTGCCTCGTTGAATCTACCTCACGCCGCGGAGCTCCTGAACCTGTGCCCCTTACACCGCAGAGATCTAAACACCGTGTCCGTTACGCCAGATCGCTTCCCATAACCTGCTACGCAGCAATCTGAGCTTTCCTAGGGGCATTGAATCTACCTTACGCCGCAACTCCAAAACCTGTGCCTTGTTGAGTCTATCTCGCGCCACAAAGCTCAAGGATCCGTGCCTTTTACACCGCAGAGATCCAAAGCCCATGCCTTTTACGCCAACCCTGGTGCCACTACACAGGGCAAGGCGGACAGCTCAATACTGACGGCAGTATCTTGTATAAAGCAAGTCTCCTTTCCTGCATTGAAAGAACACAAACAATCACTCCAATTTTCAATCATTAACCACCACCAACCCGGCTACAATCAAACCATACTTTTACTATCAATCCTTAACTTCCTTTTCACAACAACTTTCCCCAATCACGATCTATCCACAAACATGAAGTACAACTCTGCGATCCTCACTGCTCTGGCGGTTAGCATGACATCCGTCCACGCTGCTCCTAGCAGTGGAATTCAGGCTCGTGGTTACACGTTAGGAAACCCTTTCGTGGATTGCATGCGAAATTCGTTTCCCAATTTTCCGCGAGAAGGCAAACCTAGCAAAGTACAGCTTCGAGCTTGCCTTCCTAAACATCAAACCCACGCCCCACGCGAGCTCGAAACCTTGAATACCAGGGATGTCTTCAACTCCCTGCAGTCCCGCGGCTTTGACATACTCGATGTGTTGGGTAAGAAAATGGGACTTGATCAGAAATCACGGTGCGTGGACGAAAAAGGCACAGACACCAAGCTACACGACGAGTTTGTGTGGCCTGAAGATGTCGTGTCGGCAGGAGGTGGGCTTTGCGACGAGGCCATGAAAAGAATCGAGGAGACCGGACTCGATGAGGATGGCGGAGTCGCATACGCAAACAAAGTATTGACCAACGCTTTCGATGACCAGAACAACTACCTCCACAAGGGTCGCGAGCTTCTTGTCACAATGACTATCGATTACATCCCGCCTCTAGCCGCTAGCAGAGATGGAATCCAAGCGATAGCCAAGGGAGTGAGAGACCTCTGCTCAAGCGCTGTCGGGAGACTCATGGATGGACGCGACGGATGCACTGAGAGCGTCAACTGGTTCGTTTCGCAGAAGGCGAAGTTCACAGACCATCTGGCTGCCAAAGGTGGAGAAATCGGCATGTTCTTCGACGGTTCCAACAACAAGGTCGCTACGGTGCAACTGGGCTTTTCGGAGGACTCCAACTAGGGTCAGGAATGAGGGAATGCTTATAGAAACCCACTGTGCCGGTTCACGGGGTCAGGCGTGGTGGTCGCGGCTGCTAGGCGGAAGCGTGTACGATAGATACATCGAGATAGGAAGTCGACAAGCTCTGGCAGCAGGTCGCGGCGTTGTGTTTCCACCTAGTCACTACATTCCTTCGAGCAGGCATATATTTCCAACTAGACTACTTACTCCTCATACCTTTCACGTCCAGATTCTGAGCTGCAAAACATGCTGAATGATGCTGTGTTGCGAAATAAAGCTGCGGAAAATTCCTAAGTAAATTTTGCGCGCTGTCACATCTCAAATCCAAATCTTGCGTACCTACAATCGTTATCTTCCGATATGCCAATTTAAGGTTGCCGTGCCTCATTCTGCGAAAACGGCTAACACGTCGCCGGTCCAAGCGTGTGTAAGCGAACATGGCTGCCTTCGAATCGCATACTACGGCGCCAACAGGCATTTCTGGCTGGCGCGCCGCCGAGCGGAGACCCCTCTCTCGACCCTATCGCGGTGGACAGATTTGGCAGGAGTTTGTAGATGCGGGGACAGAAGCGAAGAACCTGGTGCAGGGGGTGTGGGACTAGGCACTCTGGCGCGGCATCCAGAGCCGTCGAGTGCAAAGTTGAATACCTGTCTTGTTTGGCGGGATCGCTGTCGCTCCAGCCGTTCAAGGAAGACGCGCTGCATGGCGATACCACTGAAACATGGATAGAATTGACAGCCTCTTTTCAGCCTTGTCTGCCTTGTTGATACAACACATGTCGGTCCAGAAGTATTCCAGTCTATCTCTCCTGTTCTCCGCATAAGTGGATCTTCTAGTAGCGAGATTTAGCCCCACCGCTACCTTCTTTAAGGTCCACAAAGGTTACCTTAGGTTGCTAGATATTTATAGCTTAAATTGTTATTACTATTTAGCTTACAATGCTAATCCTAGTCTAACGGCCCTGGCTTAGCGATACTACACTTCTGTCAATGGCTAATCCAAATCTCTATGCTCATGACGTCAATGATGCACTCGATCTTTGACTATATAGACTGGAAATCTCGCGACATATCACTATCTATGCTCTAACAATGCCAGACAAAAAGAATATCGCTGGCGCCAAGGACTACGACTTCATCCTGGTCGGGGCCGGGTCAGCCTCATGCTTGATCACGGCGCGTCTCTCGCAGCAGCTACCCGACCACCGGATCCTTGTCCTAGAAGCTGGAGAACATCTTCGCAATGATCCCAAAGTTCAAACGCCCGGTCTATCGGCAACGCTTCAGTCTAATCCTGCTTATGATTGGCAGTATTCTACGGCACCGGAGCTGGGCTTGAATGATAGGACGGTGAAGCATCCGAGAGGAAAATTAGTGGGTGGTAGCAGTGCGATTAATAGTCACAGCGTGGTGTTTCCTAATTACGAATGGCATGATCGTCTAGCGGAGGAGCTTCTATTAGACCCGGGGAGAGCAGAGTGGAGCTCACAGGGCATGAGAGATTGCTACAGGCGGTGGCAGGCTGAAAGCTCCGGACCGGAAGTGCACGATGTCGTAGCGTCTCTGGATCGTGTGCAAACATCGTACCCGCGTACCATGGATGTTCTCCAATCGCAGTGGATGAAGGTTTTTGAGGAGCTTGGCCACGGAGCGAGTACTACAGGATTTTCCGAGAGCTCTGCCGGAGCCGTCACTGTCACCAATGCGATCGATTCTTCAAAAGGCGAGCGAAGCCATGCAGGTACAGCATTCTTGGAGGCTGCATTGAAACGAGGCAATGTGACATTGAAGACTGGCGTAAAGGTTGATAAGATGGCATTTGATGAGGAGTTAACTGCTGATGGAAAGCTTAATGCTGGAGGTGTTTGCTATACATACTAAGGGGAGAAGTATTTGATTAGTGCTCGAGAGATTATTCTCTGCGCAGTCGTGTTTGAATCTCCCGCGATTTTGGAACGATCCGGTGTAGGATCCAGAAAGGTCCTTGCGGCTGCGAATATTCCAGTCCTGTACGAGCTTCCGGGAGTCGGTGAGAACTTACAGGATCATCTGAATTGCAGCTTGTCATGCGAGACTGAAGACGATATCCCTACTCGTGACGAAGCATTACGGAACCCCGAAGAGCAGAAGGCCGCATTGTTGGAGTACGAACGAAGCCACACTGGTCGACTGTCAGAAGGGTCAGCGTACAGTTTTGCCTTTACACCACTACAGATGCTGGAAACCTCGTCAGAGACGCAGGAGCTCGCCGAAAAAGTTAAATATTGGGTGGAGAAAGAGAGCAACCCGAGCCTACAAACCCAGTATTCCGTCATTCAAAAGACGATCGAAAGCCCTAATGAAGCGACCGCCACCACATTCATGCTTCGCTCGCAGCGTCATCGTGACACCGACTCACTTCCCAAAGACACGCCACCTTTTGTCAACGGCAACTATGTAACTGTTGCTGCCATGTTGGCTCATCCTTTTTCACGTGGAAGTTGTCATATATCCTCTGATCCTTCGCATCCGCCAGTAATCAAGTTCAACTACCTTTCTCATCCCCTCGATATGGAGATACTGGCTCGCCACTTGCGTCTCATCGAAAGGCTCTTCCAGCAGCCTACGTTCACTGCCATAACAAAGCCGAAAGGAAACCGATTGCCGCGAAGCTTCCCTTACCCAATATCATCGCTCGAAGATGCGAAGAAAATACTCCCAATCAACGCAGCAACGAACTATCATCCATCCAGCACTTGTTCCATGATGAGAGAAGATCTAGGGGGTGTGGTTGACGAATGGCTGGGAGTATACGGAACGAAGAATGTGAGGGTCTGCGATGCCAGTGTCTTGCCAATCATACCACGAGGGAACATTCTGACTGCCGTCTACGCTTTCGCCGAAAAGGCCGCCGAAATGATCTGCAGGGAAGAAGAATCTAGTCTCTAAGGCATCCTCTTTTTGAGAATATTCGGTAAAGACTGGACTTTGATAGTTCGATATGCGAAAAGCCTTGACTACTTGGTTGAGGATTGGTTAGTGCTAACAATATCGTTATCTGCGTAGATATAGGTAGTAGCTTTATGCTTAATATATCTTATCAACCTAACCTTTATCCATCCATTCGCAAAGATGTCCGGAAGATCTATGACACCTTAATTGGCCTAGGATATCCTTTGGCAGTGCCGCGAAAGCAGCAGTGCAGACGATGTGAGGCGACTGCAGTGGAGTCCGTAGTACTAAGACGAGTTTGCTGCTAGTGCATTATTATCGTGAGCGCAGGTGGTGATATAGACGCGGTATACACTCTATAGAGATGTTGACGGTTAGTAATACTTGTTTGGCAGAACACTAAATAGCAAGTACAAGCGCTGATGTACCGTGTATATGATAGCGAGGCAGGGATGTTGGTAGGGAGCGGCGTCGCTTGCGACTGGGCTTCTCCGTCTCCATGCACGGATGTTGTATTAGCCAGAGAGCTTATTAGTTGGGGTATTGCGTCTTCGATTATCACTAACCAATTTTCTCGTCCACATCTCACTTCTCCTGAAAGAGGCCGCAAGGCCTGGAATGTGATGGGCTTAGCCAGGTACATAGCCGGTCAGCTAATGACAGTCTTACTCAGTGCTATGAGTTTAACAGCAAGAGCACTTCGCCATAGATCCAGTATTGCAAGTGCTACAGGAGTCCCTACTAACGATGCAATCAACTCTCGAGCTTCTACGGCGCCTCCTTAAACACGCGATAAAGGTTCATGAATTGTACGTTTATTATATGAGTTGAGAGATGTATGAACACTGAACCAGGAAATGCTAACATCACCCAAACGACTGAAGAATTGTTTAACAGCAGGAGCCCACTGATACCGTTGTTACTTTAGGTAACGACTTTGGGACGAAGACGTGGTCCTGTACGCCAGGTGATGATTGCGTTATTGCCTTCTGAATCCGCCTTTCCGCCATCGTTACAGCAATATCGAAAGCATTTTGCGTGCTTAATACGCTAGCAAGATTCTTCCCAGCGATGTCGAAAGCTGTGCCATGGGCGGGGGTGGCGATAGGGATAGGAAGCCCACCTTGGACCGTTACTCCACCGTTGAAAGCAAGAAGCTTTACAGCAATTTGCCCTTGGTCGTGGTACATTGTGACGTAGGCATCGTACTTGTCGCGTTTCAGGAAGATAGTATCACAAGGATACGGGCCGTCTGCGTCGATGCCCTTCGCGCGTGCCTCCTCAACGGCAGGACGAATGGCGTCAATTTCCTGTCGCCCAAAAGCCCCGTTCTCACCGTTGTGAGGATTCAATGCGCAGACACCCAATCGAGGGTTTTCAATGCCAGATTCCCATCTGTCACCCGTGTTAGAAAGCAGTGCTAGGAGGACAACGAGTCTGCTTAACGAACCTCAATTGATTGACTAGCTCGATAGCCTTCAGGGTGCGCTCCTTTGTGACCTTCTCGGCCACTTCACCAATGCTGATATGGCTCGTTACTCGGCCTGTCCAGAGCGAACCGGCTATGTTGATCTCGCTTGTTGTACCTTTGAAATCTAACTGATCGGCAAACCATCTCAACTCATCTTCTTGGGTCATACCAGCCTTCTTGAGTGAGCTTTTGTTGAGAGGACCAAAGACTATGGCATCAATCTCCCCGGCCTCATGCATCTGTAGAGCTCTGCGCAGTTGATATATGCACCGCGCCCCGCTGGCCTCGGAGACCTCTGCCCGTTGACCCTGGTCTGCCGGCGCGGTGCCATCATCCAGGATGCAAACTCCTTCTGGGCCAGCATGTTGCGTGATGGGCACATTCACATGGCCGGCGTCCGCAATTGCTTGTGATACCTCCGATTTGTCGGCCAAAATGAAGATGTCTGCCTTCCTGAGATTCTCGCTATTGCTGACCAGCTTAGCAATGAGCTCCGGGCCAATACCTGCGGCGTCACCCAGGGTTACTGCAACTCGTGGACGTCTGGTATGCTGTGCAGAGGTGGTTTTGGCCGGCATTTTTGTGATCGATATCTCGAACGAGTGGTCTTTTGGGAAACCGAGGGCTTTTACGGTGGTGGTTCAACAGTGCCAACATACAACGAGCAGTCTTGGATGCAGGCACTCACAACAGCAGTTATCGAAGCAAAGCCCAGCAACAACTCGGTGGATTCACCGATCTCATGGCACGCCGTGGCGGACATGCGGCGTGCTTCTCCGATACTAGTCCGGATATTGGGTTCGGGTGACTAGGGGACCTCGGTAGTAACCGAGTCAAGGGCTACTTTCTGAGAGATCGATTGTCAACCCCATACTTCTCCACGGTCAGGCATGCATGGCACTAGATCCATGGTTCTAAGTGGTAACCCCTCAACTTGGCAATAGAAAACAATTGGTTGGAACCTGGTCTAGCATGAGTAAGTTTTTGTCTTGGCAACGAGACCCCGTCACGACTACGCCAAAGAAGCGTCGCGCCACAATCAGGGCCTCAAACGACAAACGCGGTAAATGGCCGCGAGAGAAGGTGTGCCATCGGGCTGTATTCCGATTACATGGATCCTACAGCGAACCCTGAGCATTTGAATCCTCCGCTTGAACGGCTCCGAAAGGGGTATATGAGGCCCGACTAGATCAGATGGTTACGACCACTATAGACGACTTCCAATACCCACAATCTATCATTCACGATGACTTCTGACAATATCGTTAATACTCACGAACCTCCGAAGAGCCTTACCTACCAGCTCGATAAGGTCGCTACGGCAGTCTCGACTGAATCCCATGTCGGGGACAAAAAAGAGGACTTTGCGGAAGCGCAGCAGCTTCATGCGCAGTGGGAAGAAGGCACGCTTGCTGAGAAGAAGTTGCTGAGGAAGCTGGACTGGCGTATCTTGCCGTGTTGCTGGACTCTCTACCTTCTCGGCTATCTTGACCGCGCCAATATTGGGTGAGCTCACACGAACTATATTCAAATATGCGAGAGTATCAATTGACCAAATCGGTAGCAACGCAAAGACTGGTGGTCTGAAGAAGGATTTCGGCCTTACCGATTCACAATACTCCATCATCGTTATGGTCTTCTTCATCTCCTACCTTGTATGCGAAGTGCCAGCAAACATGATGCTCACGCGAGTTCGTCCATCCCTATTCCTCCCTGGTTTGGGACTCATCTGGGGCACTTTTGCGGCCCTCATGGGTGCCACGCAAAATTGGTCCCAGGTCGCTGGAATGCGCTTCCTCTTAGGCGTCGCGGAGGCCGGTTTTGCACCTGGTTGTGCTTTCTACCTATCATGCTGGTATCGGAGGTACGAGCTCGCGACTCGATATGCAATTCTTTATACCTCCGTTCCGCTTGCGGGTGGGTTCTCTGGGTTACTCGCCGGTCTCATAACTCAATACATGGACGGCACTGCTGGACTGTCTGGGTGGCGATGGTTGTTTGTAAGTGGTATTAGTGGAGTCACACTGAATGATTCGCTAAGTTCTCTAGATCCTCGAAGGTCTTGCATCCATCGTCGCTGCAGCCACAATGTAAGCTACCTCGCTTTATATGTATTGCGGTCCTCTGGATACTGATGCAGATAGTTACTTTTTCATGCCAGACTATCCTTCGAACAGCAAACGGTTCCTCAACGAAGATGAGATGCTTTTGGCCTGCAACAGACTGGCTGTTGATGGAATCGGACTTGCCCAGGGTTCAGGATCGGCTCAGATACCCCATTGGACTGCATTCAAGATGACTGTCACTGACTGGCGGATGTGGGCACAATGCCTCTTGTTCGTTCTTGTGACGGGTGCGCAAACCATGCAATATTTTATTCCAACACTCGTTGGCACCTTCGGTTGGGACGGTCACAGCGGTCAATGTATGTTGCCGCTCTTTACTCCGAAACATTTAATGCTAACCGTATAGATCACACTATCCCTGCGTACGCTGCAGCGTTATGCTATGTTGTAGGTGCATGCTGGCTCGCGGATCGGTACAAAACCAAGTGGGTTTTCATCTGCGTCCTGTCGGGACTCGGGTGTATCCTGTTCATTGTCATCACCGTCGTTTCCAATCGGATGACACAATACGTCCTTACCATCTTCGCCTTCGGCACAATTTACGGCTGCTCGCCGCTTGTGAAGACCTGGGTTTCTGATGTCATCCCTCAACCCGCCGCTAAGCGCGCCATCGCCATCGCTCTGATCAATGGTATTGGCAATGCTTCCAGCATCTACTCGACGTGGCTATGGCCAGACAAGGATGCGCCGAGATATATTCCTGGTTTTGCGACGACTACAACCTGGTTGGGCGTGCTATGTGTTGGCGCTTTCATCTTTCATTTACTGTTCAAGAAGTACCCTATCGAGCGAGCGGACCACACCGAGACAATGGCGGCAGAGCTTCGAGCTCATCGCGAGGCTACTACTCAAAAGTCGCAAGCTTAGCCACGCCTACGAAGAAGATACAACTGAATTCTATTCAGCGCCTGTAAAAGTCAGCTACAACACGAGTTTCCTAGACAGGGAACTACTACTTATTATTACCACTTCTAGTATGAATATTATACAAACTTACGGTAGCATTCTCTCCATGTCTGATAGCTTCAAAAGGCTTAGCATAGTTCTACATAGGATGACCACAGCAACCAATCCAGGCCCTCTTTCATCGAGTGAAAAGCGGGCAGTTTCTTAGACTAACGAATACCTGATGAGGGCTCGAGTTTCGCTTACGCTGAGTTTAGTTGGGAAGATTGGGGCCAAAGAGCTTCGCCTGTAGGTTATTTAGTCTTAAGGCCATGGAGCAGTCATAAACAATTTTGGGGCACTAAGGCGCACCTCACAGCGATTGGCTCGCCTTCTGAATTGTAAAAAAGCTCCGTCCCGAAAAGGTGTCCGAGTGGCGTGCGGCTCAGCACGCGTTCACATCAGAATGGTCGCTGCGCACTATGATTGGTCAGGTGTAAACGCCGACTACTTTGACGTGAACCAATTCCTGTACGACAATGCTACCTGCAGGTGCGCTGACGAATGTCGGGCCTCCACTTCTCCTGTCGCTCACGATTATGGAAGGCGGACGTATTTTCTGCTACGGCGGCGTGGTAGTTCATAATAGAACGTGCCCCTCAATCCTGTTCCTGGAACCGCTACCAGCATACCCCCAGTCCGTCGTTATCGAGCATCTTCTTCAGGCTTCGAATTTTGAAGCAGTCCAGTCTTTACTGAATTTTTTTTCTTTGGCTTAATTGCGAGAATCGGTTAAGTACATCCATGATGGCTTCCTCGACGACTGTGCATCCGACATCGTTCATCACGTCTATCACCCGCGCTACATCAACTCCAACATCAAGCGTCCAGCAAAGTACAACTTCTGTACCCTTGGCTCCCCCCGCAGCTGGTACATGGAGCGCAGACACCAACGATGGCTGGAGCCCGACAGCCGTAATTGGCATCGTGGCTGCTGGAGTCCTGCTGTTAATTGCAGTACCACTCATTGCGGTCATCCTACGCCGCTACGAAAGAAAATGTCTTCGCGAAACAGTCAACAGTCCCAAATCAAGCGGTTTGGGTTCGAGCAAGAGCAGCGTGAAGGAGGGTGAGAGTCTACGGAACATAGTCGTGACTAGAGAACTACAGCGGACGAGCTTGAAGCTAGCGGAGGGTGTGGACAAGCCAGAGCCAGTGCATATGCAGGAGCAAGGATGGAGTCGGACGGAAGTTCAGGGCGGGAACTGGAAGTGAACAAGTATTGTTCTCGCTCAGACAGATGCCGTCTACCGGCTGTTCCAAACCGACATCCTGTTCTGCCTGCTCTTTTCTTGGATGCATCATCGCGACAAATGCTATCCGCACGGTGTACTCCGTGTGACGAAATCGATTCTCCGAAAAAGAACGCCTCGTAATCATAAGAAGGCACTTGATCTTCCGGGTCGCAATCATCAGCTCCAGCAACAATGTTATCATGCGCTTTGATAACACGACACGCTTTCGGGTGACTAGGAACATCCATAACACATCCGGTGCCGCGTGTCGCCTGAACAGTCTATAGGATGACCCAGACTCCAAAGCCACGAAGGAAGATTTCGATTCGATTTCCTAGCTTAGATATTCACCTGTGCTACGTCAAAAGTAGATTCATTACTGCGTAGAGTTAAAGTAGTTAACCGGCGTATTAGAACTAGAATGTCCTCAACTACAGATGTATAAATATACCTTATCGAAGCAACTACATTCATATTGAGCTTTACTACCTTCGTATATCCATAAGCAACCAACTATAATGAGATCAGACGTCATGGTGTTCGTCTCATTCAAACCCCAACTTTCCCGTCGGAGTCGGAACTTCATTCGGAATGCGGCCAGCTCCGACATCCCCCGGATCTGATAAGCTCAGCGAAGATCTGATAAGCACTACTACCTTGAAGGCTTAGTACAATCCTTCCAGCGTCATATAAAGGCAGCCTCATCCTGGCCACAAAATCAATTGGAATTCCCAGCATTCCTCAAGATTCCTCACCAGTTCTCCACAATGACATTAGCTCGAGAAACCCCCACCGCTCCAGAAATGACAATCTCCGCCCCAGGAAACAGCGACATCGAAATGGTCGCAGCACCCATCCTGAATCCAACACCAACAATCAAAACCGAGGATACATACCTCGTGGCTTTCAACCCATCCTTCGATGTCGACAATCCTAAAGACTGGCCGTCGCGTCGGAAATGGGCGGTCACGGATGTCCTCTCTGCAACAGGTTTCAACCGCATAATGGTGAGCACGATCATGGCGCCAGCACTCACGACAATCGCGCATGAATTACACATGACCTCCACAGAGGCAGTCATGGCGCTCTCTATTTACCTTTTGGCAACTGCTTTTGGACCGCTGGTCATTGGTCCACTGAGCGAGGTATATGGACGCAAGAAGGTTCTACACGCTAGTAACGTGTGGTTTCTAGTGTGGAATATCGTGTGTGGATTTGCGAAGACCAAAGAAATGCTGATTGCGGCGAGGTTCTTGGCTGGTTTTGGTGCGAGCAGTATCTATGCACTGGCTGGTGGGGTATTGGGAGATATTTGGAGGCCTGAGCAACGGGGGCGTTCCTTGGGTATATATCTGCTAATCCCTTTACTAGGTGCTGCCGTCGGTATGTCAATGGATCTTTGCAAAGAATCTTGGATCTTGAAACTGATGCACATATTACTTAGGCCCTATTATTGGCGGCTTTATGGCCTTCCGCACAACCTGGCGCTGGATGTTTTGGTCCACTTCAATCTTCCAAGCTGTCATGATTGCCGTCTCGTTCCCTTCATTCCACGAAACGTACGCTCCAACAATACTGGCCCGCAGGGCAGCAACACTTCGCAAAGATACGGGCGACGACCGATATTACACAGAGCATGAGCGCGCAATGGCCGACAAAAGTTTGATTTCTGTCCTGAGTCGAGCACTCAGTCGTCCTGTTCGATTGCTCGCTTTCCACCCCGTTATTCAGATCACAGCCCTTATATCCGCGGTCGATTACGGTATCCTGTACATCGTACTAGCCACTTTCGCGGACCTATGGACAAAGCGATATCACCAATCGGTCGAAATAAGTGGCTTACACTACATAGCCTGTGCTCTTGGTGAGGTTGCTGGCTCACAGGTTGGCGCGCCGGCTATAGACCGTTACTACCGCCATATGCAAGCGCGGCATCCGGAGAGCGAACTAGCACCCGAGTACCGCATCCTCATAAGTTTTCCCGGCGCCTTAATTGGTTCCATCGGGTTCATCATCTACGGCTGGACAGCTGATTACGGAGTGCATTGGATAGCTGTTGATGTCGGCATCTTTATTGCCTTGTTCGGAATGCAGTACGCGGGTATGACTTTGTCAGCGTATACCATGGACGCTTATCGTGATCATACGAGCAGTGCGCTCGCCGCGACACAGTTTTTGCGCAGCTTGACTGCCTTCCTGTTCCCTCTTTTCGCGCCGAAAATGTACGATGCCATGGGGTACGGATGGGGCAATACTCTGGTGGGGATCCTCGCATTGATCTTGGGTGCAACACCGCTGGTGTTATGGTTCTGGGGCGCGCAGCTGAGAAGAAAGGCAGAGTCGACGTACTGAAACCCATGGACGTTGTGTGATTTGAAAGGCTGCCTGCTCGATCTCTACAGCCGCCGATATAAGTGCAGTTGCATTCGCATATTCTCAAGTTCAATCGGATATTCCAACCCATTGTCCAGCCTAAACCATCGACTTTCATCCTCTTGTACCTTTTCCCATCTGAGCTCCTCCTCCTTGCCCCTTTCTCTTTGATTACCATTAGCGAGCTTCAACAATGTGTGATCCAGTAGCCATTGCATAGGGTACTTCTTTTCAGCTCCATTTAACGTGATTGAAGAATAGCTTCCAGGACTATCGACAACCAATAAGAGGCTCCCCGGCTTGACAGTAGCTGTTAAGTCCAAAAGAAACTTCTGTGTCAAGGCAACTGAGGTCGAGTACAGTTCATTCAGCGTAAACATCAATGTAACGAGCCTCGCATCTTGAAGTCGTGAAGAGATGTCCGTGGAGTATGCTGTGAGGATGTCATGCTGAAGGAACGTTACGTCGATGTTCTCCGGATTGACGAGTGCAGCGTTGGTAGCTCTTGCAGTGGCCGAAGCAAATTTGGAGAGCGGCGGTGCGGTTGTGATATGTGTCGCCAGATTCTGTACGACTGAAGTCCAGTCTGCAATATCGGTAGCGACGACTTCAAGTCGCTGATAGTTGGCTTTTTCTTCATCGGATGTCACACTCGCAAGCAGTTTCTGCAAGCCGCCTAGAGCCACAATCTCTGCACCAGCTCCACCACCCAGACACACGACTTTGCAGCTCTTTCCAATCTTAGCCTGCACCTCAATGGCCTCCTCTCCGGTGCTCTCCATAGAAAACAAGTGCTCTCGAAGGTCCCAAAACAGGTCCACGTAACCTAGCGCACGGCTTGGACTCCATCGGGCTGCATAGGCCTCAAGATATTCGCCCTTCCCGAAAGCAGCAGCGAAGTCTCGATTATACAGATGGCCTTTCACTTCCTGAAGCAGCGGGTCGATGTTTGAACTCAGCCGCTCCGCAAACGAGTTTCGAAAGATATTAAGTAGAAGCTGCTGCAAGTCCAGTGGGATGGATGATGTGGCAACAACGGCGGACTCCTCCTTTCTCGGTGCCACTTTGACGTTAGTAGACTCCCTCTTCGCCTTTCTTTTGGCGTTCAACTTGGAATTTGGCGCCATGGTAATGAATTAGCCGGTAGGAAATAGTTGTGGCAGAACGAAGGTAAAGAAAGTCTCTTTATCGATAATACTAAGCGAAGCATTCCTGGTCGGCGTCATCGGAACCATTCCGAGCATATAACCGACGCGCTTCCACTTCGTATGACTCCAATCAATCCCTCATATATATCGTTCTGATTTCCCTAAACATCTCTTAGAAGGTAACTGCATTCGAGTTGCAATCATGCGTCTCCCATATATCTCCGACCCACCAGAGTTCACACATGAGGACGACAAAGCCATCGTCGAGCGAGTCAAGCAAAGGCGGGGAGAGAAAGGACTCATCGCACTGGATCGGACACTGTTACATGCACCACCGGTTGCAGATGGATGGTCAGTAATCTTTAGTTCTCTGTTTCTCAAATGAAGAGAGTTTTATTATCATTATTTTGAACGAATTCGATCGGATAGATCAGAGACCAAAGCTAACAAATCATAAGGAACTCATTCCTAGGCGCCATCCGCACAAAAACAAGTCTGTCGACCTCAGTTCGCGAAACTGCAATTTGTCGCGTCGCCGTGCTGAACAAAGCGTGGTATGAGTGGGAATCCCACTCGCCTATACTTCGTTCAGGAGCAGGTACCTTTCCCACCTCCTACATCTCACAGACTTCTAGATCCATCTACTCACACTCTTTTAGCCGTCACTGACGCACACGTTGCCGCCGTCCTCCAGTCCGCTCCGCGCGAGGTAAACGATGGCATTTTAGATGCTGCGCATGCAGCAGTGCTTTCCTACACTGACGCCATGACGCTCGACGTACGCGTTCCTGACAATGTATTTGCGAAATTGAAAGACGCTTTCAGTGAGAGGGAGATTGTGGAGATTACGGCGACCATTGCGTCGTATAATTGTGTGAGTAGGTTCCTGGTTGCGCTGGACGTGGGGGAGAGGAATGCGCAGACGGGGCCAAAGGAAGGGGGGAAAGAGTGGGAGTTAGTCTAGAGTAAGGATGTGTTGCTGCCTTAAGAGAATAGAACTCAATTGCAGCAGGGGTCGATTCTCGTTGGAATTGAGTCTTATTTTCTGCATGAGGTGTTATAGATATCCAAACCTTCTGAAAGCCTTGATGAACCCAAACCAAGATCATTATGCCATCGCCACCTGCACCCCTCTCGTACAGGGCTTTTCCCTTTGTTCCTCTAGCTTCATACAGTATCCCTTCACCGCGCATCTCGAACGTATCGACACCTGGCGCCCCGAAGCGATAGCTCACGTAGAGCTCGTCTTCTACTATACTAGCGAATACTGTGACTAAGGAAGCCCTGTGTTGATAGTATGATGATAGTGAACTACCGTACTTATCCGTCTGCGCACGTCCAAGCTCGTGTGATGAATCTGGTGTGCATCGGCGGCGACAGATGCGAATGAAACTGCCAGGCCCAGAAGGATGGAGAGCTGCTACACCACCTACAATTATACCTGCGACAGCGCCTGTACTTGATCAAACTCTTCCTTCCTCTGCAACTGTGTCTACGGGTTCGAGCCAGCGAATAGAAACGACCTGCGCGTTTGTGACACTCGAACTCCGTTGGCACGGCCAGATCGAAAAGTTCTGACGCTCATAGTGCGCAACCAAAGTACGCTCCTGAAGTTCTGTCTCAGATGCGGACAAGATTGCGTTGCTTGTTGTGAATGATGAAATGCCAATAAAAAGATCGCGTGAAATGTCCATGTAATATGGAAATGTCTGATTCGGATCCGTGGCTGCTGGTTTCTTAAAACGAGAGTCGTCATATCCGCCAGTAAGAGTGACCCATACACCGAGTTAAGCCCTGTAACCGGTCGATCAATGGGCGGTCAAGATTACCACCATGGTGGGAATGGACGGGGTAAGTGTGTTTCATTGATGCAACTGGAAGAGAGTTCGCAATTATTGCTATTCGTAGGATATCTCAGTCGATCATTACCTACGAATCGTGCACTTATCTTACAACAGTTACGTCTTTCATATCCCCTGACAACAATTCAATATCCCAACGGGTCAGGCTTTCCAAAACAACTCCTCACCCTCACCCTCCCTACTTCCATCCTTACAAGCTCCGTCTCGACTCGCGCTGGATCCTGCTCCTCTGCTTAAGCATATGCGTGAACAAGACATAAAACCCAGGGATATAAACCGCAAGAATTGCCCACAAAGCATATCCGTACTCCTTCCTCTTCTTACTAGCAAGCGGAATCGCACTGTAGACGAGCCAGCACTCGCTCGCCACACCGAGTGGGTAAAGAACAAGGAAAGTGTTGTAACGAAGCCACGTCCACAACTTGGGCACACCGACACCTGACAGGCTGAAGACGAAGTATGAGTAGCGGACGACCTCGGTAAAGGACCACGCGAGGAGCATAGTGGAGTAGGCGGGGCTGTGCTGGGTCGTTTGTGGGAAGTTGTATGCGATGCCCCAGACGAGGAGGAAGCGTGACGCGACTTGCATCAAGGTGGTGAGGAGAGGTGCGCGCACGATGCCTATTCCACCATCATATTAGCGTTAGCGATGTGACAGCAGGGAATAGAGTGGAGTGGGGAAAAGTTCAACGCACCAAGTAGACTATGCAACACCTCCAATGCAGCCAGCGACTGCGTCCACCGAGTGTAATTCTCCAATTGCCCATACACGCGCCCTGAGCCCAAGCCCTTCAGTACTCCATTGAGTCCAGAGTTACCACTGAACAAAACTCCGCTCTTCTGGGTAGTAGAGACCTCATGCGCCCCAATGGTGACAGTCTTATACAGCACACCTGCCCATAGCGCGGCTGATACTGCATTGTACGCTAATAGATAGGTGTTCTTGACCGGCGAGGGTGAAGCGGTAGGTTTAGCCTTGCGGGTGGTGGTTGAGGTGGATTGTTTTGGTGGCATTTTGATGGTTTGGCCTTGAAATTATTCTTTTGCGGCGGTCAATTGCACGTAATGGAGCTCGAGCTACGTAGTATTGGGTATGTTATGAGACGCAGCCAGTGGTATGTTGAGCTGCAGAAGCAAGGGTGTGAGGTTTCTCTTGCTTGGTTGAAGCCGAGGGAACAACCATAACTTAAGGGATCCCTGTTAGCTTGGCAGAGGTAACGCCGCTATGTCCGCTCAACCAATGTGCGATGGGATGTCATTTCTTACTTTTCAGTCCGGTGAGGTTGCTTCGGAGAGGATATGGTACTTTCGTAGGTGTCGTTGTCATTTGGGGAAAGGACATATTTGATATGATATTTTGTTACTATATGTAGCAAATTGCAATGTATACATAAATATGCAAGAGATGGCAGTCATTAGTCTTCTTCTGTCGAACAATCCCTCTTTGCAGTCAGCGCTAACATCTTCAATCACTCAGAAGACTGGCGTATCGAGGAGACCTGACCACACCAGACACTGCTCAGTGGTGATATGATTTCGTGAATATGCAATCAAACCCAAAGTGGGACCACCCAAGCGCCGTGTTATGCAAATGCAACAAATGCTTAGCACAAGGAAAGGGGCAAAGGAACGCATTCTTGATCCCTATAGAACCAATATGCATGAACCGAGATATGCAGGGTATCGTAATCGTCAAAGCAAGCCGCAACCCTAATCAGTCGAACTCGTGGAACCGTGATGCGAGATAGGCGCCGAATGGATGATTCTTCAAACATCGTGACGGCTACAAGAAGATCTGAATCATGCTCTTCTTGTTGGCGACATTCTTCCCACACCCCTCGACTTGGCAATCCTTAAATGGCTTGGTCCTTGTAGGCCTTTCTTTGCCTTTTGCACTGCGCTTAACGGATCGGTTTGTTGTGCACTCGCCGCAATAAACCTGCGTAGTGTTAGCTTCGGATCATCATTAGGGCTAGAGTAGCACATACGTGACCGCATCCTTTCGCAATCCACACCTGCCGCTTCACCTCATCTTCTCCGACGCACAGCTCATCTCCACAGTTTGGACAAACTAAAACGTCCGCCTCTTCTGGGCTCCTCGTAAACCCTTCGGGCGCCCTCTCCGGCGCTTCATACGTGGGGGGTGGCGGTTCTTGAGCGCGAACGCCTGGCATGCCTATATCGAAGCCGACCATTTCGAAGTCCAGTGCTGGTGCCATGAATGCACCTATCCGTACATGTGCATGGGCTCGAGGTGCTCCGCGAGGTGGGGGAATGGGGCCACGACGAAAGCGGTCGGCTGTGCGGTTAACCTGGGCGTTGAAACGATCGACTTGTGCGCGAAGATGTGTGAAGCGGCCATTCATAGTACCCAGCAGATCCATAACGTTGTCAATCTCCTGATTCCTGCGCCGGCGTACCTCCTCCTGTGGTAGGGCGTTCTCGCGTACAAATTCGACCTCATCTCCATCCGAATTACTACGGCCAAACATGGGTGGCCGTCGTGGCTGATCGATTCGTCGTGATGAGATGTATTCAATCTCTGGTGATGCCGGTTCCGGTTCCGCCACGGGTGGCGATGCCATGCGCCATTGCTCCTCGCCGTTGTCCAGATCAATAATAATGTCCATGCCCCTCGGCAGGCGAGGCGCTCCGATCTCTGTACGGCGGCTACGATTCGCATTTTCTCCCCCACCATCAATTTCGTGTGACCCAGTGTTGTTGCCATCCTGACTCGCGCCATAGCCCGAATCATCAGCGGTAAGGTCTATGACGTCCTCGTCCCTGCTTAAGTCGATGGCCTCCTCTTCCCGGGTCAAGTCGACCGCATCTAGCTCCCTCGCTGAGCTTATGGGCCGTCGGTAATCCAATCCATCGCCCGCAAACCTCCTAGGCGCCGAAGAAGCCATGTTCTCGATTCGCGGGAAGTGCAACCCAGAGGTATTGGGGCCTAAAGCACTTGTCGAAGCCGGGCGGTCAGTTGGTGGTTCGTGCCCTAGGTTTATAGGCTCGTAGATAGAGGAGAATCGGGTCGAAGGCTCAAAGGCAGGTGTGCGTCTTTCGTCGTAGTTGTAGTAGTGAGGCGGCGGCTCGTAGTCGCGACCTCGATACAGCGGTAGAGACGAGTGAAATGATAGACTCGGCTGGCGGGTGTTGAAGGTCCAGGCAGGCGAGGCAGAGCGTTCGTGCCCTTCCATTTGGGCATGTGAGCGCTGGAAGAGTCGTTGTCAGCGCCTATTCACCCTGTCTCCCATTCATTGTGGTACCACAAGCACTCACCTTCTGTCTGTGCGTGTACCCAAATGGCAAATCGTCCATGCCTACAATCTCTCCCAGTTCTGGTTATGCAAAGTGGCGAACGAGGAGGACGGTATGGAGAGGCAAGAGTTGGATGCGGAGGCCACCGAGCGTGGTTGCAAGCGTGTGGTTGCGAGCTCGGCGAAACTCGTTGTCGTTGGTGGCAAGGATATGGCGCTTCGGAACCGATCCGCATCATGGGCCCGTGAACGCGCCAAACACTCACCTCACCGTCTCGCTAGCGCTTCTTCAAAGACAAAAACCAGTGGGCCAATGAAGTGAACGGTGAAGTGAATGGAAGAAGTCAAAAAGTCGTGTTTTGACTAGCCTTATGACGGGTATTCTAGCTATATCTTACAGTGACGTTATATTACCAATCTGCGCCAGTTTCACTTTCTTCCCTCCTGAAAATTGCAATTCTCGCCGGTCGCCATACCCTGTGCGTGAAGGTCCTTCTATGCAAGGTGTTCCAGAAATACGCTCAAGCTACTCTCTACCCCCCATTTCCGTCCATAAACGATGAATCTCATCATTGTCCTAGGCACCCTACGAAGCGCTCAGGATGCTCAAACCACCGTCTGGCGTCAAAGCAACAAGGCTTCCTGCATTCGCTCCCCAGGCAACGTCCTTTGATGGAACAGCCTTCTGTAACAGCTCAGACCAGCTCTTTGAAGCTTTGGTGTACTGTTGCACCGACACGCTGCCCTTGCCAGCGATTGCGAGGTATTGGCCGCTGTAGTCCCACTTGGTGCTCTCAACCTGGCTACCAGATTCAAGCACCTTGAGGACGTTTTGTTTCCGAATGTCCCATACCGAGACGTTGGTCGACCCCTTGTTGACGACCGCGAACCAGATGCCGTTCTCGGAGAATGATATGGCGAGGACTGGGGCGCCAGTCTCGAGCTTGGCCAAGACATTACCAGTCTTGATGTCGAAAATGCGTATCTTGCCGTCCGAACTACCAATGCAGAGCAGCATGCCGTCGACGTGGAACGTAGAGCATGTGATGTCGGCTTCAACGTAGACTTGTGAAACAGTCGTGAAGGTAGAGAGGTCGTGGAGCGCGAAGCGCTTATCGGCGCCAGCAGAGACCAAGAGCCTTCCGCTGGGGTGGAGGGAAAGCGACGTTACTGCTCCCGCATGCGATCCTACTTGAGCAATTTCGCTGCCTTGTTCAAAAATCTTGACCGTGCCAGCCGATGTTGCGACGACAGCGCGTGCTCCCCACCACGCCGTTGCTGTCACGGCGCTACCAGCCTTCAAAGCCTGTACCACCTTGGCCTGTGATAACGAATAGACGCCCGCAACACCATCTGCTCCGCCAAAGAGAGCCAGGTCGCCAGACTCGTCGACGGAGACACTGCTGCTGCCGGGATAGAGAGGCTCGCTTGAGGTCGCGAGATCGAATGTAGAGATGTCTTCAGCGGTAGTCCAGCCATCGGGCGTGGGCCGCTTTCGGCGCGTCGTGGATAGCCTGAAGGTGTCAATTAAAATACGAGATTGAGGAGGGGCAGGTACATACTGCTGGTGTGTTTCATCGACCACGGCTACCAGCTCCTCGGGCAGAGCCTGGCCATCAACCTGCATAGCATCTCCATTGCTTCCCGCTCCTCCGCTGATGGTGACGTTGGAGAGGGCCTCTCGCGCCTCGTCTCGCTCACGCGACAAGCGCGCAATTACCCGTGTCGCAGCATCATTCTGGTAGAGGGCGGTGCTGAGCTCTTGTCTCGTTTGCGACAGCTGCTGCTTGAGCGTGTGTGATTCGAGTACCAGGGCGTCCCACTCGTTCTGGAAGGCGCTAAGAAGCGCAGGTATCGATGTGAGATTCGGTGCCCGCGGAGTAACGACCTGTGGTGATTTGAGCTCAATAAGGTCCTCGACAGCGAGGTCCTCGCCAGTGACTGGATCAGTGTGGTTTTCGGCGATATGGGCCTCGATCAGGCGCTTCTCGAAGACATTGCCGCTTTTGCGTGACGCGACGGGTTCTCGTGGAGCTTCACCGGAAATTGCGCAAAGCATTGTGGTCGTGGTTTGGGTGGGCTTGGAGTTGTCGCAGTGGTAGAGCTGTCGCGGTTGAACTGCATGGGAATTTCTCCAACTAGCGCACGCAAGAGGGAAAGCGCAGACACCGACGCTAGTCACGTGCAGTCCAATCCATCACCACCACATTCACACCTCAACCATTTCAGTTCCACGCCGAAGACTCACTGCACTCACAATCACGCTAACCATGCTACAGTCTCGTACTCTGCTTACCCTATATAATACAATGGCGCTCTCGAGGAACCTCCACTTGCCGCACAATGGGTGCATACGGCCCGGACTGGATTCTAGACGGGTTACGATGCTGCACAACGAGATTAGGTCAACCAACAACGGTCGACCAACTGGAGACTCCATGTCTTGAATCCCCGCAAACTGTGATACATTCGCTCCGCTCACCATAGGTAGTCTTGGACGACCAAGGTTGCATCTCGGATGCATCCGGGCCGACAGATAGCCAATCGAGAACGCGAGTGGACCGACATGCATCCAATGGACGCTTACCACTATTCACGTCACGCTTTCTTTCCGTGTCAATAGTCCTGAATGTTTACCTACCTTCCCCAGATCTCCAAGCCTCCGCATGTTTTGTTTGTACCGTCAACTACAAACAGGAGCATCTCCGGACTAACATGCATCCTTCGCCGGTCAACGTGACTCCGCCATGTACCTTCTTCCGAGTGACCGCCGATCGCAGAGTCGCCAAGACATGTCCGTCGCGTCCGCCTTTGCGGGGATCAAGGCTTGGGTGCAGGTGTAGAGCCTTGCAAGAGGCGTAGTCACGATTTCTGATGTAGCATGCATGCCGTTCAGTCCGTGCTTGGGGCAAGTGGGTACTATGAATTATGAGTATAAGAAGGAGTGATTTCCCTCGAGCAGTTGCTGTGATACAACTGCCTGAAAGCTGTTGTGACACAATCAATAGATATCATGCGCACCAGAGGACTGCTCGTCCTTAGCTCAGCGCTTACGGCCTTTGCTGGTACGCTCGTGCCACGTCAAAGTTCATCTCTCGAGGACTGCCCTGGATATACGGCCAGCAATGTGCAAGATAATGGATCCAAAGTCACCGCAGATCTTACACTTGCGGGAACAGCTTGCAACGTTTACGGCGATGACCTGTCCAGCTTGAAGTTAAAGGTCGAGTATCAGACTGGTATGTTCCGTGCAACATAAGGTCCATTGATGTCACACATTGCTAATGCCTACAGCAGAGGGTCGACTCCACGTCAAGATCTTCGATGCCGCTGAGCAAGTCTTTCAGATCCAAGAGTCGGTCTGGCCTAGACCAGCAGCCAACGATGGTGTCAACCCGGAGAAATCTGCATTTGCATTTTCCTGGACTGAAAGTCCGTTTTCCTTTGCAATATCTCGCCGGGCAACAAATGAAACGATTTTTGACACCTCAGCTGCAAGCTTTGTTTTCGAGACGCAGTATCTACGCCTAAGGACCAGTCTACCTGACTCGCCTAATTTGTATGGTCTTGGTGAACACACGGATGGATTCCATTTGAATACTACCAACTACACCAGAACAGTGAGTTATGATTCAAGACTAGGTATAAGCTTTCACTAACAGGTACAGATCTGGAATCGCGATGCTTATGGTACACCACCAGGAAGTAATCTTTATGGTTCCCACCCTGTCTACTTTGATCACAGAGGCGACAACGGTACTCACGGCGTCTTCTTGGCCAGCTCTGCCGGTATGGATATCAAAATCAACGACACTGACGGCACCTATCTCGAATATAATGCCCTTGGCGGCATTGTCGATCTGTACTTCTTAGCTGGCCCTAGCCCCAAAGAGGTAGCTGTGCAGTACTCTGCACTCTCGGGTCTTCCGACCATGATGCCTTACTGGGGTTTCGGGTCCCATCAGTGCAAATACGGGTACCGCGATGTTTGGCAGGTGGCAGAAGTCGTCGCAAACTATTCTGCAGCCAATATCCCGCTTGAAGTGAGTCCCCCAGAACACATGGATTTCATCAACTGACTTTTGCAGACTATGTGGACAGACATCGATTACATGGAGCTGCGACGACTCTTCACACTAGATCCAGAACGCTACCCGCTTGAGCTTGTACGCCAACTCATAGAATATCTACATGAGCATCAACAGCACTATATTGTTATGGTAAACTCGGCTGTGTGGCGCGGTACCAATGATGTATACGAAGACGGCGCTGAACTCGAAGTCTGGCAAAAGAGAGCCAATGGCTCTTTTTATGAGGGCGCAGTGTGGCCTGGACCAACTGTTTTCCCTGACTGGTTCCATCCAAACACCCAACAATACTGGGACACCAAATTCTTGGAGTTCTTCGACCCTGAGAAGGGCGTTGATATTGACGGCCTGTGGAACGACATGAATGAGCCTGCGAACTTCTGCCCGTACCCCTGCGCGGACCCTGATGGTAAGTTCCATGCGAAGTGTCTCTAGTAGCAGCCCAATGACTCCTATCCAGGCTACTCCGATGAGTCCAAGAACCCTCCAGAGCCGCCGCCAGTGCGAGTTGACGCGGATGGTCGGGAGATACCCGGCTTCCCAGCGGGCTTCCAGCCG
Source organism: Neocucurbitaria cava (assembly GCA_027946455.1). Taxonomy (NCBI): domain Eukaryota; kingdom Fungi; phylum Ascomycota; class Dothideomycetes; order Pleosporales; family Cucurbitariaceae; genus Neocucurbitaria; species Neocucurbitaria cava. The sequence continues at coordinate 1,069,059 of JAPEUY010000021.1, read as the reverse complement.
CAGCCAAACTCCAACTCCACTAGGCGCTCCCTGAATACGCGCCAATCGAGTGCCCGACCTGAAAGACGTTTCGGCCCCAAGCGACAAGCTTCCAATAACACCAGCGATCTAGCACAATACCGTGGGTTACCAGGACGGGACCTCATTAACCCGGCGTACCAAATCCACAACGAAGCGGGCTCTATCAGCAATAAAAGCATGGACACTGACATCCAGAACTACGACGGCACATACCACTACGACACCCATAATTTCTGGGGCTCCATGATGTCCATTGCTTCCAGGAATTCCATGCTGGCTCGCCGACCTGAACGGCGCCCATTGATAATTACACGATCTACCGTACGTTACTCCCCCTCGACAGTCTTCCATATTATTAACAATTTGCAGTTCGTCGGTCTAGGTCGCTACGTAGGCAAATGGCTCGGCGACAACGTCAGCACCTGGGAGCAATACCGCTTCAGCATCGCCGGCGTCCTGAACTTCGCCTCTGTATTCCAACTCCCCATGGTGGGTCCAGACATCTGCGGCTTCGCGGGTAACACGACGGAAACACTCTGCGCACGCTGGACCACCCTTGGAGCCTTCTACCCCTTCATGCGTAATCACGCCGGCGACACATCCATCTCACAGGAGTACTATCGCTGGCCGTTGACTACTGCAGCGGCGAAGAACGCGATCGCCGTGCGCTACAGACTGCTTGATTACTTCTACACCGCCTTCCATCGCCAGACCACATCCGGGCTGCCCGTTCTTAACCCGCTGTTCTACCACTATCCCGCGGACAAAAACACATTCGGCATCGACCACCAATTCTTCTACGGCGACGACATCCTTGTGTCCCCTGTGTTGGAGGAGAACAGCACGAGCGTAAGCATATACCTTCCCAACGAGACTTTCTACGACTTCTGGACCTTGGAGCGTGTGCAGGGTAATGGCTCGTACATCAACCTCACGGATGTGGGCTTTGACACTATTTCCCTGCATATTCGCGGTGGTTCCATATTGCCGCTGCGCGCGGAGTCTGCAAATACGACCACGGAGCTGAGGAAGCAGAATTTCGTCCTGTGGATTGCGCCGAATGCGACAAATCAGGCATATGGTAGTTTGTACTTGGATGATGGGGATAGTTTGGTGCAGGAAGCTACGAGTAGTATCGTGTTTGCGTACGATAATGGGGCTTTTAGTATGAGTGGGGAGTTTGGGTATCAGACTGATGTTGTGATTCAGAACATCACTGTGCTAGGGGATGAGAAAATGACGATGCAGGGACCGGTCAATCTGACGGGAGAGTATAAGTACTCTTTTGGATCGGCGTCGAGTGGGCCTGCATTCGAAGGAAGTGCAAGCCAGATGAAGGGTGGTGTAGGTGTTTGGGTTGCAACTCTTCTGGGGTTGGCGCTGTTTGTCGTGTAGAATTGCGGCACCAGACGCTGTGATGGATGCCGATAGATAGATGGAAGATCTACAAGTTCCTATCTTGGGGTTTCGTTAGTGTCGTGCGTCTATGCAACGTCTTCCTCCTCTTCCCCCAGGAGCATGGGATATCCTCCGTGACAACCATGAAAGAGCGAGGTTCTCAATAGCATGACCGGCTTCAGAGCATAAGGCAATGTTTATCTACTAGCATTGAAAAGCTACTATGATGGCGAATTCTATGTCATCTCCGCCTTCCATGTTTCGCAATCAGACTCCTCGACTCGCCGCACAACCAAATATGCGGACCGGCCTCTCCATCCTTCAAGCCATGCTCATTGATGATACTCTCAATCTGTCGGGCTCTCCCACGATTTGCGCTGAGCGTTGTAAGACCCTTTGACCATCCGTAAAGAAATATTGATTTGTTGAGATGCCCTAAGTCAGCGGCAACCGTAGTCGCTACAGTGGGAAGACCGTCGGTAAGTGTGTCCATGTTAACTGTAGTGGCGTGTATTGGCAGCTTGAATCCTTTAGGGATCTCGTGGTCAGATATGGATGCCCACTCTGCCACTAATTGCTCTGTTGATCGGCCTTGCAGGTCGCCTTGTCCAAGCAGTAAATCCGCTCTCAACTTCTCCGTGTCTGTCGCTAGCGTTTGGACGATGAGATTCATTTGGTCCGCAGCTTCTCTCGTACACACCATTGGATGCGCTCCGATTGCCGGATACAGATGAGTCGGTAGTAGGTGTTCCTCAGCCTCTTCAGTGATCTGAGCGCGCACTTCGCCGGGATACCAATCCAATATTGGACACGGTTTGTGTGATATGTCGGAAATAAGGGCGAGGAGAATAGTGCAATCAATGTTCAGTGTCTCAGATAGAGCGCGCGATCGATCAACTAAGAGTTGGGATAACACCGAGTCCAGAGGCACGGATGGTGGGATATCAGTAGCACACTGTACGACAGCCCCAGTCGCGCGTATCTTGTCGATGATGGTATCGATCGCCTGTGTCTTGCCTTCCACAATGCGCGTGAGTACGAAATGGACATTAGGTGGTCGGCCACGGATAGGATTCGCTCGTGAGGCTCTCGCTAACTCCCGCGCGTTCTTGACGACGTCGACCTGGTCATCGTCGTCGTCGTCTTCCCAGCTGCTAGGCTGTGCGTCTGGCATGTCGTCATCTGAGTCCGAATCATTCATCCAACCCAACTTCGCAAGATCGAAGAGTAATCGTTTCTCGGAGACTGTCGATACTCGAATCCATTCGCTGCCTTCTTCAGCCACGATGTCGACTAATGCTGCGGTTTTGCCTTTCGCCTGATTCCCTTTTGCCAAGCTGAGCCCCTTCGCAGTGTGTTTCCCTGCTGGTGCGGTATGTCTATCCCAAAAGAAGTACTTGCGGAAGCTCTGCAGTCCAGAGAATTGTTTTGCCGCACTCCATAAAGCTTCATAGTAAAGCAAATTTGATGATACGATGTAGTGCCTAGCCTTCTCCTCGTCCATATTGGAGCCTGCAATCTTTTTCAGGAAGGCAAGCTCATTTTTCATGTCGTTTCGAAGATTGCGATACTCGACAGGGTTCTGGACTTTTGCGACCTTTTGCTTCGCAAGCACTGCAGCTACGTAGGTCTCGACCTCCTCGTGGAGGATTCGGCCACGCTCAACAAGTGCTTGTATGGTAGCTTTTAGCTCTGCAGTGCTGCCATTACTAGCAGTTGTAGTATCCGCATCAAGGTCCAGGTTGCTCAATCCTGAGGATATAGACTCGGCCATATTGGTGGTGGTTGTCCTCGGCTACACTGTCCAACCCGGGTAGTCAGACGGTCGGAAAAGTCCTCAACGGCCTAAAGGATCTGAGGTTTGTTTTTATGTACTCGAACGATTGAAGAATGAAATGAAAGAAATCGTGGCCCAATTTCTGCAAAATCCATAAGTTGAGCGTGCGTGAGTCAAGGCCTTCGTAAACGTTTCTACGGCTTTCTTCACGGCTCCAGATGCTGCTGCCTGGCCATAGGGATGAATCAAGCAAAGGTCTGAATCCAGTTCGTCAAAGCAACCTAGACACAGGATAAAAATTACAAGCTCGTGTGAGACGTACGCAATAACAAGACTTCGAATCGTACCTGCTGGGCGGACGTTGTTCCGATTCCGAACTCAACCCCGCCAAAAGTTGCCCGCAAATGCCACCACGCCTCCGACATTCAACCCTCAAGGAAGCTACATAATTCACTCTACCCCACACAATGCCTCACCTCAAGACCAGCGTAGAATGGTACGAGCAGTCGTCCCTTCTACTCAAAGCTCGGCCATCAACTGTATGTAAGCATTGCGCAGCGCACGCGACACAAGCTAACCTTACATCACAGACACGCATAACCTCAAAATACACTGTCCTTAAGCCCACAGCCTCGAAAATACAAAAGCGCCAAAAATATGCTGAAAAGCAAGCATCGAAACCCAAAGACAGTACGCGCTCATCATCACCACCTCCACAACCGCAAGATCCCGAGGAAGTAACCGTCACCTTCACACTGAAAACGTACGATCCAGCGTCCGGGACATGTCTACAATACGAAACGAACAAGGGCGCAGAAGTCGGGAGACTGATTGGCAATCTCGGTAGATTGGGAAGACATATGGCTGCGCTACCAGAGACAATGGATGACCTCAGTGCGCCAGCTGGCGTAGATGGCGTGTCGACGCCCGCCCTGGATGAGAGTGGAGACGTCAAGATGGGTGGATTGCCTACCGAATCGAAAGTGGGCGCGAATACGGGGGCTCCCGGAGGAGGAAAGAAGAAGAAGAAGGGCAAGAAATGAGCTACTGGGAGGGAAACTTGGAGTCAAACTAAGGAGATTGAATATCTGCGCACACAGCCAGGCGAACCTGACTCGCGGGGCTCAGATGCTCAGATGCTCGCAGACGGCTGTCGCGATGCTTCAGGAAGCAGCATAATAGCACGAAGAAACTACGAATCACGTCTCACGAGCTGCAATAATCGCATGTTGGCGATGGTGTAAAGTATGTAACGACATGAAATCTAGATACCCAATACTAGACACTCTTCTGCGTACCGTGCATCTTCTACCACGATGATTCAGTCCGTGCTAATATGACAGCATCTCTCAACTCCGTCGACGTCCATGCTCACAAAATACACCTAATCCGTCAACCCTATGCAGGACTGTAGAGTGTCTCAACGTCCCTACTTCGGTCAACCATGTTGGCCTCCACGCCCAAGATATCCACGCAGTTCGGCAACCCTATCCGGGACTGTGGAGCGCCTCAGCGCCACTGCTTCTCCCCCTTCGCCTCCCCAACCATCACCCAGTCTTCCTTACCCTGTTCATCCGGAGCCGTCCTCTTAGCGTCATCCCCATCGAGAACCTCCCAGGTCTCCTCTTGCGTGCTGGAGCCGGCCTCTTGCGAGTGTATGTTAGCTTTATTAGCGCGGCGGAGGAACTCCTCAAGTTCCGACTTTGGAGGTGAAGGTGACTTTGGGGTGGTCTTGGTGCTATTGGTAGTGGGTGAAGACATTGTGGATAGTATTGTCTTGTCTTGATTTTGGAGGTGAAAGGTTGTGATTGGGTGTAGGAGGAGTAGAATAGCAAGGTAAGAAGTTGAATAGGAGAACTGAAGAACAATAGAAGAATTGTATTCATAGGTAAATCATGAGGTGATTGAAGCGAAATCTGGCTGCTATTGTGGGTGAAAGAGATACTTTCCAATTCACTTCTTGAAAATACAAAGTGTCTTCAGCTTCCTCCACTACTGTACTTTCACTTCTATTGTGCTCAATGTTTCTATTGTACAGTCGCCAAGCTTTTTACCTTCACTTAAGCTATCACTGCAATCTTCTTATTGAACAATAAACTATTCATTGCTATTGTTACGGTGGCTTCTATTGTCTTCATACCTACAATACCATCCAGCCACAGCTTGGAGTATATAAACCCTCATCCGCCCCCCTAAGTTTCTATCTTACACCACACCTGATTACCTCCCCACCACCACCAAATCTTTTCTTGTAGCCATGGCTACATACTCGCCAACCGTTGCCAGCTTATTCGACCGTCTCTACCGCGCCCACCTACAAGCTGAAGGACCGCCCGCTGGTCGGACGCGTTCTCAGACGGGGGCGCGGGCAGCCACAAAGACCCCTGGGCTCAACCCAGGATCCACCAAGGTCACGAAGCCGCGACGCCGTAACCAACCGGCCGCGGCTAGGCGTTTGTGTGCCAAGAGGCTTCAGTTAAAGAAGCGGCTGGAGCGCGACGAGGAGTACCGCGACGACAGCGGTGTCCACCTCACCACCACCGACATCCGCCGGCGGGTCCGCCAACTCTCTTGCGAGGCTCGGAGCGGCACCCTCGACCAGCTACCAAGGCCCCATCCGAGGACGGTCCGGTCCCTAGAAGACATCGCCGCTGCTAGGAGGAAGAAGTTGGCTGGTCCAAGTTCCCTACCCACGATGGAGCGCGCCTTGTCTCCTGAGGACGAGATTGAGGAGTGGGGTCTGTTGCCGGGAGAGGTCCGCGACGATGAGCCGGACTTTGAGATGGAGCAGGACCTTCTGGACTTGTTGATGGTGGATGAAGAGAATTTGGAGGCGTTGGCGGACGGCGAGCAGGCGGTTGGAGTGTGGAGGAGGCTGCTGGCAGCCGGGTCGGGATCGGACACGGAGAGGGACATGGTTCGACGAGCAGGGGAGGAGGCAGCATGGAGGAGACGGGCACAGGAGGGTGCGGTTATGGATGGACGGTGTGTGGCCATCGTGAAGGATGTATGGAGGTTTGCTTAGTTGATTATGCTGGTCATATCAACGTCAGCAGCCTTCAGCCATTCATTCAGTCATGTAACTAGTCTTCTTGAAGGATGTGTAGAGGTTAGCTTAGTTGATTATGCTGGTCATATCAACGCCAGCAAGCCTTCAGCAATTCAGTTGTTACCCATTCTCTCAAAGTACAATTCCCAATGATTCTTACAACCCGGGTTGAATCCACTTCCGCATTCTGTACACTTGCTCCCACTCGTCATGTACTCGTTCACTGTCAAGACATATTTGCACGCTCCACACAACACAGCTCTTTCATTCCTTTGACTCAACGGCCAAGCGCCAGATTTATGGTCCTCGCATTGATCGTGGCAACTAATGCACGCATAGAACTTGTTGCAGCAATAGTGCTTAATGGCGATGATGTCGAGCGGAGAGTGCCAGTGGGAGCATTGAGTGAGGGGTGTCACAGAGAGGCCGTAGACTGTGGGTGTATCTGAGGGACTGGGATTGGAGGACATGGTGGTTGAAGGATGCGTGGGTGACTTTCCTGCCTTTTCCGAGGTTGTCGGAATGGTAGGGCTGAGCTAAGGGCACCAGGACGATCAGTGGGTCGGCTTCATAGGCGTTGCTTGCTGTCTAGACCGCAAGAGTTGGAATGTTTAAGCCAAATGGGTTGATATGAACTGTAGTTGAGTTATTCCCAGGAAAGTTCACAAATACGGGTGCAATGGGTTCGTCAATGCTGTGGTGTTCGATTGAGCCTCCATCCAATGAACACGGAAAACAATGGAAAACAATGTCCTCGATCGATTTACAGAATTTTCTTCAAGGTAAAGAGCCTCACTCACGTGGGGTCCGCATCTCCATTGTTTTTCCCTTTGCCCACGGCCGTGGCAGAAGCAAAGCCTAAAGCTCGCCGAAAACCGCTCAGCGTCTGCACCGTCGTCACTCGTGCCCCGCCCCCGCCGAGCTCCCAAAACATCTGCAGCTCCAGCTCAGCTCAACAACGCATTGCAACACTACGACTCTTCTCTTCGCTTAGACCATACTCCCATATACCCTATCAACCACACTTAGTCAGATCTATCCGAGAAATCAGCCAAAATGGGTCGCCAATTCTTCGTCGGTGGAAACTTCAAGATGTATGTAACTACTCGAGCTGTGAGTACTGTATGAACAAGCAGAAAAGACTAACGATGCTAAAGGAACGGCAATATCAAGTCGATCAAGGATATTGTCAAGAACATCAACGATGCTAAGCTCGACTCCAACGTCGGTACGTCCAGAACACCTTTTCAACCACCGCGAACACTCAACTCCCCGATCAGCCCACTAGGAACAACCACTAACACGAGCATTAGAGGTCGTCATCGCCCCTCCCGCCCTCTACCTCCTTCTCACACGCGAGCACCTCCGTCAGGGCATCGAGGTCGCCGCACAGAACATCTTCGACAAGCCCAACGGTGCCTTCACGGGCGAGATCTCCGCCGACCAGCTCAAGGACAGCGGTATCACCTGGACCATCCTCGGCCACTCTGAGCGCCGCGTTATCCTGCAGGAGGACGACAGCTTCGTTGCCAGCAAGACCAAGGCTGCGATAGACGCTGGACTGAGTGTGATTCTGTGCTGCGGTGAGAGCCTCGAGCAGAGGGAGAAGGGCGAGACGGTCAGCGTCGTGACGAAGCAGCTGAAGGCTGTTGCGGACAAGGTCAAGGACTGGACTAAGATTGTTGTCGCTTATGAGCCTATCTGGTAAGTTCTTCAATGCCTCGACGTCTCATTATCCTCTTCAGCAAATTACTAACATATCTGCCAGGGCCATTGGCACCGGCAAGGTCGCCACCACCGAGCAAGCACAGGAAGTCCATGCCGCCATCCGCGAGTGGCTAAAGAAGGAAGTCTCCTCCGAGGCCGCTGAGAAGACCCGTATCCTGTACGGAGGAAGCGTGACAGAGAAGAACTCTGCCGAGCTGGCAAAACAGGCTGATATCGATGGATTCCTTGTTGGCGGCGCTAGCTTGAAGCCTGCCTTCGTTGACATTATCAACAGCCAACAGGCGTGAATGCATGGCAGTGAGGCCCGTCTGTGAACAGCAGGCGTTAGGGTAGAGAAATAGAATGATGATATGAGCAAAGACTGCCTGTCATGAAGAATCATCTGAAATGAAATGATAAACTCAGTTGGTGTCAAGATATTTGCCTCAGAAAATGTGTTTGTACAGTTGCTGTACATGTCCAAACCATATGTACGCCGCCCATGCTAGGTTATTTTTACAAACAGAGATGGGCATAATCCCAATTCCTTCACCTCGTAACGCTCCTCCCCGCCCCTAGATATTTATCTTAGCCCCATGGAAAGGATCCCAGATTCCCCTCACGCTCTCATTGATACTAGCCACCGGCTTGCCTATCTTCCTGTTCTTTTCTCCGTTCGAATCTCGCAGCAATTCCGCCTTCTCCCTCACACCTTCATTCTGTAAGTTCTTCACACATATTGATCGTTGGGCGCCGTTGATGTAGTGCGCTATTATGACTGGATGCTTGCGCGGCCGTGGCGCAACCTAGAGTGGTGGTGTTAGGAAATGCAGACTGGGAGATGCGGGATTGGCAGTGTGCGTACGGATATCTCGATCTGTGGGTTGCGCTTCGCGAACGAGGGGAGCGAGGACTTGATGAAGGCATTCATCCCTTGGGAGCTACCCCACCAGTTGCAGTAGTGGAAGTCGAGGCGCTTGCATTGGAGGATGAAAGCCCCTACGCCGTTCTGTGGGCAGCGGTGAGACTTTATTCTAGAAGTGATTGCTGGAGGATGATAGCGAGAACATACCTGAGGCTTTGCGACCGTCTTGATGGCCGAAAGAGGCATGTTGACGTGCAATGGCGGCTCTGACGGGACGCCCTCACCGTGAACGAGGTCTCCCAAAGTTTGGCATTCTTCTCACGTGACCGGTGGGGCCTAGGCGACGCTAATGCGAACTCCAATAACTCGGCGTCGCAGCTTCCACCACGTCCACCCCGGAGCTTCACTTTCCATCGTCATTCTCTCCACCTTTTTCAAACTCAACCTTATACATCGCTACCTGGAGCGCATTCCAGGACTTCAGCCAAGATGACGCATCTGCTCCCGCCGATGCTGTTGAACCTGTTCGCCCCGCGGCCGCCGCTGCGCTGGGTTGAGCCTACGGACCACGCGCCCGAGAAGCGCTGCACCCCCAAGATCTCTGGCGTGGGACAGTATCTGCAGGCTCTGAAAGAGTACAAGGACAATGATGGCTATGTGCCGAGCGATAGTTGGCTGCAGAAGCGCGACCGCAAGAAGCAGGAGCAGAAGGAGAAACAGGAGAAGCTTCTCACTGAAGGCATTAATGAGTGTACGCGTTCACCGTCTACTAACCTTGCCATGCCCGCGTTGGAAGATGATGTTAACAAAGATCAAGACAAACCTAGCGACGATCCTAAAGTTCAAGGCGACGCCTTCAAGACACTTTTCGTATCCCGCCTCGACTACGGTGTCACCTCAGACGACCTCGAACGCGAGTTTGGCCGCTATGGTCCCATCGAACGCATCCGCATTGTCGAGAACGTGAACGCGTCGTCCGACGCGCCGCCCAAGAAGCGCAAGTGCGGTTATGCCTTCATCGTGTACGAGCGCGAGAAGGATATGAAGGCGGCTTACAAGGAGACGGACGGCATCAAGATCAAGGATCGACGCGTTCTAGTCGACGTCGAGCGCGGCCGCACAGTCTCCGGATGGCGCCCGCGTCGCTTCGGTGGAGGACTCGGCGGACGAGGCTACACCAAGGGCCCAGCCGCGCGTGGACCTGGAGCCCCTGGTGGCTTTGGACCTCCAGCCGGGCCGGGAGGCGGCTTTGGCGGCCGTGGTGGAGGTTTCGGTGGTGGCTTCGGTGGACGTGGTGGTGGTGGTCGCGGCGGCTTCGGCGGCGATCGAGGAGGTGGCTTCCGTGGAGGTTTCGGTGGCGGAGGCCGAGGTGGTGGTGGTCGAGGTGGAATCGGCTACCAATCTAATGGCTATGGGCCTCCTGACGGTGCCCCTGCAGGTCCTCGCGGTCCACGAGGTGGTGGTGGTGGATTCGGCGGCGATCGTAGCGGAGGCGGAGGCGGATATGGGGGTGATCGAGGTGGAGGAGGCCGGTACGATGACAGGCGTGGCGGCGGCGGATACAACGACCGAGGATCGAGCGGTGCGAACAACGAGCCCCTCGGCAGTAGGGACAGGTACCGCGATCGAGACGGTAGTCGAGACGGTGGGTATGGTGGTGGAGGCCGAGACGACAACTCACGAAAGCGCGGTTACGAAGGCGACAGCTACGATGACCCGCGTCAACGAAGGAGGTACTAGGCCTTTTCGACGGCTTGAGCGTCTTACGCAAGGGTTTGTGAAAGGTTACCCCCCTTTTCTTCGCCTAACCCTTTCTCGTCAATGAGGGTAAGATCAGACTTGTTCAGCTCTTGACGCGTTCGCAACAACACAACACAACACAGCACCTAGGATGGGTAAGGAGTATACTCGGATTTTCCCGTGGTAGGCGCCTACTCACCGATATAAGCTCCATCTGGCATCTTGACAACAAAGTCTTGCTTGGTCATCATCTCAGTCACAACAAGGAAAAGGAAGGTACATCACCACATTGGAACGCCACAAATTCGGAAATCTTCTATGGAGTTTGGTTTTTCATGCATCGGATGTTTGCGGCACAGGCTGGAGGGAGCTCTCTCAACAATGGATGGGTAGGGCAAAGGTGACTTTTCTTTTCTTGCTCGAGTATAACCACACGTCTTCTTTCTTTTCTCGATTCACGTTTTTCCTTGCTCTCCTTGCGGGGGTAGGTATGTAAGCTACTGGCACACTTGTGCGTCGTCAAGGTAAGATCGAAGGTAAGGATTGTATTCCTCACTTCTTGGTCTTATCGTGATATGGACTCAAAAGTCTCAATTCAGGCTCTATTATATCTTATGTCCGCTTGCAGATGCTTTTCCAGATTTTTCGCGAGTGTGGTTGGTTAGTGAGTAAGTGAGTGTATTATGCCAACACTGGTTTTTGCGAGGCTTCGCTGGAGATACGTACTCTGTAGGCCCTGGCTTTTCTGTATTGTATGCCATCGAAGTATATTCTGCGGCGCTCTAGCTTCGGGCGCCTAAATAAGTGTAGCTCCGATGATGTGTGCAACGAGGTGGTGGTGGTTTGACTCTCTGGCCTTTGCTTGTCCCTCGAACGCATCTACAGTGATCCTTCAGATTTGTGCCACCATGCAGGTAGTGAGCCTAATATTCAAAGCTTGATTCAAAAGTAGGTAGCTAAGCTACGCGAACCCATCTCTAGATTTTCTACTCCATTCCATTCCATATGACCTCCTCTTTGCACTCAGTCAGAGTCAATCCCTGCAAAACACCACCCTTCCTTGCCCTTACATCTATTTCCCAAGCGTCAAGAACAGCCGATCCCCAATATCCCCCAAACCAGGCTTAATCATCCCTTTCTCATCAACATCCTTGTCACACCCGCCAACCCACACCTCGACCCCCTCCTCCCACTCCCCACACGCCCTCGCCAACCCCTCCTCGGTCGCCAAAATCGCACACACGATAATCCGCCTAACCCCCAATCCTTCAGCGTGTCAATCGCCGCGCACGCCGTTGCGCCGGTAGCAATCACGGGATCCACGATTATCGCTAGCTCTGGGTGGGGCGGCTTGGAGGAGTCTGCAGGGGAGGTGGAGGAGGTGGTGTGGTACGGCAGGTTGTTGTAGTATTCGACGGGTTGGAGGGTCGATTTCTCGCGGTAGAGGCCTAGGTGGTGGATTGGGACGGGCGTGGGGAGCAGGGAAGAGAGGGCTGGCACCATGGAGAGGCCGGAGCGCAGAATTGGGACGAGGGATATTGAGGTCGGGGAGGGGAGGTCGTGGTTGTGGGGTAGGTGTAGCCTAGGGGGGATTTATCCTGGGAAATATTGTGAGTTAAGGTATGTTTGGTTTGGTTTGGTGAGTGGACATGGCTTGTTTCGTTTCAGGTAATTCTGAAATTCGTGGTAGCGAGTTGTCGGTGGGACTTGGGCATAGGTGGTGGTGGTGGTCCATGTGTAATGTAACACCCCCACTATAGTGTAGAGGGGTAATACATTGAGCCAGTATAGGTAGCTAGGATAGAGAGAACGTACTGTGCCTTCCTGTTGGGATTTCAGTCCTGCACCCAGTGCTTCGTATCCAACCATCAGTGCGATTTCATGGACCAGTGTTTGCGCATCTCTGGACCCTGTAGTCGCGGACCGCAGCTGCGAGAGCTTCGCTTGGAGACATGGATGCGTCGAGACGTGAGCGTTCTTTGGGAGATTGATGTTCGACATGCTTGCTGTCCTATCCTCGGGGAGCGAATTGTAGTGTAAAGGTACAAGGGGAGTCAACGTGAGGCGAAGTAGACAGTTGTTTGCCAGTCGGTGTAGCTTGAGCTTGTTGTATGCGGCAGGTGCATGATAGAGCTAGCTAACCCGCAATCCCGGCGATAACATCAGGCGGGCGCCTCCGAGGCCAGCAACCCTGTCTACCTGTCGGCACCTGTTGCTCTGCAGCGGCCTAGTGCAGGACGCCCGGCAGGCCTATCCCTGCCGTCCATCTGAAGAATTGGGAAGAGGCGCAATTTGTCGCACTCAGACCACAATTATGGCGCCCCAAGGTACCGTTCCAAGTTTCGCGGCGGAGGGAGGGAGCCTTGAATCACCACGTATACGCTCCTGTGCTCTAGACACCTCAGGATGTTCAATTGACTGCTCACGCGCTCGCTGGGGAGAATCATGATATTGTGCTAAGAAGAGGCTGTTGAATTGGTATTGAGGCTAACGGGCCTTTTGGGACACCTACCTGCGCGTGCGTCATCGCACATTGATGCGCAATGACCGACCACAACAGCGACGACGACATTCGGACCAAACGCGAATGGCACTACAACAACCAACGCTCGTCCTATCGCTCTTCGCTTAATTCGACCAAGTCGTCTGTTCCGCCGCCGACTCGGTCGCGAACACACAGCTTCTTGCATCGGCTTGAAGACTTCGACCTCGATCTCGAGAAGGCGCAGACTCCGACGTCGCCCGATCGCGCGGATAGTGACACCATCCCGTATGCTATAGATAACGCGTCGCCTGCGCCCAGTGTGCCGTATACGAAGAGAAGAAGTGATAATAATACAAAGAGGAGGAGTGACAGAAGTGACTATAGTGGGTTGCGAAAAGAATACGGGACGCGCAGTACACCGAGTTCGAGAGCCGGAGACGAGATAGGATTTGACGACCTCATCGTCCCCGAGCCGTGGCGTCAATTATACGGAGTAAACACAAATTCGCCAACTCTTCCACAGCCGTTGCACAGTTCGAGGTCGAGAGAGCAGGGCAGACATACGCATAGGGATAATGCAGACAGCCCACACTCGCGTGCATCCAAGGCCCAGCGATCGCGACGACCTGCTTTCCCGTTGGGACGAGGATCCTCGAATAACAGGTCAGGCTCGCAGTTGAACATCACAGCATTACCCAGCATAGAAGACATGCGACAAGCCAACGCTGCAGATGGCTATGCACACGCCAATGGCAGCAGCCCACAGGCGAAAACAGCGTCGAGACTCGCGACGGAGCTATACACCGTGTCCTATCTGATATTCTTCGCGATATGGGGTACACTCGCACGCCTCGGTCTCCAAGCGCTGACCTTCTACCCCGGCGCCCCCGTCATCTTCTCCGAGCTATGGGCCAACGTCGCCGGAACATTCGTAATGGGCTTCCTTGCCGAAGACCGACGCCTCTTCCGCGCAGAATGGGGCAATCGAGGGGACCAGCTCCCAGAACCATCAGATCGGCCCGCTGAACTTTCTCACCAGGACCATCTAGAAGAACAACGAGCGAAAGCGCGCCACGGGAAAGTGAAAAAGACAATACCCATGTACATTGGCCTCGCCACGGGCTTCTGCGGCTCGTTTACTTCCTTCTCAAGCTTCATGCGCGACGCCTTCCTCGCGTTGTCCAACGACCTGCGCTCCCCGATCAACCACCCTTACCCACAAAATGTGTCCATCCCACCCGTTTCCAGCACCGTCTCACGAAACGGCGGATACTCGTTCCTCGCACTCTGCGCAACCATCATCGTTACCCTAACAGCGTGCTACTGCGCGCTCAAAGCCGGCGCACACCTCGCCCTGCTCCTCGACCCCATAACGCCCACGCTCCCCTTCCGCTTCACCCGCCGCATCATCGACCCCGTATTCGTCTTCTTCGGCTGGGGCGTCTGGCTCGGCGCACTGCTGCTGTGCATTTTCCCACTGCACAACGCGTGGCGCAGCCAAGCGCTCTTCGCGTGCGTCTTCGCGCCCCTGGGCTGTCTAGCGCGCTACTACGTCTCGCTGCGGCTAAATCCCATGATGCCTTCGTTTCCGCTGGGCACCTTTGCGGTGAATATCTTCGGCACCGCGGTTCTGGGCATGGCGTATGATTTGCAGCATGTGCAGCTGGGGACTGAGATGGTGGGCGCGAGTGTCGTGGGGTGTCAGGTGTTGCAGGGCATTATGGATGGGTTTTGTGGCACGTTGACGACGGTTTCGACGTGGATTGTGGAGCTTGATACGTTGAAGAGGGGCCATGCGTATGTTTATGGGGCGGTTAGTGTTGCGTCGGGGGTTGGGCTTTTGATTGTCGTTATGGGGAGTGTGAGGTGGACTGTGGGTTGGGCGGAGATTATTTGTGTTACGTAGGGGGTGGATGGTTTGGTTGGCTGGAGACTTGGGGGTTGGGGATGGCGGGTTTGCATATAGAAGGTGTATGATTTCATGTTGGGACGACGTATACGCATATATATATATATATATATATAGGAAGGACATCTAGATGGTTGGGCTTAGCACCGTGTTTACATACTGAGGACAAGGTCAAGGAGTTAGTCACGGATCTTAGGAGGTATTTAGAGGTGGGAGGTAATGTCTTAATGCTGTACGATTCGAAAGTTACAACGTCACAATCTGGTTTTCAACTCACCAATGCAATCAACCGTACCTGATTAACATAGGTATTCATGAAGACAGTACGGTAAGTACTAATAAACGGTTTTGCTAAGTTTAGTGTGGAGCCCAAAGCTCCCGCCTCGATCGGAGCCTTCTTCCGTACCAAATTTTAGCTGTGCAGTTGCCGGAGCATGAGGTTATGGCGGAGGTGGTAGGGTAGTTGATAGTTTTGTGGGAAGCATAGCATGTTGAATAATGGCTAACGCATGGAAGGATCTGTTCCTGTTTGCCATATATGATAACATACTGATGATTAAAGGCCAGAGGAAACAATTCGCAACTGGAAAAGTACTGGGGAAGATTGGGTTAAGGCCATACCAAAATATTCCATTAGGCAAGCAAAGAAGTCTGCGACGTCGGCTTGTCAATTACGTTCGAATCTTTTAGCCTTTGAGGGAACACATCTTGCTTGAGTAGCTAGCAGCTGCCGATGGTGAAGCAGGTGTCTGGAATGTGAGTTCTCAAGCTGTGTACTTTTTTAGGCTTGTAAAGAGACAAAGTGTTGTAAACATAAGACAGTGTTGTGGATGTACATACTAGGAGGGAGACAGAATGTTATAACGTGGCGATGATAACGCTAATACAATCGCGAGGGAGGAGCCAATGCTCGCAAAATCTATCTTCTATTTCCTACATTTCACCCACGGGCACTTCGTCACGCCAACCACATGGTACGACACTTTTCCTCCTCAAAGACCTCACCGCTCATCATCCCATGAACATAGCTATCCCCTACCAACTCCCAACTCCCTCCATTAGGTCTCATAATCAACGGCGATCCACCCCTCTTGCACAACACAACACAATCCCCAACCCTCGTCTCCGCCCCAACAAGACCCATATACCCCTTCCCAGTCCTCACAAACCTGCGATTCGACGCCAAACTCAACGGACGTTCGAATCCTAATTCTGGAGGCGGCCGCCGCATCTGCTTGCAGAACATGAGTGCGAAGGTGAACCACGTGTACGCAGACGATGTAGCGATCTTGGGGCCGACAAAGCGGCGCAGCCACGCTGCGGGGCGGTGGTAGCGGTCCCATTCGCGGTAGGTGGTGGCAGACAGTGTGTGTTCTTCGTTGAGCTGCCAGCCTACGGTGAGGGTTTGCCAGTATGCGTCGAGCATAGATTCGCCCGTGGTGCGGTATATCTTGTTTTTGTAATGATGTTGTTGGTTATTGGATTCGGAGAGGGATTCCCAGTGTAGAAGGGTTTGCATGTTGCTTTTCCAGAACTTTATGCTGTCGACTAGCCAGATGTTGAAGTTTAAGAGCTCGTCTTCGGATCGGTAGAGGGGGCCTAGTTGCGTGATTTCGTCGATCGTGTAGCCTTGGAGGCCGAGCAGATTCGTGTTGGCATGTCTGAGTGGCTCAGCTCTTGTGTTGCCTGTTGCTTTTCGAATGAGTATTTCGTTTTGGGGTTCGTAGCTCGCGAGGCGTTCTCGTCGGTTGAGGGTTAATGTGCTATCCCAGGTAGACCAATCTGGAACCCAAGAGGGAAAAGGATCCATTGTTGGATTTGCTTCCTGATCTTTCTCCGAGTCTACACTCTGAACTGCTTTGGGCTCTTCTTTCGGATTCGCCTTCGTCCGCGGCACACCCAAAATATCCAAATTCCCCTCATGTTCAATGATGGCCAAAGCGAGATCCGTATACACCTTCTTCACCTCAATCCCATACTCTGGTCTAATCTTAATACCGTCTTCCCCAGTATTCGTCGCCAGTCCCAGCAAAGCAAATACCTTGTCCAACGGATCCGTCGCAAGACTCGACCGACACCTGAGCAAGAGCCCCAACAAGTCCCTCTCATGCCCCAACACCCTAGAATCCCTAGCATCAATGACGCTCACTACGCGAAACAGCACCTCAGCATATCTTGCCGGGTCTGGAATGATCAGGTTGAGAGTGTTCATGAAGTAAAACGCTTTTACGAAGTCATCCCACAGAACTGAGCGTGAGCCACACATGAGGTGTGCTTCCTTTGCCATTGCGACTTCTTGTATAATCCATACTCTGGACCACCAATCTCTTTTGAACAGCGAGATGAAACTCATGTACTCGTCGTCGTCTCCGCCTTCCTTTGGGAGGTCAAGCTTGCGCAGACGCTTCCATGCTACTAAGCTAGCATCAGCGTCGCTCAAAACTGTCTTCGCGCGTTCCTCTGCTGCGAGTAGTTGAGAAACAAAGTCCAACCCTTTATTGCTTTGTGCATCTTCTTCTCCGAGCCATACAACAACGCGTTCGGCTTTTTGATAGATGTCCTGCATCATCATGACCTGCGCAGCTTTTTCTAGGCCATCGTTTTGATTTATACACACGGCGTCCACCCATAGCAATGGCCTTGTGTCAGGCTCGGGGTGATTGCGTACGAACTGCTGGAGAAAGCCTTGTAGGTTGGGTGTGATACGGAGATGTGAACATGCTCCATTGTCGCAAAGAAATGGAGTAATCTCTGTGCCTTTTCTCGCACCCCAACAGTACGACAAAGCTGTAAACTTTGGATTTTGATCAAGCGATATTGGTTGTAGTCGACAAAGCAGGCCGTCAGTGTCCGAATCCAGGACTTGGAGGAGGCGGATAGAACCAGACTCTGGCTGGATAGGCTCATAAACATAACTCGGTAGTTCCGTCATGGCGAGAGGCGAAGGCCATTCCAGTTCTCAAAATGTCGACAGACTCTCTCCACTTCAAACTCGAAGAAAAACAGAAAAAGTAGTCATAGGAATGCACAGGGGTCATCGAACAGCTTAATCGTTGCAAAAGACATCGCAAGGTGTATTCGATGTCAGCCTAGGGGGCGCGTAAACATCTGTAGCCGCCGGGTGATGCCTACGAAGCAACTCGTGTTTGACGAGCAACCAGGTAAGCGCTCGGCAATCCCAATCGCTGATCTTCCCGTATTTCGACTAGGATCAATCAAAAAAGAATTATCATCGTAAGAATTGAACACAAACGCACTAGATGTTCATAACGTGTCGATACATGCCACCGCGACGAAGCATCGAGAACTCATCACATGAGACTGAAGCACGCTTCTTCCTCGAAAATGAAAGCATCACAAAGTATGACCGCGCGTATTGGACATTGAACAATAATAAGTCACCGACACATCTCATTTACGCTGTCCTTATCTCCTATAGCCATTATATCTTCAGCAGACTATACACATTACCAACCACAAGCCCATTTTTCCAAACTAGTGGGTATACCGAAGGAGAGAAAGGAGCCAAACAAGGCTCTATATACATGGCCAAAATTACCATCCCACAATTAAAAGCCCAATATGCACCGCTAAAATGCCAATTTTGTTCGCAAAAAATTTCCAAAAGCAAAGCCCGCAATATGCTGATGTACAGAAATCTAAACCCATTGCTGTTGTGTCGTAAGGAACGTGATGTACTGGGTATCATAAGGAGCGTATTGATGCATGATGATGCTGAAAAGGAGAGTCGTGATCGCGTAAACATATGTGTATCCGTCTCTTTCTTATATGAAGAAAGCAAGTGCTCCTCCAACCACCGCGTATCCCACAGCAAAGTTCTTGTTCGCTGCTCCCGTCTGCAGACTTGGCTTGCCCGTCGTCGTAGAGGCGCTGTCACTTCCTGTTTGTGTCGCCTCGGCAGGATCGACAAATGTGTAGCTCGTAAGCGTGCTCGGTTTGCCATCGGCGCCCGTCGTGGTGAGCAGCTTCACGCTGCTGATCTTTCCTCCCCCAGGTGTATATGTGGTCAAGAAGGTGGATCCTTGGGCATCGGTCGTGGTCATAACTTCGCCCGCGGTTGGTGCGAAGTTCGCAGCGGACGTAGTAACGGTAGTGCGACCCTCGGAGTCGGTAGTCGTCTTGATGACGGCGGGACGCGTCTCCGTGGTGGTTTCTGGGGCGCCTTGTGCATTCGTGCGGACTACTGTCACTTCGACCGAGGCGGTGACCTGGCTTAGAACGGACGTGGTTTGTACAACGGTTGAGCCCTTGCTGTCGGTCGTCGTTGCCTCGACAGGAACTACGACGGGGCGGTCGGCGGTGGTTGTCGGTGCTGCGGCGGTAGTTGTCGGTGCTGCGGCGCTGCTTTCCGGGGCTGCTGCGCTGCTTTGAGGCGGTGACTGCGCACTGCTCTGCGGTGGAGCGGCTGACGTGCCGTTTGAGGGCGTGCCTTGTCTCTTCTTAAGATCGCGGACAGCCTCGACAATGAGCTTGGTTGCAAGCGCGGGATTGTGGTCGTGGACCTGCTCGACGCCGCGGTGGTGGGACTCAAAGACGCCATCTTTGAAGTCCTTGAGGCCACTCAATGCTGCTTGGAGTGATTCTTCGGGAAGTGCGTTCAGCAGATCTTGGAAGGCGTCATGCGCGCTGGCGTAGATGGAGTTGGACTCGACACTCTTCGTCGGCGAAGCAGGTTCCTCGGCGAAGACAACGCTGAACAAGGGCAGGGCCAGAAAGACCAATCTACAAAAAGACCGCATCGTGATGATCGTTCAAAGCGCTGAGGCTATCGTGAAGCGGCAGCAAAAAAGCGAAAGTGGAGTATTTCTCGCAGCAAAGGGAAAGAACAACTGCGTCAATTCAATTTCGTGTTAGCAAAGCGCCATGCTGACAGCCGTCATGTGTTATGCAAGGAAAGGACGTATGCCCGAAGCGGGCAGTTGAGCGTTATAAAGTCGGCGGGCTGGGGTGTTGAGTCGCAGGGCAAGGTGCTCGGATGGGCCACGCTTACACAAATTCTGAGTCCGGTCCCGAGTGGCTGGGCTCCAGCTGTCAACGCCACAAGGTAAATCGATAGCTCCTTCCTCTTCAGCAGGCCGCGTCGATAGTAATCACGCCGAACAATTGCTGGTCCTCTCGATACACGAAAAGCGAGTGTAGAGGGGGAGAGAAGAAGGGAAGCGACAGTGTGCGTGGAGATGTTTGCCAGAAGAGTGGAGGCGACGGTCAGATCCTTAAGGCAGAAGGTGCTGATACCACCGTACATGACACGACGACGCTACAGAAACACGAGCACCTTGGGCCGTGGATCCGCCCTATCGCCATTCGCATTCGCGGAAACTCGTCCCATCTTCTACCAGCCTAAACAAGCCTAATCGTGCGTGTTCCCGACTGCATCCGTGGACGATCACTGCATCTTCACTCCCGCTCGCGCTCACGCGTCTCGAAACATTGGCCAAGATTCCTCGGCTTTACTCACCATCCAACCTCTCACACGCGCCTTGTCCAAGCGAACCAAGCAAAAGGGCGTAACTGACTGAAATTCCAAGGCATTTCCTCTTCCGAAACCCGGCAATTATCCCCAAGCGAATTCAATACAATGACATACATCTGCCCTGTGTCCTCCTGAGAAGGCTGGCTCTTGAAACCAGTCAGGCATCTCAAAAGTTGGCACGTAAAGCACAGGGTCGGTATACGTGACAACCTTGTAACAAAGACACAGACCAGAAAGGGAGGGTCGCTAAGCGGTTTCGCTGGATACGGAAGCTTGTTGCATCCTTGTTGCAGGACGTCATGTGTGGAGCGGTCGAGATGGCTCCTGGTTCGGCAGTGGGACTGGATGCTGAAACCACCCGCGAAGCCGCTGAAGCGAGCATGCATGTTCCAGCAGCAGCAGCATGGGATTTTACGCATCGTTGAAATTCCCACGATACTTCATGCTCTATACTCTGAAAAAATCATGCCTTCAAAATAAGAGCATTAACACCACTTACTACTGCACTGTACCTGGTCCCTCTGCATCGTAACATCTCCCCTTCCCCTCCTCCACCATTCTAATCCTATCCTCACGCTCTCCCTCTTCCCCTCTTTCTCGCACCCTTCGCATCCCGCTCCACTGCACTCAGAATTTGCCTCTTCTCTTCGCTTCGCTGGCTTTTCTATTTTTACACATCCTCCTCTCCAGTTGATTGGCGCACCTTCAGCCCAACCGACAACCTGCATTCTCACTCAACCACTCACAAGACATCCGACCGTGTGCTAGACTGCATGTCCCGAACTCCCGCCAAGGCATTCGCCACACGCCAGCGCCAGCGCCAGCGGGAGAGACTGCAGTACCACCTAGAACCACTCACGTCTTGGGTACGGAACACGGTAGCGACGGCAAGCACGAGCGAGTCCCGTATTTTTGGGATCGTGGATTTTGGAGAAGCTTTGGAAGTGTTGAGGTTAGCTAAGTATGTGGAGCTAGTTGGCGCTAGGTAGGATGTTTGTTGTTACCTACCGTGCCGTGCGTGCTACCACAGTAGTCGTCTCGAGGGATTTTGATCGTGAGGAAGCTGTACAAAGGTTATGGTAAAATACTAACTAACGTGACATGAATTCTTCGTATATGTGGGTAGGTAGGTACCTAATGAGCTGAGTTTCCTGATACCTACCCTACCTACTGGGTGCTCGTATCCGCTGCACACGATCGAAAAGACTTGAGCTAGCTCAACGACTGGTGTGCTGACATGCATATCAGTGGCCCATTGTCGTGGCTCTTCTCGCAATCATTGGAATGCCCTAGAACCTGTGAAGAAAGGCAACACGCAATCCAGGCGAAACTTTTTCGGCTTGTGCTAGATGAGACATGTGACCGAGACTCTCATCATCAAAGGGCCGTCTCAGAGGTTCTTCAAGGGCAGAATATGTAAGGAGATTACTATTACTACTACTGCCTCGCCCATACATCGCCCGTTGACATCCATCCACATATGAGCAAAAAAGCTCGCTCGATCCATCATCGCTTTCATCTGCAGTCGTCGCTATATTCAAAACACTTCCAACAAATGTACATCCGAAACACCGCATGCTCAATGGCCGTCGTCAAATTTCAGTAGACGAACCGTCCCAAACAACCCAAATCGGGCTCAAAAGCCTGTCAAACGCCACGAATTCAGAGCGCTTGTTCCACCATGAACGCCTCAACCGTTTTGTTTTCCAAAAGTCTCAATGGTCAACCCTCATGAAGATGGATCAGCAGAGGGCCTCGAAGGGGTTTCTCCGGCAGGTGTAGGGTTTGCATGCGCCGCTGTGGTCGGAGCTTGAGATGGCGTAATTGTGTTTGTCGAGTTTGAAGCGTGGTGCCCAGGAGAGAGCGTAGGTCCTCCCTGTAGGGATTGAGGTGCGGTAGCCGTACTCGCAGACTGCGGTTGACCGACCGAACCTCGCTCTGGGGATCGCGCGACTGATTTAGGCTCTGTCAAGGCTGCTGGAAGATACGAATTCGAAGCTCTAGGACTAGCTGGCAGATCCTGGACTGACGGTGCAGTCGATGAAGGAGTTGGAGCTGGAACTACAGCTGCAGAGGGCGGGTTCGGGCTTGATCCTGTCGGGGTGACATCCTTCGAGCCTTCACCCGATGACTGCGTATTATCTGTCGATCGCGGGACTTCCATAGAACGTCCCCTGCTATGCGATTTGTCCTGAGGCCTGGCCAAGCTCTGCGGGGGAGGCAGGTGGCTCGAACTGCCAGGTGGACTCTTAGCCCGCTCTCTCTTGTCTGCGCGCTCTTTGTGATCCTGTCTCATCTTTTGGAACCAGCCGAAAGTTCCCTTCCCTTCAGACCTATCTGTATCCGGAGGACTTCCGTACACCGTTGATGGCTCGGGACCCTGGTTCGAGTCATACTGCAAGCTTCGTCGGCCTCCACCTGTCCAGCCTGAGCTGCTGGCAAAGGAGCTCATGCTTTTGTCGCCACCGGGTACAGAGCCATGCACATCAGTCTGACTTGTAGGCGTGGCCTTGCTATCACCGCGCTTATGACCCTTCCAGAAACTACGTTTCTCCTCCTTTGGTGGCTCTTCTGGAATGTCTGCCTCTGAAAACTCAGTTGCAGTAGAATGTGACCTGAATGAAGCAGACGGTGACATGGTAGGCTTCAACGTTGTACCCGAAGTCCGTGAAGATACCGTGTCGTTGTTGTAAGAGTGCAGACCCTCCTTAGAGCTATTTGTCTGATGACCTTGCGCGAATGGTGGCTGGGGCGGTTGCAATGGGGATGCGGATCCAAGGGGTATCTGATTCTCCACATCTCCTTGTGCAAGTGAGTTGGTGGAACTCTGCGCGCTCTGATTGGCACCAACGGGCATCCTCTTCTTTTGCAACTTGTTTGGCTTGCGACCTTCCTTGCCATCACTAGATGGCGAAGCCGCGGCTTTGGAGAGAATTTGAGTGAATGTGCGCACAGCCGGCGTTGGTTCTACGGATGGGCCCGAATCGATGGGAGCTTCTGTAAACTCGGACCGTTCACGCGTGGGTGTTTGTAGGGGGCTGCGTGTACCTGGTGCTGACCCGTGTGGGTTTAGCAAGGACTGAGCTGCCTGAACAGGAGCGGCATTCGGAGTCACAGGCTGACTTGGCGGTATGATAGCGGGTGAAGGGAGAGGAAACGCCCCAGGCATCTTATCAATAGCAGGGGTTATCGCTGGCGGCCTAGTCTGCTGTACTTCCACTGGCTGGTAAGGCTTTGGCATCTCTATTCTCTGTGGAGGCATTGTTTGCGCTCTTTTTGGCTGTGCCTGCTCTGGTTCTGCAGGTAGAACAGATGGTGCCTGTACGGGCTGTGCCGTTTGTACAGGTTGTACTTGCACATGTTGTGCCGGTTCTACTGCCGACGGTGCGTGCTGCACAACATCGGTCAACGGTGCGGTAGGCTGCTCGATGTCTTGCTTAGCATTAGCTACGCTCGCTGCAGCAATGGTAGGTGTTTCCGATGAAAGTGGGCTTTTCACCTCTTCGCCGGCAGGCGTAGTTGAGCCAGACTGTTTTCCTGTGGGGAAACGAGGACTACCGAGAGCTGGAGATCGCTGTGAAGGCAATGTGTTGCTACGATGCACACCTGATGAGGTTGGCGTGGCGAATGCGGGTGTGAGTGGACTGGGAACGGCACCTGAATGACGCGAGCGTTTGGATGATGTGGAAACGTTCCTACGCACAGTGCCATACTTGCGTAAGCTCTCAGCACCAGCGCTCGACGATGTAGAAGCGGAACGGCCAATACCAGAGTTGTTGCGCCCTGGAGTCGTAGGAGTTCTTGCTTGCGGGGTTGATGGCCCGCTTTCGATGTGCTTGACAGTTCCCTCATCGACAGCGGTGCCCTCCATTCCTATCAAGAAGTGATCTTGATTGTCAATGAGAAAAATAAGAACATCTTGACTCAATCGATAATCCTGTGGAGACATGTCATGCTGAGGATGTGACAAAATTCCTGGCTGGAAGATGGCAGCAAGATTGGAAGTGGTCATCTTGTTCACATCGGCCTTTGCCGCGAAAACTGCGAGCAAATCCAGAATATATAGCAGTAGCTGTCGGTTCAGAGAAGGCAGTGCCTTGATCTGGTGCTGATAAATGCGAACCGCAGCATCTGGGTCGAAGCCTCCTACGGATGGAGCTTGGCCTTCTATGGGACCGACGGCCTCAGCCTGGTGGTTACGCAGGGGCTCACGAAAGGGATCATAGTGCTGCAGCGGGATAATAGGTTCCGGAAGGTTGTTGAAGTAGCGACGCAAGATATTGGCGGCATCATGGACAGTGTACCCAGTCCAGTCAAGGCCTTTTCCATACCGTGGCGGGGTATCAAAAGCAGTCTTCAGTTCCTTGATTCGCTTCTCTGAACCGGCTAAACGAAATATGCCCTCAACATCGGTCGCTGCAGAAAGTCAGTAACTCCATGATAGGATTCAGAATAGCGGCTGACCCTTCTCTTTGAGATACACGCCGCATTTCGCAACTACGATAGGGACGTAGCCATATATGTAGCTCTCGCCGTGCTCGTTGAAGAGTGATATGGCGACATTCGCGTAGGGTATACTTTGGATGAGTGGTACACCAAAGATGCCAGGAAGCGTGGCGTCTATACACAATATCAGGTGTTAGTGAATGCATGCGACAAACAGAAGCGGGGGTGCTGCAGGCACACTTGGATAAGACTCAGCCTTATCAGGGCGCCTGGAGACCTGGGAACGCCGCGTTCAACGGTCGAACCGGCAATGCCGTACCTTTCTCGTCGTCCTTCTTCGCGGGGCGTTTGCTAAACTGCCTCCACCATGAGGTCAGATCCCGCCGCGAGGACGCAGGCTCTGGTGTTGCGGCTGGAGCAGGCTGGGGGTCCCCGTTGCGCACGCGCGGAGTGTGGAGGTGGTTTTGCGTGCCGTTTGGCATGGCAGGCGGGCTGAAGAGCGTCGCAGCTCTTCAGGCGAAGATACTCGCGAGCTGAGAGCAATCGCGGCGTGTTGTGCAGTGTAGTTGCGCAGGCCCAGGTGGGTCCGATGGGGACAGGCGGCAGTGCGTACGGGGCCACTACGTGACGTCGGCGGGTAGCGAGCGCAAGAATCTCAGGACTGCGGGGCACGCTGTGGTCGTGAACTCGCGGGCAAGACTGCGCAGGCGGCGGTGGGCGAGGTGCAAAGCTGAGGGCGCTGAGGGTGCGGGCGCGAGCGTGAATTGGCGTTGGCTTGACACGACGGGCCTCGAGAGACGCGACAGCGGAGCGGCAGCGGTTAGGGGTAGATGCGCAAGGCCGCGACGTCGCAAAGGCAGCGTGGGCGCAATATGGAAACGCGCCTGTTGCTGTGGCTCAGGCCGGTGCAGGGCATGCAGGGTCGGGTGCTGCAGAGGGCAATGATCGCGGGCGTGGGAGGTGAGCAGGTGGCAGCCCGACGTTGGACTGGCGAAGAGCAGCAGTTAGCGGGCAGCGTGTGTGGCTGTCGGCCAATTGCGAGCATCCAGCGAAGACGGCACGACGTCGCCTGACATGCAAACACCAGCGCGCGAGGTGAATCCTGTCGCCGGCAGAGCGGAGTGTCGATCAGCAGCAGTGAGATGTGGTTAAGAGAGGCGTTATTGTTGTGATATCAATCGCTGTCGGGCGGTCCAATAATAGAGAGGCCTTGGCGGGGAGAGCTGCGGCAACGGTGCGAGTCCGGGATACAGGTACCAAGGTGCGGCAGGAAATTAAGATGATGCTGGCGCGAGTGTGACGAAATGCGCGAGGAGATGCCCGTCCAGAGTTAGCTGTATTAGAGTCTAGAACCTGGCACGCCTGGGGAGAGCCGTCATGGGTGCCTTCCAAGATTGTCGAGGCTGCTTGCCGTGGGCACTTTGTTCCTGTGGGCTGGTGAAGGAACGGGTCGCGGAGCAGTCTAAGCTCGCTTCCAAAATTTTGGGCCCGGGGAAGCTCTTCATTCAGCACCAGAGCTCACGTCTGCCGCCACACGTCATACCATCTAACCGACCTCACAACGCGCACCGAGCAACTACAGCCTCGGCCACATCTACAGACGTCAAACATCATGGAATCGTATGTAATGGAATGACGTAGCTACTATACAAGCTAAACGCGTGCCAGACTCAACGCCAATGAGCAGCGCGAGCTGCAGAACCGCATGGAGAAGAAGCAGATGAAGGAGTTTATGAACGTAGGTGCCCATTCGCTGGCAGTGTTTTATGGGCTGCCTGCAGTCCCCTATATTTGTGCATGGCACCCGCTGACACTGCACCAGATGTACTCGAACCTCGTCCAGCAATGTTTCGATCACTGTGTCAACGGTTTTGAGAGCAAGTCCCTCACCTCGCGCGAAGAGAGCTGCATTATGCGATGCGTAGACAAGCACATGAAGGGCTCGCAACGGTTAGGCGATCGATTCCAGGAGCAGAACGCTGCCATGGCACAACAGGGAGGCCTGCCCGGCAGGTAATCATGTCGAAATCAAAAGCATCGCGGGTATGAACGAGAGTTTGGAGACATTACGATGGTCGCATGACAATTGTCGACCATCATGAGGGTCACTTCTCAGAGGCATTAGCTCAGTCGTGTGGCAGTGCTGGAGCACTTCAATGAACGACATTTGTACTATATAGGGATGGACATCGGGATCGGGGGCGCACAACAATCTCCAATTCATCGGTATATGCTTGCCGTCTCAACTGAACTAATGCCCATTGAATTTCACTTCTTCGGCCTTCGCAGGTTGTTCGTCTTGCCCAGTGTTACAACTCAACCGTCGACGTTTGGCGGGAGGCCCGGAAGCTCAACGAGTGCAGTGCTGTCAGCACGACGAAAGTCATGCCAGTCTCATTCTGATTCGAACCTGCAATGTTCGTATATGCACTGTCTCCTGGGATGCACAAACTGCAGCTTCCTGAAGGTCTAATCCGAGTCTCAGCGAAACAACTTCATGGGGGCTAAAGTAAGTTCCGACACGTTTCAACGCCATGACCATCATGTCTAAATAAGTACCTATGCCCATGTTTCTTATCTCAAATTGTCGCAAACCGGTTGACTATTTCGGAGCCAACGCAATGCAAGTACCTAGAGATTTTAGGAGGGGAACATGAAACGATATAGGCGCTATGGAAACCCGCGGCATCGCTTGCGTACCCTATTATGTACTAACGGCGCTTGATGGTTGTGGGATGGTGAAAGAGGACACGGACCATCTCCCTATTCGGAACTCACCACGCACCCTTTGTTCCATTGTTTTGCTTAGTGTATCAAAAAGACACACAATTCTGTGAGGATGTACAGAGGAAACGTTAAAGAACCGCAACTGTGGTCCGGCGCTTGCGATTGCGGTCATCATGTTTCAGCGGAAGTGCTAACCAAGCGCCTACCAAGCCCTTGGCTTACGTAGTATGCCAGCTTTACGCGCTTGCTCGTCCCTGCTTGGATTCAGCCATCCCATGAACGATCAGCATATATAATCCATCGTCCCAACCTTCTCGAGATACTAAACAATCAAGTCCTCCTCTAACCAGATTATCAAACAACCAATACAAACTTTCAACACACACAAACAAGTAAACATGGGTCTTATGTGGACTAAGCAGTTCGGTGGAAAGCACGGCAGTACGTTCACTCAGCTCTAGGAAGAGAAAGTTCTTTCTGTGACCTATGGTGGCCAATGCGCCAATCTTGGTGCAATCAGATGAACGACTTCTTTCATGGTTCTCATCTCATTCCAATAGCTGGTAATAACCGAGCTTCAGGTACCGGTGTCGTTCTTGACAAACACGGTGCTCGACGCACCCCATTCCGCCTGTCCTGCGGCCGCTTCAGCTGCTTTCGCTAGATGGCCATACATAACTTTTGACGACTTTACGACCAACTTATCTCGCCCACCCATCTGCCTCAATTCCGATATGATCATCACAGCTGTTCCCCTCGGATAGACACCCTATCAACAAGCAACGTTACCATTGGCGATGGCCTTAGTACGGCTCGATACCGTATGAATGTTCTATGCGAATGTACAGTAGCAAACAGCATTCAGCATCGTTGTATCTGGTTAGATGGGCGCGTCCTAGGAAACCACCAGCTTCCTTGAAGGAGACCTGCATATCCCACAAAGCTCTCTATAACCTAAATTAATATACCCGCTCAAAACTACACTATGTACTAAATTTTCCCTCGATGTTCCTGCTATCGTTCGTTTTGAGCGCTACTATGCGCCACTGCGAAAATATCATAACTATTGACCAAACACTACGGGGCGACCAATAGTCTTACGTCATCACACACATCCTTGTCGGACCCGCAGCTCCACATCTCTAAATTCATCACATGCGCAGGGAGTCAAACATCGCGCGGGGCAACCTCGTTGGCACATAAAAACAGCTGCGACGAAAGTCAATGGGCGAATATCGGAAAGGTCGTAATCCCAGATATAGCAAAATGCGCTCAATTCTAATCATCAACCCAAACTCTACGGAGTCCATGACCAACGGCTTAAAGCCGCTCGTCGATGCACTACAGTTCAAAGATGTCAATCAACACCACTCACTAGCCATACCAAAAACTAACGACAGCGAGCAGACAGCACACGAGTACTTCACTGCGCCTTCAGGACCAAAGAGCATCAACAACGAAGACGATGCCGCAGATTCGGTGGAGCATTGTTTGCCCGCTCTGCGACAAGTTCTCGATCGGCACGATGGTTTCTTAGTTGCATGCTACTCGCAACACCCTCTCGTCCCATTACTCAAGGAGGAATCGATTATCAAAGCCGGGCGCAAACCTGTCACCGGCATCTTCGAAGCTAGTGTAGGCACGTCGCTTCAATCTATCCACCCCGATGAAAAATTCGGTATCGTCAGCACAGGCAAAGTCTGGGAAACCATTCTCACAGACGCCACCATTGCTTTCCTTGGAACCGGATCCGAAGCAAGTAAGCGCTTTGCGGGCGTCGAAACAACTGGGCTCAATGCCACGGATTTACATGATGCTCCCGCGGAGGAGGTAAGGAAGAGGATGAAAGATGCAGTGAAGAGGCTATTGAAGAAGGGGAGTGTGGGTGCGGTTTGTCTGGGTTGTGCAGGTATGGCGGGGATGGATCAGATGGTTAGAGAAGCTTGTGTGGAGGAGCTGGGTGAGGTTGAGGGGAAACGGGTCAGGGTTGTAGATGGGGTTATGGCAGGTGTCGCTTGGTTGGAGGGTGCTGTCAGGGCTGGCTTCTAGCCTAACCAAACTGCTCCATGTCTAAGCTTGAATACGATTGCATTATATATCGAATAATAATTGCGTTGTTGGTGTTCAGCCAATCCGGAACCATGGTATGGGAATGACCAAAGGTGGGATGACGTAAATACCGAATGCTTAATTCCGAACTTTGGGGACCGTGAACTACACACCAACCTACCTCAACCCGACATTATTGCCCAACCCAGCAATACAAGTCATAGTGTTTTCCTTGTTAGAAAATAATATCCTGGGCGTACGCCAGCCCCTATCCATGTGCGCAGGCCCTATGCCGGACAGCCGAGGACTATAATTCAAGAATAAAGACCTTAATAACCCCTACAAAATGGACGCACTCCCAAACGAACTCCTGATCCAAATAACATCACATCTAGACTCTGAACCCCCTTCAATCACCAAATTCGCCCACGAGCCATCGACAGAGCTAACCTTCCGCGACTGCACACCGCTCAAGTTCTTCTCCCTCGTATCATGGCGCTGGAGAAAGATCGTCCTACCACTCCTCTTCCGCTACTCCCGCCTCTCCCTAGACACAGAACCTCAATGGGTACCAATAGATGCACGCCTAGTCGATAGTATGCAAGGCCAATTAACGACACTAAGCAACCATGAGTTCCAAATCTACCACAAAATGCGCAGCAAGTTTAAGAGTAGCTCAACCTTTGCCTACGATGAAGCTTACGACGATCTTCTAATCAACCTCTGCCGCGTCCAGGACGGAGACAACTTTCTGAAATCCGTCCCGCATATCCTCTGGCTTCCGCATCTCCCACGGACATTCGCGGACTTTTCACAATTCGCCACACAGTACAATCTAAAACACCACATGAAAAGCATCGTCCTCCAAACAGACAAGGAGTACGAACTCCGTCACGTCTCCACCGCCGACGGGCCCCTATCCCGCGCAGTAACCGAGATCTGGAATCAGATCTTCTCCTGCCTTGAACCTACCCGAGTCGTTGTCGCCGCTCCACCAACCACCCTCGCCGGCCTTCTAGACACGCAGATGTTAAGCTCTGATGCGTGGACATTCGACATGAAGATGCACTACATTGAGCTCCTTCATTCTTCGCCAACTCATCTCGAACACAGGAACGCCAAATGTCGGCCGTGGGACTGGGCGCTCGTGCACCGCCGGCCATGGCACCACCTGGCGTACAACGAAGGGAGTTCGATAACCGCCTACAGCACCTACGAATACCACCTCAAGCAGTCGCCCAAGATGCTGTATCTGATCCTGCTGCGCCTGGCCAAGGAGGCACAGGCCTGCTGCAACATCGAGTCCTTCAGCTTCACAGGCGTATTTCCCTTCGCTACGAACATCACCACTATCATCCGCGCTCTGCACCGCATACCCACGCTTAAACGCATCTCCGTGCAATTCGCGCCGGGAGCAGAGAACGGATTGCTCAGTGAACCGGGGCGCTTGGGGAGAGCCCAACCTAGTGATTTCTGGCTCGAGTGGACCGAGAGCTACAAGGTTGTTGCGAGTTACCTGGGCGTGTTTGACTTTGCGGATGGTGCGGAGTTTATGAGTAGGGACTGTGCGAGTGAGCGGCAGGGGGTTGAGGTGGGGGAGTGTATGGAGTTGTTGAGGAAGAGGGGCGCTGGGTGGCGGAAGGCGAGTGGAGAGGGCGTGTGGGTTAGAGATCATGGGCTTGATCGGGAAGTGGGAAGCGCTGCTGCTGATGGTACTGTTGCGCATGTTGTAGTACCGGCATGACTTGACTTGTTTAAAAAATATTCCTTTATTCTTTATATAAGAATATGGCTTGGCGTGCTATAACCGACTACCTTGCCTTCTCATCCGAGAAAGGCCCAGATAGTCCCGTCTATGTATATAGTTCTTGGGTATTTCGTCTTCGCTCACTCGCCTACGCCAGATGAATGCCGCATCGAAGCCATAAATCCACCACCTCCTCCTCCCATACGCTATCATATCATACAACAAACACACCCTCTAAACCCTCCTCCCCAATCTATCTATCTAGCCTTAGTAGCAATATAATACTCGACGCTCTCGCCCGCCCAACTAACACTATCCGTCCCACTCTCAAACCTCTCCTCATCAAACAAGCCCGCAATACTCTGTTCATTCCTGATCCCTTTGCCCGCGCCCCCGCCAAAGCTCTCCAGACTAACTACCTTGCACCCCATCTTCAAGTCGAGAAACTTCTGCAGTAGCATGTTGTTCAGGTGTTCGCCAAACACCTTGTTATTGACGAGCACCACGTCGGCGCGCCGTAGCACCGCGTCGATCGCGGGCGAGTCGAGGAAGTCACCGTGCAGCAACTCCATCTTCCCCAGCGCAATGTTCCAGAGCCTGGCGCGCGCGCGCAGTTCAGACGCTTGTTTGCTAGCCAGGGAAGCCGCGAGGTCCATTTTCTCGATGCCCCAGGACTCAGCGCCCGTTTGGAGGGCGGCCTGCAGGACGACGTTGCCGACGCCGGAGCCGAGGTCGACGAAGGTGTGGGACGAGGTGAGGCGTGTTTGGGCGAAGATCTTGTGGACAAAGGGCGTGAGCAGTTCGCCGTAGGTGGTTTCTTTGCCTTTTACTTTGCGCAGGCGGTGCGCGTGCGGGGACACGATGCGGTTGTAGCTCTGGGCTGTTATGCGCTTTACGAGGCTGAGGGGCAGCGCGTGCATCGAGTCGAGGATGAGCGGGATGGTGCCGTCGGTTAGGCGCGAGCGGATTAGGGTGTTGAATTTGGTCAGCTCGGCGAGGAAGTCGCTGGGCGAGTCCTTGGTTACGGCGCGTTTGAGCAGGCGGACGGTGCCTTCGGTGTCGGAGGAGAGTTCGCGGGAGAGGTCTTCGGGGAGGTAGTGCTGGATGATTTCTTCGATGCTGAAGTAGATGTCGTTGAGGGGACTGTAGCCTTCGCTTACATCGAGGGGATCCACTGCCTCGAATTTCTCTGGCCGGGTTGGGCTGGGATATTGTAGCTCGAGGCTGATAATCTCCTCGCTGCTTGGGAACGCGCGCTTGTAATCTTTCGCTCCTGCGCCACTTGACATGTCTAGGCCGTGTATTAGTCTGCCGTTCTTCTCTGCAGTCTTCTTCTCTTCAGGTACGCCATTGTGCTTCACGTCTGACTTTCCACTTGGTATCGCCTGTGATGCCGTTGTGGAAGTACCATTCAATGTGCCATTACTTTGCTCCGTCTCTGAGGTCCCGTTTGTTGTTCCATTCGCAGTCTCCTTCGCCGAGCCATTCGCATGCGCCTCCTGTATCCGTATCCTCCGCCGCAAGTCCGGCTCGAGCGTGCGATTCAGATTCATAGGCTCAATACTGCTACTAGCCGGCCGGATCTTCAACCTCTTTACTCCCAGGCGATCTTCGTCCTCTTCCTCACTCGAGTCATCGCTGCTGGCCCACTGCGGCGTCATCGACGGGGTGCCTTTGCGCTTGCGACTCTCGACACGCGACACGGATAGCGACTTGCGCAGCGGTTCGCGCGCCTTGGTGTGCGAAAGAGGCGTGGATTGGTATCGGTTCGCGGGCGGGCCCGTCGCGCTGTGACTGCGCACGCCATTGCCCGGTCTTGTCTGCGCCGACGAGGGCGTCCGCGGGGCACCTGGCGAGGGGTTCGCAGTGGTGGCGGCGGCGGGTTTCTTCACGATTACAGTCCGTGTCTTGATCTTGGGTTTTCCGACGAACATGGCGGGCGGCCCGGCGGAAGTGAAGTTTGTCTCTAGGATGGGTATGTGCAGAGGCGGGGGGCATGCAGCGGGCCGGTGCAGACAGTGAGGGAGAGTATTAGTGAGTTGAAGGCAGCCGGCCTCCGCGAAAAGAAAGCAGAGGAAAGGCGACGAAGGCAAAGGCCGCAGTCCGGTCAGCCAATGCGGGCTCCGGTCGCGCGCGCAGTGGTCCAAGTCGTGTCCTGCCTGCCGGGAACGCTGCGCGCCATTCGACGCCACTGCAGGAGAAGACAGGGGTTAGTTCGGTACAACGGCTTGGCACGTGTGCCGGGGGCCGTGCTTCCTGTCAGCCTTCACCTCGCTTCACCTCACTCGCTTCACCTCACTCACCTCACCATCCTGAACGATACCAGATGGTTACATTCTTGTGCAACATGGTCTAGTGAGGTCGATAGAAACAACTCTGCTAGGCTTGAAGTGTGCTTGACATTAATCTTGCCTGCGCTTTTACAATACTAGATGATGATTCTCACTAAATGTTGAAGTCGTGATGCCGAGCACTATCATCCAGCCATACCCTCTAGTTCCTGCTTTCGCGTAGACATCTCGTAGTCCACCGACCCTCGAACGTGTAATTCCATGGTAATACAATCTCCTGAAGTGAATCATGTCTCTCAACGCCGTCTGCTCCGACTGCGGCTCCTGCTCCTTGTCCTTGCGCGTCTTCTGCGATCCCTATCATCTCTACCTCTGTCCCGACTCCTGCTCCTGCTCCTCTCCCTCGGCTTCCTGTCTCGATCCCGATCTTTATCATCGCTAGCAGAAGCACCGCCGCCCCCAGGTTGATAGCAGTCCGATTCTTGACGCCTACTAGCGCGCTCCCGGCCACCGTCCCAGCGATCATACTCTCGGGACCTATAACTCCTCGCGCGGTCACGACTGTCCTCACGTTTACGAGGCCGGCTGTCGTCACGCTTGCGGTCTCTGCTATCGTCGTGTTTGCGAGCGTTGCCCGCGCCGGCACCACCACCGCCAGGTACGTACCTGTCAATGTTGTCTGGGCTTCTGGATCGTGAGCGATGACGTCGGCGTGGTGGTGGTGAGCGATCGCGGACGCGTCGGCGCTCTCGAGAGCGTGAGCGGTCTTTACGACGCTCTTCTCTTGGTGGTGATGGACTGCGCGTCCCGAAGCGCGACTTGCGTCGGCTAACATGCGTTTCGCGAGAGCGACTGCGGCTGTCCCGACGTGATGGTTTGTCATCTCGATCAACTCTATCACGACGTCTGCTGTCAGCACGAGGCCTGTACGAATGCTTATCGTCGTCCCGTCTTGATCTGCGATCGTCTTCACGTATGGACGAGCGCCTATCGAAGCGGCTCCCGCGAGAAGGAGAGCGAGTTCGGCTGCGTCTCCTTATGCTTCGGGCGATGCTGCGAGATCGGGAGCGGCCGCGTGACTTGTCGCCCCTGGAGGGCAGATCTGGTGGATGGTCCCATCGAGACTTGGCTGGTAACTCGCCAGATGGTTCTCCTGGCGGAGCTTCATCCATAGGCATGTCTCCCTCCTTGTCGGCTGCGTTAGGTGTTGCTGGCTCTTTGCTTGGTGATCTGAGAGCGGGTGACGCAGATTTACTATCCATCTTCGCGAGTCTAGCAGCAATGGGGTCTCGTGGAACCAGGGATTTAGGCGGTTGAGCTTTCCGCATAGGAGGCTCGAGTGATTCGGATCGCTCGAGCGCAGGTCTTTGCCGGGACCTTTTCATCTGTTCGCTCTCTTGTAGAAGCAGTTGCAATGCCAGATCATCGTCTACTTTGATGTCTTCAGGTTTGATAGAACTCCTGCGCTCACGCGACCTCGTTCTACTCCTGCTCCTGCGCCTGCTTCTGTCTCGGCCGCGACGATCCCTGTCACGGTCAGGAGTCCTGCTACGTGCACGACTACCTCGATAGCGCCCTCCGCGGTCTCGCTCAAGCTCTTCCTGTATGCGCCGCTCTCGCGCGGCATCTTCTTCGCGGATCTTCTTGAGACGAGCTTCTCGGCTCTTCTCGTGCTCCTCTCGCTCCTTCTTGAGACGCAAGCGCTCCTCTTCTCTCTCTTTTTCAACGCGCTCTCTATCCAGGCGGCGACGCTCCTCTTCTTCCTTTTCGCGCTCTTCACGTTCCTTCCGTCTCCGCTCCTTCTCCTCCTGTCGAGCCTTCTCGCGGGCCTCATCTTCCTCCTTCTCACGGCGCCTGCGCTCCTCTTTCTTCGCTCTCTCTTCTCGTTCCTTTTCGCGCTCCTTCTCAAGCTCCTTTTCTCTGATAGCCTCTCGCTCTTGTCTCCGTGCGTCTGCTTCTTGCGCCCACTCCTCTTCAGTCTTGCTTCCGCGCTTCTCTTCCTCGGCGGCAGCCTCGGCGCCAATTTCCTGAATGCGGTATTCTCGCATCTTAGGCAAGCCCTGGGTCTCAATCAACCGATCTAACAAAGTATTGACCGTTGTCATGATGTTGCCATAGATAGCGCTCCGTTCACCAGCGCCCTCAATAAGTGTGGTCGCCATCTTGGGGTCTCTGGACAACAATGAGGGGTTTCGGTCAGTCTCGCTATCGACCAACTCTTTCAGTGCGTTCAGGAGTTCATCTTTGGCCGGCTACGATTAAATGAATTAGCACCTATTTTTGATGGACCTAATGAATTGCACCTACGCCTGCATTGTACTGATTCATGAGCTCTTTGCGGATGCTGTCATATTGACCCTTCTTGCGAAATGTATGGACCAAGTTGTCAATGGCCGACCGCTTGGTCTGCGAAAGGGGGAAGTTCCGAGGGCCTCAGTTTCTTGCGTACGTTTACAGGACCGTCGCCTTCAACCGCGCGCTTGCGGGTGACATCTGCCATAGTGGAAACGTGTTGTTGTAGGGAGCGAGCGTGGTGGTGGTCGACGTTGCAGAACGTGGTCTTGCGCAATAAACGTTATGCAGGGGACCGGAATGCGCAGGCGTAAGAGGATGTGTGGCGTGAATGATGCACGATGGACGGAGCCTTGCCAGGGCTCACATATCGCGAGCGAGTGAAAGGTGGCTCATAGGCAGAATGAAAAGGTGTGGCATGTAGTGAGGTTGCGGGAGATTGTGCTGGCGCAAAGGTATGCGGTCAGTCGTCGCTTCCGTATCCGCGGGAGACGGGCTTGGCGGAACCGGAGCTTCGCAATCCAGCTCAGGACCCAGCACAACGAGCAGAACGCGACCTGACACCACGACAAGCCGCCCTTGCGACACCTGCAACTCTGTACTGCGGCCCTCTACCGAATTGGTCCTATACACGACACAGTCATTCACAATGGTCCACAAGGTGCTGTTCTGGAGCGGGCTCGGTAATTCCTTCACCTCCGCGTAACCACGGAGCCACCCACTAACGATCATTGTTCGCGATAGGCATCGCTGCACGACTATGGCAGCTCGGCATTGAAATGCGACCGCTCTTTAACAAGGAATCCCTCTGGGTCTACCCCGTCTACGCCGGCATTGGCGGCAGCTTTGGCTATTGGCTCATGGGCGTTGAGCAGCGACAATTTCGACTCCTGGCCGACCGACGAGACGCACTCCTCGAAAAGCGAGCACGGAGGAAGGAGCGTGAGGATGCTGCCAGAGAAGCTTCATAAGGTGCATGCAGGCAGGGACAAAGCTGGAGGATATGGGATGGATACAGGGCAGTTGCTCGGCTTTCACACAAGGCATGGTCACAGTCACCTAGGGTTGGAGTTTGCTACTCTCTTCATGCAAAGCTCTGGACGAGATAAAGGCACGGATGCGAGCGTGGTTGGGACAGGGTGGTGTTGATTGAACTCGATGATTTTGCGAGTTGAGGACTCATATTGTACAAATTCCTCAATATAAAACATCCTATGAATAAAAAAAATCTTCCACATAATTCGAGTCGTCCCATAAGTGATTCGCTCGCAATAATGCGAGATATTGCCTATTACGGTCGTGCGTGATATTGTCGCATGCTACCCTAATGGATTAGGAAGGCTTAGTGCGTGACTCTTCCCGCTATTTCAAACCCGTGAAAGAGCACCCTCACTCGAGACCACGAACATGACACCCTGTCACGACTAGCATGCTGTGATCAAAAGCCGCTGTGACCCTTGCGGTCTACATTCCTCGACTCCCTCACCAACACCATCATGTCTTTTAATGGCGAGACGATTTTGACACTCAACAGTGGCACATCAATCCCCACAGTGCAAATGAGCAACGGAAGTGTGAAAACCAAGGGCATCGTCGTCTTCTCTGGCGGTAGTGCTGCCAATAACCTAGTCGATGTGTTCAGAGCGGTAAGGGAGGACAAGAAATGCCCATTGAGCTATGTTATCCCTATCAGTGATAACGGCGGAAGCTCGTCTGAGCTGATACGGGTCTTTGGCGGACCAGGTACGTGTGTCCAATGATTCAAAACGCATATGACTGACTTGAAATAGGCATTGGTGATGTACGAAGTTCGTTCCTGCCCCTCTCAAAGCTACTTTTACTCCCAATTAACCCTACTAGGTCGACTCGTCCGCCTCATCCCAGATGACCCAGACAATGACGAAAGCGAAAAAGCAGCCATCCGAACGTTCTTCAATCACCGACTGCCCAAAGAGCGCACAGAAGCTCGGCAAGAATGGCTGCAAATCGTAGAAGCTGAGCATGAGCTTTGGACAAATATTTCGACTGCCAAGAGAGAGCTCATCCGATCAATTCTCAACCTCGTCGCTTTTGAGATCGTAAAGAGGCGACGACCGTCCTCGACCTTTGACTTTTCGGGGGCGAGCATAGGCAATCTGTTCTTGACTGGGTACGTTCGAGCCTCAATTTCTAACGTCTTCTCCTGTCCGTTACCACTCTCTTAATTACTTCTCGTTTTGTACCATCACGTCTTGTTCTATTCGATATGACGCTTCCATGTACCCTCGTTTTGTGTATACATTGACAAAGAAGCCGTGCCGTTTCTGACGATCACAGTGCCCGCCTCTTCACCGGATCTTTTGAATCTGCTATCTACCTCCTCTCTAGTATATGTTCAGTACCCAGCCATACATCAGTCCTACCCGCTATCAACACCAACTTCACGCACCATATTTCCGTTGGACTTGCCAATGGCGACGTTATAACCGGTCAAAATTCAATCTCTCATCCTTCAATATCGACAGCTCTCGAGTCTGGAGGTGCGCCATCAGAAATCGACGAAACAGAACATCATGATCGAATTGAAGATGCGAATCTACCTGGGTCTTTGCCAACACTGCGGAAGCAGTATATCACATTCTCGAAGGCCGATGAAGAAGAGCTACGTGCACGAATTGAAAGATTATGGTACATTAACCCCTACGGCCAAGAGATCCGCATCGCTGCGAATCCAATGGTCCTTAATGCTCTCCACGAGGCCCAAGCCGTTATATACAGCATTGGTTCCCTGTATACATCCATTGTCCCCTCACTTGTACTCAAAGGAGTTGGTGAAACCATAAACAACCCTGCAATTCGCCACAAGATCCTCATTCTCAACTCCACGATCGACCGCGAGACTGGCCCGTCATCCAATCCTTACACAGCATTAGATTTCATCGCCGCTATTGCCAAAGCGTGCGAGGACTCCAAAGGCGCTTTCGGACCTATCGATAAGAGCAAGTACAAGAACTATGTAACACATCTCATTCACTTGCAAGGACCGGGAACACCAGCCGTAGACAATGATGAGCTGAAAAGCCTGGGCATCGAGGCCATTAGAGTCTATGGAAGGAAGAACCCAGGCGAAAACTTTGTACGTTATGATGAGAGGGGTCTCATTCAGGCGCTTGGAGTCACAATGGGAAAGAGAGATTTGAGGATGCCTAGTAGGCGAAATACATTAGAAGGCCAAGTGAGGTAGTTTTGCAGAGGTGGTCATGACTATGGGTTTGGATGCATAGCTGGTTACTAGACAATAAAATAATATCGGCCTCTAGTCTAGCCGGCGTCGCGCTATACGCTATCGCTCTAAGACCCATATCGCTTGCTTGGCCTTATTGCTCAATTCGCGAAACGCTACCCTCGTAGTTTAGGCCCCCTGCTTACGCTTCAAAGAGCCACCAGTGGTGCCATGAATTTCTGGGATCCACGTCGTATTATTTTAGACATGTGATGGCATGCTTTGAGATAAAGGTCTACGGGCTTGCTGACGTGAGACAATCGTTTAGGTATACATCCTTGTACCGGTAATGTAACCTAGTCCGCATTTCGCTTTCTAGTACCTCGTACTACCACCTACATCACTACCTCCTTCGCCTCCGCAAATATTCAACTACATTGTCCCCTTATGAGCAATATTTGCTTTCTACATCAATCATCATGATGTACACACTCCTCGCCGCTCTTCCGATTCTCTTCTTCATAGCCCGGCGCATCACAAATTGGACGCGCAACTACATCTCCGCGCTAAAATATGGCCTCCCCATCATCCTGCTTCCCGTCTCCTTCGAAGACCCATGGTGGCTTCTCCTCCGGCCCCTCTTCTCCTTCATCTCCTACCTCCCCTTCAACCTCGGGCACTGGTACCTCTACACCACCATGGGCTGGCCGCAGGAGGACTCCAACCGCAGCCTACTGAAATACGGGGAAAACTTCGTGCTGTGTTCGCCACGAAGCAATATCCTGGTTACAGCGGAGCAAGGTGTGCTAGAGGCAGTGTGGGGTGTCCACGGCAAGGGGTGGGGACTGCAAGAGGATCAAGGGCAGTTGTTTGCGTTTTACGGACAGAATGTTAGTTCTACGAATGGGGAGATGTGGAGGCGGCATAGGAAGATTACGGGGTTGGCGTTCAATGAGGCGACAATGCGGAGTGTGTGGGATGAGACGAGTCGGAGGGCGGGGAAGCTTAGCCTTGGGGATGCGGATGGCAAGGAGAGCAAGGGCGAAACCCTGGGAAATGTTCGAAAGACGTTTGATCTACTCGCTATGCAGATCCTCACTGTCGTTGGGTTTGGCCAGAATACGGACCTTACTGACGTACCCCCCGGTCACCAGGAGTCGCTGATGGAGTCGCTGGCCTTCATCCTGCAACATATTATGCTTACCGTCATTTTCAACTCGCTAAAGGCACCGGATTTCCTACTACCGAACGCTCTGCGTCGCTTGAAAGTCTCGCTCAAAGAGCTGCGTGTATACATGCAAGAGTCCGTGCTACAGCACCTACAGTCAGTAAAAGCGCGGCCGGAGGGTGTCAAGGGAGTGAGTCTACTAGAAGCAATGGTCAGAGCCAACGAGGCCAGCAAGCAAGAGCAGAAAACCGGCGGCCCAAGATCCTACCTCAGCGACTCGGAACTCTACGGCAACATCTTCGTCTTCAACGTCGCGGGCTATGAAACCACGGCCTCATCCTTCATCTTCTCGCTCTCGTATCTGGCCGCGCACCCAGAAATTCAGGAGTGGATCCGAGAGGAACTCGACATGTGCTATAACAACAGCCGCGGCAGTGACCTAGATACTACAGTGCCTGACTACTCGGAGACTTGCCACAAGCTCGTGCGCTGCCTGGCCGTCATGAACGAGACGCTTCGTCTTGCTTCCCCGGCGCCAATGTTCGTCCGCCAGCCATTCGCGCCGACAGAACTTCTTGTCAACACGCCACAAGGACGAAGAAGTATCACTGTAACCACCGACACGCAGGTTGGCTTCAACCCCTATGGCGCGCATCTTTCTCCACAATGGGGTCCCGACAACCTCTCTTTCGATCCAAAGCGCTTTATACAAACCTCGTCCTCGGGTGAAGAAAGATTAGTCGTACCTGAGGGACCGCTGTTCGCACCTTTCATGTTGGGACCGCGGGTGTGTCCTGGGAAGAAGTTCAGCCAAGTTGAGTTTGTTGCGGTTCTTGCGCGGGTTATGACGGATTGGCGCGTCGAGGTTGTGAGGGATCCGGGGGAGAGCGAGGAGCTGGCGAGGAGGAGGTTGTTGGCTGTTGTGGATGACAAGGTCTTCCATATTAGTGCGCATTTGAAGAGGCCTGAAGCTGCGGCTTTGAGGTTTGTGCGGCGGGGTTTGCAGTGCGAAGGAGCTTGTTTCTAAGTTTTGATTGCTGGCTCCCTCCTAGCGTTTACTGTTAGGGAAGAAATGAAGCTAATGAATAGTTGGATGATCTATCTGAAATCTGGAAGAAATGCGTAAACTTAAGCAAATTGGCTACAAAGCTATTTTCAATACATGTCTACAGAGCCAAGTCAGAAGCGTTTGGATGCTGCTGTTATCTGTATGTGATGTGACTCGACTAGTTCTCTCAACATCTTTCGTAGCGCTTCCTTCATGTACTCTGTCATTTTATCCGCACGGGTGGGTTTGCTTGGATAGTAGGCTTCCCTGAGTCGAGTCAACTTACGGACGTCTAACTCCACATCTGGCCAACATTTGGTTCAGTTCTCTGCCGACCTCATTAATATCGTAGTACCAGCCCTCGATCTCCAGACCAGTGATTGTGACCTTGCGCGCCTCGGCATACCACTCGGCTAACACGTAAAGCTCAGCAAGCCGAAGATATCTGCCAATCAGTTAGTCTACTACTACCATATGTATTGTGATAGTTGGAAATTACGCTTCGCTAAGTCTCCGGTCTCCAAAACCCCAGAATTCAAGGATACCAACATACTTGTTCGCAGCATAAATTCGTTTTGCCAGAAGAAATGATTCCGCAGCAGTGGGACGCGGTAGCAGGTCAATCTCAGCCTTCAGCATTCTAGCCAATCTCCACTCACAGTTGGTAAAGCCCGAATCTTCACACGCATTGCAATGACACTGAAAGCCCCATCCCCTTTGAAGAGTCCGCCTCCTAGCATTACACGGTTGTAGCCAGGAGTCCTCTTTTGTGTATTCAACGACAATCTCTTCGCCGATCTCGATGTCTTTTGTAGCGATCAGCTTCATACGGCCTACTTGACCGTTGTTTGTGCAGACTTCAGTAGTGAAGGCATTGGGCACGCATGAGTGATTGACTCGGCTGAGGTCGCCTAGAACGACTAACCAGGTATTCTCGTTTACGCCGGGGTTCCTGAAGCCCCAAGCATTGGTATCGACGATGTTGACATCTCGCACGCGTAAGTTTGGCGGATTTGGCACCACAAGGCGGGGGCTCCCATCATCGAGAAGCCTGAAACGGGGTCGTTTATTCCTCCAGTCGGTGGAACCTAGGGCATAGCGTATTCGGTTCGTAATTGAGGCTCGTTCATTGTTGAAGAATGCGGTACCGCCGTTCCAGTTGTCGCTAAGAATATGGGTGTCGACGACGAGTAGAGGGTTGTCTTCTAGTATCAATGTGCCTTTAGGAATGTTTTGAGTAGCGACCATGCCGAAGCCACCTAAGACGTTAGCGGGAGTGATTCGGTCATTGGCTGTGCCATCACTTAGTTTCCTTTCGCTCGTGTCGATGACTAATATGATTGTCACCATCTGGGTAGAAATCTTAATTTCGTTAAATACATGCGGGAGCCAAACCTAACACA
Organism: Neocucurbitaria cava; assembly: GCA_027946455.1. Taxonomy (NCBI): domain Eukaryota; kingdom Fungi; phylum Ascomycota; class Dothideomycetes; order Pleosporales; family Cucurbitariaceae; genus Neocucurbitaria; species Neocucurbitaria cava. Next base: position 1,026,241 of record JAPEUY010000021.1, on the reverse strand, counting down.
CATCTTAGCGGTCTTACACTCTGTGGTCTTTAAAACATAGTGTGAGAGATTATAGCAATGTCTCAAATATGACAGGAGATCAATTGTTCTTCGTCCTGCCTTGTCGGCAGTAGCTAGACATAGCCGCTGCTTAATACAACATGTCTAGCTTAGATCGTAGTGACATTGATGTTTTGCAGACTTTTCTTAGCAGTCGCAACGCCATCCCTCTCCGCTTCACCGTTCGTGAAGTACATCCCAGCTGTTGTATTCCCCCTCAAGACCCAGTCGAAGAACCTGTAAATGATCAAAATTACTACCCTTACAATGACAATATGTCCATTGAATCTCACCTAGTCTCACCAATAGCAAATTTGCCGCCATTACTATCATTGTATGTCCTTCTGTGACCAACATCGAGATTGCCTTTCCGCGACAGCGTACCCACTGGCAAAGCAGCATAATCTCGTTCGCCATTAACATACACAATAGCAGAGCTGCCGCCTAGAAAGTAAAATATGGGTTACGTGATTTCCCCAGCCACATTGCCTGAATTTAGGTCTAGCTGATGAACTTACAGATGTCTTCATCACGTGTTGTTCCGGTGAAAGGGGTCCTATCTCAGACCCCTCGGAAGGGAATGGCTATGGGACCTTGATTAGATCATAGCTACAACTCTTGACACTCGTTTCACTCATATGATATATGGGGCATGAACGTGGTTAGAGAATGAAAGACCGCGAAAGGTCGCGTGCCCAGAGAGGTAAAATATATGTCTATCAGAGATGAATCGTGTAGTATCTAGCCTCTTGCAAGTGTCGAGTGCAGACGCAGACGATAGACTATAAGACACATTGTGAGTGTAGGAACTGGTCCGAGGAGCGCGAATGGATGTGGGTGGGCAAACCTTCATGGGTAGACAACAAGCGCGTACTCTGCAGTCCGCCAATTGCAGTACAGGCAAATAAGATGATGATTAGAACGGTTTCCCGGGGCAACTCAGAGCGGTTTCCGTCTACGGTAACTTACTCAACTACTCGTAAATGAGATTTTCGTTAGACAATACCCGAGAAAGGCCAGAAAGGGCCATCAATACGTAGATACAGAGAACATTCATCACGACTGCTAGTGTAAGCACAGGCTGAACTCTCGTAGATGTCGAGAGAAAGAAATTTGGCCGGAGCGGCTCAATTTTTTAAAGTTACCAAGGTTCTAGGGTCAAGAAAAAAGGACATGCTGCGCTTCAAAAGTTCCACTGCTAAGAGCCTCTCCATCCATAAATTCATGAACGTAACAGAGCGCTAGAAAGCGAAATCGATCCAAAGAATTACATTTCCGCCGAATCAGCATTGGAAGTGCCAAACCGTGAACTACACAAACTATGTCACCAACCTCAGATAGAACTGGCAGCCAGCACATGACCACCCTCTGGCCATTGATAATCCTACTCTTTCGAGACATTGAAGGTGCTGAATGATTGGTGTTACAGATGTCATTGTCCACGGTCAGGCAGGCAAATCGGAAGTCCTTAACCCTATTCAAGATTGTGTGTGCCTCGACGTAGTTCTCCTCCCATTGCTGTTCCGGATTGTCTGATTCGCCGAACAATTCACCTAGCTTGTTGATGTGGCCCTGAATTGTCTCGCCTCCAGGCTTTGACGTCCTCCATCGCTCAGATCCTGTGATTCTCTGGCGATTGACATTGTGATCCATGCTAAAGGTTCTTATGAAGTCCTCCCTACAAGCTGACCATTCGACACCGGCGTTTTCTTGATAGAAGTCTGCGCATCTAAGGTAGTAGTCTATAAAGACTGCATAGCTATGCCCACCGAACTGCTCTTCCTCCTGACTATAGGTGCTGAAGAAGAGGTCCGGATTCTCGTTGGATTTCAGGCTAGATCTAGCGCCAGGGTATGGATCATACAAAGCCGTGATGTAGCCGATTGGAGTTATTTTGAAACTCAAAATGTTTGGTTCTCCGTTGATTTGGCGCACATTTGCATCATCTCGGCCAGCATCGAAATTTAGGGCAATGTCGATCAAGGGATTCTCCTGAGCAAAGTTGGACGCTTGGGGCCCCATCCACGACGGAATCAACTCGCTCGTCTCGGGGGAGATGGTGAGTAACGTTGTCATACTACCTTGCTCAAGCCCTTCAACGATGACCTGTCGCAACAGATCCTGGGAAGTAACATCCTTTGAATAATTTGGTACAATCGATGTAGCAATGCATTCTGAGCCACTGTCAAGCAGTCCTGCTACGGCAAAAATTTTGTCCCTAGGATCTGTGGCTTGCATGACAGCAGTCTTGCGGACAAGATCTAGTAGTGCCCACTTTGGTTGACCTTTTAAACCACCACATTTCAAACGCCGGTCGATAACCGCCATCTGATTCAGCGCGCGTGTATGTTTGCGCACATCTCCTGACATAGCAAGTAGCTGTCTGGCAAAGCCCTTCGATGGCAGAGAATCCAAGCCAAATTGTAGGAACGAGCCTGCTGTCATGATCTTATCCCATTCAAACGACGACTTAGATATCAATGCAGAGGCCCTTTTTGCACGGACAATTTCTTGAATCATCCATACGCGCCTCATGTAGCCGCAACAGATCACGGTACAAACGTTGTCCCAGACATCTGGATTCGGGAAGTTTTCTGCCGCTTTCGTGATCTCGTTTCTATCTCCACTTGAGAGATCGTGCCCAGTCAACTTTACAGCCTTGATTATTATCGTCGATTGCGCATAGTCGCAGAACTCCGCAAGCTTAGTCTTGCATGTAAGGTCCTCGTATATCGATTTAGAAAGCCAAACCCAGACTTTTTCCGCATTTGCGTAGATTCTTCCCATCATCTGCACCTGTTCTGACTTTTCTGCGTCATTGAGCTGATTGATGGTAATTTGATCAATCCAAAGCATACGGCGTAGAAACTTTAATCTTAAGGCAATCAAAGCGTCGTAAAGATTTGGGGTAACATTGATAGTCTGGGTACCACAGTAAATCGGCCTGTAATCCTTGTACCCATCTGGATTGCCCCACATATACGACAAGGCCTCGTACTGGTCTTTGAGTGTTTCAAGAGGGGCTTCAATCAATTCGATACTGATTTGATCTTTCTCTAGACCTGGTAACAGAAGCATAACGCGAATGCATCCTGGTGAGAGCGGCCGGTGCTTGTAAGTATTGAATCTGCTCGGTAACACTGCTTGAATCTGGCCTGTCTCAGCGACCGTATCTGTAGGTTGAGTGGTCATTCTGAGCTATCCGAACCGGAGTTGACCAAGGATTATTTTTGCTCAATTAACGTGGGGTATTAATGCGCTTTGTTGGAGCATCAGCTTGATCCTTTAGTTCTATTAGATAGCAGAATCTCGCTTACCATTGAAATTGAAAGTCACTATGGCTTTCTGGTGCTGTTACTTGTCGGTAATAAATATGTGGTTGCCTAGAGTTTTACAGAGGCAGTTTTCCGGTGACCACGTCAGCATTGCATGCAAGGCTGACAGCCGCAGCCTCAGCCACGGCCTAAGCCGCAGCCTCATGGCCACAATCACAACATCCAATAGAATTAAAAGAGATCTTCGCTTTACATGTAGGCAGAAAAAGGTTACTCTGCAACTAAGTTGATGCGGCTCTTGGTCTCATCCAGCGAGTCCGCCTTGGGTGAAGACGTTTGATCAACAAATCACAGCATCTGATTTAACTAAACCCTCAGACTATTTCGTTCCCATTCGCAAATAGAAACTCCTATATGTAATGGCATACGCAGTTTTTATGGCTTCCGAAATCTTGCTAAGGATGCATAGTTTTGTCTTGACACCCCGCCGTCAGTGCAAGTGCGCGGAGAGCTGTGTGAGAACCCTGGAGGCGTCCTACCTAGCCCATTTTGATGCATTTCCGTAGGCACTTCAAGTCCTATGAGCTAACTTGGGCCCATTTTCAGGCTCTCTTCATACTACGCAGCTGTGAACTCAGGCACAATTACGACGGCTCATATTAGCTAGCTCAGGCCTGATTCACTTACACAGTACGATCAAGCTGACTCGCAGCAACTCGGGGCGACCTCAGGCAAACTCAGCCACGGCTCAAGCTGCTTACCCATTGCTTACGTTACGCCCTTGCTCAACTCAGGTTTAAATCCGGAAAGAGCTTTTGGGTGAGAGTAGCTTTCACTTTATTGTTACCCGCTATTGAATATACCAATCGCACTCACTCTCGCGTCCTGCGAGAACTCGTAGGCTTCCAGCCCACCACAGCTATACCCGACGTTGCAATGCGCGAGGCATTGATGTTGGCGTACTTGACTTGACCTGCGTTGAGGGTGATATAATCTATGGCTTCTTTCATATACGCTGATGTGGTGGTTCCTGATACATTTGGCTTTCCCGATGCAATGATGTAGAAGCCGTGCGAAGCGATTTCCGTCAGGAAGACTTGGGCGCTCGTGCCTGAAGCGATACATCCGCCTTCGCCCAGATGAGGATAGGAAGTGTGAGATTGCCAGGTGGATTACTGGGTGCGTACACTGTATGGCGCGTGAGGCTTGCATCGGTAGTGTAGCTCGAAGATTTTTTTTTTACAAAAAAAGAACAAAAAGAAAAGCCTGGCCCATTAGGTACTCATATTGCCCTCCGCGGACTCGAACCGCGGCCCCCGGCGTGGCAAACCAAGGACTTGTATTTCTTATTGCGGTCGGCACCGCTGCCGGGCGCCCACCCAAACTTACAATGTGTACCACCGGGCCAGGCGACCTAGATGTTAGTTGAGGATATTGCGAATCTTTTAGTATATATAGTGTAATAAGTAAGTCGTTTGTTGAGCGGGGTAGGTACCATAATTGGTGTGGGAGGGTGGGTGACCATAAGCGTTTGGAGACAGGTGGGCGCGGGAGGGCGTTTGCTCTCACTACAAACGTATACAGATAATTGACTCAGACCTAACTAATATGGTCCAATCCCCTGATATGACACAGAGCACTTGGGTGGTATGATGAGAAGGATTTGGGTCTACCTGAGCACTTATTTCAAGAGCAAGAGTGGCTGTATGTACTGTTTGAAGTCTCATGGTTTCCGTGGGACGAGAATGTAGATTGGTATTATGTTGCAAAGATGTCTCACTGGTTGAGCCGATGGGTTGGAGCCTTAAATAGACCGTTTGCCAGAGATTCAGCATGTTGTTCAACATCTCGAATGCACTCCCAAATCCATACCCGATCTCTCTTTACCCGCGGCCTAGCATTTATCATGATTGCAGCGATATTAGTGAGCACTCATGTCTTGGTAAGAATCTTGCCCTACCCTGTAGGCGTCAGGTAGTTTTGTAGCGGAAATGCTACATCGGAGGCTAACCTACGCCAATCGACCGGGACCAAGTAAAAATCTCCCCGTAAACAAGACTAAAGATCTCCCCGCACTCCATCTACCTTCGGAAGCGGAACGATGTTAGGAGAATTGCATGTCACTAGGGATTCCCGGGGCTACTCAATTGGCATCCAAATGCTTTATCCTAGAGTAATAAGCTGCGCCCTCACGACTAGGGCGGGATGCGATTGCCGGAGAGGTTGTCGAATGAACACAAAGTGAAGACTTCAATGTTGTCACATCGGTTGATTCAGACGGTGGTAGAAGGTAATTACCGATTGATGGGCAAAAGCAACCACTGCTTTCGTACCTTAAACTAGTGATCCGAGCCTTTGCCAGATGTAAGCCCAACTCCCAAGAGCGCGACATATCACCTTGTCCTCACTTCGTAAGTGCTTTCAGAATCGTATCGGATGGGCTTCGAAGGACGTCCGCGTCCGCCTTTGTGAACACCGCCGAACACAGTGGGAACGGTACATTGCTAGCTTAAGCTTTTCGGACTAAAGCATGTCAACCGTATTCGACAGACATGACCATCGTGTCCTCGCGCTAAAACATGCTGAAAGTCGACTCTTTTGGTGTTGTATCCGAGGCCACGCCGACATGACGTTCTCGTACCCGTACGCACCTGCCAAGCCCATCAGGGGCACGCTCGCGTGGGGAAGGGAAATCCCCACCCACGCGCCTATCAACGCTCAAACTAGTCCTCCCCCACCCACCACTAACAAGCCTCCATCCACCATCCATCATCAGCTCCAAGCCCTCCAACCGCGCTGTACCTACCTATTCGCAAAAATGCTTCGCCAACGCCCCCCAAGCGCCACTTACTCGCTTGAGTACCGTTAGCCGCTCGTCGCTGAACACGAGACCTTGCGCTCGTAGGACACGGCCTAGCCTGTTCGGAAATGAAGGCCAGCAGTGAAACGAGAGGTGGGCACCGTGCGGTACGATTGGGCGCTATTGAATGCTTGATCGCTTGATCGCTTGATCGAGACCTGCTGGGCTTGGAGCTCGAGCGAGGAGCAGGAGCCTCATAGGGGTTGGCTGGTTGGTATTGTGCTGTGTTGTAGCCTGTGCTGTAGGGGAATAAAATCAGTGGAGACGCGCCCGTTGGGTTTGCGCGTGCTTGCTTGTCTTTGTGTGTCAGACTTCGGTTGATCCTTTGTCTCTATATTTATATTCACGTTGCTGTCTGTGACCGTTTGACTGCATTTTTGCGAGTCGTCCATTCATTTTATTCTGTTCGAGTGAAGAAAGAGGGTAAAGAAGTAAAAGATGGTGCGCGCCGGGTTTGTTGTGTTCGGGTTGGTGGCTGCTGTGTTTGCACAGGAATCGAGCTGTATGTCCCTTTTTGCAATTATTTTTCGTCTCAATTCAAGTAAGAAGAGATGCGATTCTGACAACGTTATTACAGACACTGGTCCAATGTTCGACCCTTCCAACGCACCTTTCTTCGGACCCAGCTCCCTCGTCATTCCGACTCTTACGGAAGGCGTTCCCACTTTCACGCAAACACCTACCTCGATTCGCTCTCGTACCTCGTCAGCCCGCTCAGTCTCACGATCAACACACGTGTCAGCCTCAATGTCGCACTCTGTGTCTCACACGGCTTCTAACTCCTCGTCTTCTGCTTTTACGTCCGCATCAACAACATCCAGCGCCTCTCGAACATCGAGCTTAAGTCATTCTTCGAGCAAATCATCGTCTACGGCTAGTGCATCAGCTCCCGCACAGAGCACGGGTGCAGCAGTGGTGAATTATCCGGGTATGGTGGGGGCGATTGCTGGAGGTTTGGTGGTCGGATTGGCATTGGTGTGAACAATTGTGAAGGGCAACATATTGCGGAAGATACGCAAGCATCAGAATCAAGCCAGGTTGGAGACACGGACTTGAAGATGTGGAGATGGTGGAGGATCGCAAATATAATCGGAGGATCATAATACCTACAATGTTTAGAGAGACCTTTAAAGCGGGATTAATAGCCAGGTGCTTGTATGCGCCATCCTCATCGCTTCGTTATGTAGATACCTCGCCGATAATTGAAAGGAATATTTCTTACGGCTTATTCAGAAGCTTGTAGGTTTGGCACAACGGTCATCTTATATGGTTCTTTGCGGGATTCCGATGGCCATGTATGGTATCACAACTTCCTAGCAGGTCAATAGATGAAACTTCCACACCAATCAAACAAATTGAGAGTGCTGAAACGACATGAGAGGGTATATTGTAACGTGCCCGTTATTTGTTCCAACGTAGCTTCAGTCGTCACGGAGCACCCATACTTTTCCCTCAACCAATCTAAACGCCAGCCAAACGCCGTCATGATGCAGGTAGAATCTAAAATCCATCTCTTGCCTCGTCCACACTTCTTACTCCTCCATAGCACCAACCTCAGTCACCGACTCGCTCGCCGTGGAGTAGTAGGCCTTTAGGTCGATTTTGAAATCAGCCATTGCCACACCGAACATCTTCAACAACGCCGTCTGGTGACTGTTCATGACCTTTCCCTCCTCGCATACGGTATAAGGAGCATCCAAGACGATCTTGCCCTTGTCGAGCCTGGTCGGCATACCCCATTTCCTCACCGTAGTCTCAACACTATGTGGTAGCGGTATATCGTCTTCCTCTGGCAGTTCTCCACCTCTTGAGTATACTGTGCCGGCCGGTATTGTGAAAGTATGTGTGGCCGTGACGCCGGCGCGCGCAAAGTCGGTTTGCGAGTACGCGGCAAAGTACTCGATGATCTCACTGGGTTCGCGGTTCGTGAAGAAGAGGCCGACATTGCCGGTGAGGTATTCAGTAAGTTTGGAGAGGTTGGTGAGGTGCTCTTCTGCAGGCGTTTGGCCGAGCGCTTTTGCCATTACTTTGGTCTTGCCGAAGAAGAATCTGCAGCCCTGTTAGATTTCTTCCCTGAGCGATGAATCTGGGCGAGGATAACATACCGGCTGTCTGAGAATTCGGCACGCACTTCCTTCAAATACGTGTTCCGCATGTTTTCTATGGAAAAGACGAAGATGTGCTGGAAGTTATCCGCCGCTTCTTGCACATTTGCAAAGACCTTTTGTGAGAGCTCTTTGCCTTTCTTGTCCGTCTTGGTGAGATGTACGACCTTCGCGCGCTTTGATTTGGGCATGTTGGCGGTTTTGGTTGGTTGAGAATCGGGCTGGTGGTTGCGCTCAGAAAAAAAGTTCGAGGTCCGTCCGCAACTTCCAAAAAATGAGCGGGGAATTTTGGCGAACCACCAATCTTGGCAGGTGTAGGTGGAGCCGCGGTTGAGCTCCGCTGCCATCTGTACTTACCCAAGCCGCCTGCGTTCACACGTCACCACAGTCGCTACATGATGCTTCGCCGATGACAGAGATATGTTGGATTTCATGGAGAATGTGCAGAATGCATTCTACGAAGCTTCACACTGGAATGTCGATAATTCTTATGGCGCCTTGAACGCGACCGCGCGCTGTAGGTTTCACTTCACGTTCCGCGTTGACGGGATACATGTACTGATCATTTGGTGTAGCATTGCTCGAATTTCAGATACCACGAGGACTACGATTGCAGATCTCGTCTCTTGCTGCGCCGAATTTCGCAACTTCATATACTCTGGGTAGCGTGGGGGTTGTAGATGGCTCGGTATCTTACCTCTACTCGTCATTGCCATTGAGGAAAGAGTTCAGGAGCTCCCACATCGATCTTCACCATGTTATTCGAGGCTACAAGCACTTGCAGGAGTTGCGCAGACCGGACGAGAATTGGTGGTGGGAAGTCTGGCATGCTGGCAAGCGTGTAGATCGCAAAAGTGAGCATGCTTCCACCCACGTACATGCGACTCCACTAAGGATCAATAGACACTCTCTTGTATGGGCGCATATTTTTGCCCCAGTCTAGGCTCGAGGCCCTGTATCTGCGTCGTCTTACCCCCAACCGGCAGCTTAGGATCGCTGCCGTGAGCGACTCGAACCTCAACAATGGCGGCACTATCCTCACTCTGCTGCAGAACGACTTCGGCAAATATAGCACAGAGTACATGTACAGCACAGACTCGGCCTTGATGGGTGTTCGAGGCCTATACAATTTTGGTCCTGACCCAAGAGTTGCGCCTACAGAACCTGTGGCGGCAGGAGAAGTGGAACCAGTGCATGGTCGTTTCAGTGCAGGCGCCGAACTCTACTATGGTCTCCTCAATAAGAGTGGTGGCATCAGTACCGGTGTGCGGTTCACGACCCTACCCAACCATCCGGGCTTCCCGTATACCATGACACTTACTTTAAATCCCTTGATGGGAAATCTTTCCTCCACATACGCTGTCAAGGCTGGACCTAATTTGGCGCTATGCTCCCGTTTCGACTTCAATTTCTATTCCTATGAAAGCGAGCTGCAGCTCGGGTGCGAATTGTGGCGGCGACGCAACACTGCTGACACGGAATGGGCGGTCAAGAAGCTGCGTCCAGATTGGAAACAACCATCTGTTTCGCCCGATGACGATGTTTCTGGTGTGCTGAAGGCTACAGTTGATCAGGACTGGCGGATTGGAGTGCTATGGGAAGGCAGAATTAAAGAGCTGCTCTTCACACTTGGTGCAAGTCTTGATCTGAAGAAGCGAGAGCAGATCTTTCGATCTGTTGGTATCGAACTGCAGTACTCATCCTGAACGATAAGTCTCACAGGCATGGACATGTCAGAAGTGGTGACTACATTGCATGTCAAAAGGCGGAATATGCCGGCTCTCAAGTGCCGGCTTCTGGAGCCATAGAAGTGGCGACGCTGGCTTGGTCAATGAGCGTGCTGGACTTACTGTGTACGGTTCGTTAGGATGGTTCCAGAAGAGCCGGTGGAGAGAATCGCGGTATCGAGGCGATCACAACGTTCTGGTTCATGGTCACAACAGAAACATCCTGGCTTCGACTCGACTAAGCGGTCAGGACTGCATTCAGCTTCCCGAGCGGTGTGACTTTGAAACGGATTGTGGGGATATTCGCTGTCCGTCAAGCTGTAGCGTTTGGGGCCGTTTGGCTTGTTTTCAATGCTGTGGCGCGATTCGCAACATTTGGCTGCTCAATGCAGTCTTGGAAACACGCAAGCGCACCTTCACAGACGGATAGTAGCATACCGCAGGCGAGGTGGAGATAGCCTCCATGAACTGAGGGCACTTTTGATAGGGAGAGCTGGTGGAGCGTGGGTTCCCGGGTTTTTGGTCGTTGTCTTTCGCTTACAACGCGTCCACCATTCACACGACTGTGCCTGGCGTGAGCCTTGCAATCTACGCGTACTAAACTAGACAGGGAAGCAGTTGGTACTACAGATTGATACATTGAGGGCGACTAGACAGTCGACAGGCTAGGTAGTTTTGTCAGTGCCTCAAGACCTTGAAAGCCAGAGAAACCTTTGTTCATGAATGGTAAATCATATCCAGCTTGTGGCTTTTTGCACGGGGTGTCAGATTGGGCGTGATCAGACGGCACGGGCACCGATGCTCGTCGGGATCTTGCTCGTTTTCGGCTCACCCGAGCGATCCGCCGCGAGGGCCTGTCTGGCAGGTTTACACGTTACCAAATAGGGCACTGTGCCGCTCTTGCATGCTGCTTGTAAGCAGCGGACAGATTCCGGGCGCCTACAATGCAGCACGCAAAGTACCGGTAAGTATGATGTTTTCCCACGACGGAGTGAATCAACGGGCCAGTCAGTGCGGCCTGTCGTGCGTCGCAGCGTCCATGCCAGTGTGTGAGGTTGTGAATCAAGCCTTACGACTCTCAGACACGGACGCGAGCCGCCTCATGCTCTCAGACTCTCTGGTGGAGCTTGTCGTTTGAGTGCTGTACCTGACGCAACGCGCCAAGCTAGACTTCTCGAACGACGACGACTGTTCATGCGCGGTGTCTACAACAACATGGGTTATGGCTGCGGCAGCGCTCAATGGACGGCGATGGAGCCACCAGGCGGGCAGCTGGCTAGTGTTTGCAGACAGGGATCCTACCACAGGACGTCCTGGAAAGGAGGGCTAAAACCCACGTCGCCTTGCTCGCCGTGAGTGGTCCGACTCCAACTGCCCTTGTTGCTCAGCTGCAAATCCCCCTGGCCTAGGCGTTGCAGACAGCTCCCGCGGGCGGCCTGCTGCTGTGCTGTATCCGCCAGGCACACCCTTCAGCACGGTGGAGTAGAGTGTTCTGCATCGTGTATCCCGCAGCGGTCGCGATGATGAAAGCAAGCGTTTGCAGCGTCGCCAATGAGTCGTGTGGCTGGCATCAAAAACGGCGAGCCGTGATGCTATGTATGGTGTGTGCCTGACACGCAGGGCACATAGTGGTCCGACCACTGGCGTATCGGGGCTAACGCACCAATGGCTCCTTCCCCCCTAGTCCATTTGGCTTGAGAGCCCCTTCCCTTAATCTCCCCTTCGCTTTCCACCAAGGTCACTCATTTACACCCGCCCGTCTCCTCTAGATCTCGCATCGTCACCTCACTGTTGGTGTGATCTCCATCACGTTCCCTTTCTCCGTCGACTTCTGCGAAGTGCCGCCACTCCTTTCGGCCTTTGCCCACGTTCTTTTCTAAACAGCACCCTCCTTAGGCTCTGCCTGTCCACTCCTTAGTTTTCCCCGCCCGATTTCACTCCTTGTTGTCGCAGAATCGCTTTCGGACGATCGACCTCGATACCTGCTCCCGGCCAGCAGCTTCTTTCCTCGACAGCTCCGAACACGCCCAGACCGTGTCTTGAGCCTCGATCGCACGCCGAATTTTTACCCTTCTCTCGCATTAACCCACCGAGAATCTACTACCTTCACAATACCCACTATTGCTTGGAGCATTCCTCCTCACGACATTTTACGACCATTGATAGGCAGAGGCGCCCAGCTTGAGTGCTTCCTCTCCTATCGCACCCCCATTTGAATCGAGTCCGACTATTCGGTCTCCTTCACACCTCTCACCATGCAGTCAGCCGACGACGCCATGGCATCTCCCACACCCTCGCCCTCCGCTCAGACCCCGACGCAGGGCTCTGCCCCCTCGTCGACCGCCGCGCAAGAGCACCCTTACCCAGCAGCAAAGGAACCAGAAGAGACAGCGAGCGACTCAGGATCAACTGGTGACGCTCGAGGTCGAGTTCAACAAGAACCCCACTCCTACCGCTTCCACGCGTGAAAGGATAGCAAATGATATCAACATGACAGAACGTTCGGTGCAGATTTGGTTTCAGAACAGGTATGAGGATGCAGAGTCTTGCGCGAGTCATAACTAACAGGTGCTCAGACGTGCCAAAATTAAGAACATTGCCAAGAAGAGCATTGAAAATGGCGACGACTGCAATGACATTCCAGAGTCGATGAGACGCTACCTCGCACTCCAGGCTATGGAGTCAGGCAAATCGATCGGGACCAACTTTCTCGGTCGTGCTGGAGGTGTCCCATACGGCAGTGGCATGCTTCTCAACACTGATACAAGCTCTTCCAAAGTCGGTAAGTGACGGCTGTGGCACTGTGTGGATCACAATGAGTGAAACTGATCAACAACTAGTAATTCACCACTTCGCCTGCCGCTCTTTGAGCGTCGGTAGCTGGAGACGAGTTGGCCAGAGCGCTATGGATCTCGTGATTTTCTATTCACCAGAGAAGTGCTGCATCACATATTACATCAACAACGACTCCGCAGGCTACAAGATCGAGTACCCTTTCTCATACATCAAGAACATTAGCTTGGAGAACGGCGACATGACGGCGAATGCGGAAGGAGCGTCGCAACGCCCCGGAGGCCTTGTTGTGGAACTCAACCGCCCACCGAACTTCTTCATGGACTCCTCTGGATCGGGCGGATTTTTCCAGTGCGGCGACTTCACCGAGGATCAACAAGCGTCAAACATCATGGTACACCACTTGGGTGGTCACCCTAAGGTCCTAAGTGGGCAGCTAGCGAAACTTGTCTCGTTGGAGTCGTTTCAGAATCGACACAACATGTACGACCCAAACACCCTCGCAGTTTCGGCACCAGTCTCGCCAATCAACCACCGTCCTGCATCGCAACCCAACCACCTCGTACACCCGCACATGGGCATGTTCCACGAGTCCCATCTTGCGCCTGGGCCGTTCCCACCTCGTGGTCACAAGCGCCAGCGCAGTCGCTCGGTACCTGTGGCAATTGACTTCTCAATGCTACGCAACCCGATGCCTTCCTTCTTGATCCAACCTGAGCCGTCGCCGTACATGCAAAACCCGGAAATCTTCGCCCCCATCCCACAGAGTGCTTCGGGTCCCATTGGACCTCATCTCAGCATTGACACCTCTGCTGGATATGGTATGGAGTACCGACAGTACCCCATGTCGGCCACGACCGCCAACTCGCCGTCTGACTACGGTACACCGGCTTTCTTCACTTCTGGGCCCCCAACTGAGAACGTCCCCGCTTCAAACTTTGGGCAGTACAACATCCCTCCGTATGTGCACACGCCGATGGGCCCGCCTCCTCATTCCGCTACTGGTGCTTCACCGATGCCAGCAATGAGCCATCCTGACCCCATCATCGCCAACCAATCTCCACCTCTGAGTTCTTTCGGGCGTGACCACCACGCAGATGTGTACCCGATGTCACATGATAGTGGCATGTCAGACGAGGCAATACAGATGACGGACATGTATGCGAAGCAATCCCTCAACCTACCGTTTCGGTCGCCATTGATGGAAGAAAACGTCGATGACCTGGACATGCAGAGTTATCTTACGATGGACCCGTCGAGTTTATCGCCTGAGCATCATCAGATGTGACAGGAATAGCTCTAATTCTGATGCCTCTCCTTGGTCATTTCGTCGTTTCGCTTGCGCTAATACCCGGTCCATCGTTGCTTATGGCGACAGAGACTTGGCGCGCAAAAGCCTTGTCTTGAAATAGATGCAAGCTCTTGCTGACCTTGCTCTCCGCCGCCTTGCGCTTGTACTTGTCTTTTCCCTTACATATTGGTTTCAGATCGTCGGACATATTGCATCCTCAGCATTCAGCCTGCCTTACTTGGCGATGGCAGACCTCTATTCTTCAATCCACCACCCAATCATCTTCTCTTCGTAACGCAAATGGAATGACATCCATATACTGGGATTGTTTACATTATGGCGTTGCAAGGCTTTGGAAGGTTGGGATCATCTACACACAGAAAGGCGGACTGGTGGAACCTGCGCCCTCCACCATTGGTGGCCATTGGGTCGCGGTATCGGGGATTGCTGTTAGCATCCCTGGCCGTCTTGTTCGATTATTCTTCGTTGTCATGTTTCTTTTGCGAGTTGTACTTGTTTCCTTTGTCGCTGCGAAAGGGATGTTTATATCCAGCCAGGTGGGGGATCCGGATTCTATGGGAGATCTTGCTGCGGGGGTTCTGTGGATGATATAGCCGCTGTGCGTGCTGAAAGCAGCATTTCGGATCTTCAGAACGTTCACATTAGCTGCTGCTGCAGAGTCAGTAACAAACACATTATTCTAAACAAACAAACCCGTGCTGCATTTCTCGTGGTGAGAGTCGGACTGATGTAAAGAAATGAGCTACCACGGTACAGAGGTCGTCATGACTTTTATAATGGCTCAAATTACGATGTGCGTGTACCAACGGTTACGAGATCCGTCGTTCATCGTAATCTCGCAACCCAACTGCAACCACTCATTTCAAGCTACGGCCGGCGTAATTTAACAGGCCAAAATGAAAGTGACAAACAGTAATTTTCAACAGCGGGTAGTCATTGCAGTTGGCTCTCACAATAGCCAATCAGACACGACAGAAGGATCTTTTGATGATATTCAATCCCGCAAAGCACCCGTCATGCTCGCTATACGAGACACTGCATACTGTGATAGGTAGAAATACAGCGACTCCGTTCGCTTCCCCTCTTGGAGGCTGAGTTCCACGGTTCCCGAGGTGATCGGTTCCTGAAATCAAAATACACGCACTTGCAGATAGGTACATGGCGCTATTTTCAGTCTGTGTAACAGTGAGCACGGTGGTAGTTAGTCAGGTGCAGCAAACCGAAGTCGAAGCTAGTCAACATCATCTACTTTGATCGTGATATTAAGAATACATAAAAGATGGCAGTTCAAGAAGTCTCAACTGCGGAGGTCAGGTCATGCAGAGTCTGGACAGGTCGGTGAATATCACGTTTGGGGATCGTCGTCGACCTCAGGCAGCGGTATGGGTGCTCCATGGTTGAGCACGCTTAGGCCCAGGTTTGTAACACAGCAGCCTCGCGGACCGAGCATTGGACTAATTGATTATGTCAGGCTGAGGCGCCTACAACGGAGGCTGCTGTACCTTGGCTCTGTGGAAAATGGAGTGAAAAAGCCATTGGCCATGACGTGCAGGAAAAAGTCTCGCATCGCAACGGCGCGGAGAATCGGGCCCTGACTTGCAGAGCTGTGGTCCGTTTGTGGGTGGGCCTGGGAGGGCGACGGAGAGGAGTGGCGCGGAAGGAACGACGGGGCTGCTCATTTCATCGGACCAACCATCAGCCAAAGCCTTTTTCTGCCGGGACCCGGGCTGCTCAAAAGAGCTTCAGCCCCTTAGCCTTAGCAACGGCGCTGATAAGCCTGCTACACGCGACACTCTGCTCTCTCCTGCACCTGCACCTGCACCTGCACCTAATTATCGAATCCGCGCCCTCGTCCATTGTTTGCGAGCTCCCGTCTGGTCGTGGGGAGGAAACTCGGGGACATCTCGACGTCACGACACGGCTTTAGCAGCAGCAGCGCTTGGCGAGAGACGCCCTGGTGCAGCTAACGTTAACGGCCGCACGACGCCACCCAGGAACACAAAAGTCGTTGCGAAGAAGCAGCAGCAGCAGAAGCACGCCCGCGCTGACGAAGCGGCTCACCACCACAGTGGAGTGAATAACGTAGGTGCATATCTCTCTTCTAGTTCTGCAAAGCGTCCGCCGCTGCCGCCATGCAGCTGCAATTGAGCTTCCTGCCGCCGCCGAGGCCCAATCCCGCAGCTCGCAGCGCACCCATCCGGCAGCTCCGGCTTTGTCCAGGGCCGCGCATGAGCGCGTCGATATCATAAGATCTCACCACCTCCAAGCCTACCCAGCTCAACCCCTCCGCTCACCGGTCCTGCTCGACGTCGTCAATTCAATTCTCCCCTCGAGTCGCCTGCTGATCCCTCGTCTAGTCGTCCTTCTGCACCTCTCCCTCGAGCTTCACCGCCTGCTACCGACGGCCGACTCTGACCTGGGACGAGACTCGAGCACACGACGTCTGCGGTTCGAGCACAGCCTCATTTTGTTAACCAGCGAGATATTGGAGCAATTGCTGCCATGCCTACCCGAAGCATCAATCCTTTCGCGACCGCTACCCCTAATCCTCCCTCCGACTCTCTGAACGAGAAGCGCGAACCCGTGCGCCGATCATCCTTCGCAAAGGGCGGCAAGTTCTCCTCCATCTTCAGTGTCTCCCCCAAGTCACGGAACAGCGCTGCTGTCCTGAACGAAGCCTTCGCCCACAACCAGGTCCTCCTCAACTCGCCATCCCCGCCACAGCAGATCAACTCGTCCTCTCTCTCCCTACCGACCATCAACCTCACGACTGCGACCGGCGAGAAGATGCCCGCCGAACCGAAGACGCTCTTCCAGCCCCCTTCGCCAGAAGAACAACGCCGCATCGCAAGAGCACACGCGCAATTCGGTCCCATTGGGTCACAAAAGTACAGGTACCAGAGCAAGTTCGAGGGCGAGTTCGGCGACCCAGTTGAAGATGCGGCGACATATTATATCCTGTTCACCACATACATGAGCTATCTCGTCCTGATAGTATTCGGACATGTGCGCGATTTCTTCGGCAAGCGCTTCAAGAAGCAAAACTACAGCCATCTCGCCGAGAAGGATGGCTACGCCCCCCTGAACAGTGATTTTGACAATTTCTATACACGACGATTGAAGATGAGGATCAACGACTGCTTCTCACGACCCACGACTGGTGTGCCGGGACGATTTATCACGCTGCTCGACCGCAAATCGAACGATGGCAACCACACATTCAAGATGCTTGGCTCCACGACTGAGACGTTGAATATGAGCTCCTACAACTACCTCGGATTTGCTCAGTCTGAGGGACCTTGCGCAGACGCCGCGGAAGTCGCCATCAAGAAATACGGTATTTCAATGGCCAGCCCACGGTCAGACAGCGGCACTTCCGAACTCACCCTCGAGGTCGAGGAGCTGATTGCTGACTTCGTCGGCAAGCCCGCTTCTATGGTCTTCTCCATGGGTTTCGTCACAAACGCCACGACTTTCCCCACTATTGTCGGAAAGGGCTGCCTTATAATCTCTGACGAGCTCAACCACTCCTCCATCCGATTCGGCGCACGTCTCTCGGGAGCCATGGTCACCATGTTCAAGCACAACAACATGCGCGATCTCGAACGCAAACTCCGCGAAGCTATTGCACAAGGCCAGCCCCGCTCTCACCGTCCCTGGAAGAAGATCCTCGTCGCTGTCGAGGGTCTCTACTCGATGGAAGGCACCATGTGCAATCTCCCCGGTCTCGTCGAGCTCAAGAAGAAGTACAAGTTCCACCTATTCGTCGACGAGGCACACTCTGTTGGCGGCATTGGACCCCGTGGACGTGGTGTCTGCGATTACTTTGGCATTGACCCTGCCGAAGTCGACATCCTCATGGGCACGCTTACAAAGTCCTTCGGCGCAAACGGCGGCTACATTGCGGCCGAGAAGCACATCATCGACAAGCTCCGCACATCAAACGCAGCCATGCTCTTCGCTGAATCACCTGCACCTCCCGTCCTCGTCCAAATCGCATCTGCCCTGCGCCTCATCAACGGCGAACTCGTGCCTGGCCAGGGCGAAGAACGTCTGCAGCGTCTGTCCTTCAACTCACGCTATCTACGCCTCGGTCTCAAGCGTCTAGGCCTGATCGTGTTCGGCCACGACGACTCGCCCATCATCCCCGTCATGCTCTACAACCCAGCCAAGATGCCCGCCTTCTCGCACGAGATGCTCAAGCGCAAGATCAGCGTCGTCGTCGTCGGATACCCTGCCACGCCGCTCGTCTCCTCGCGCGCCCGTTTCTGCGTCAGCGCTGCACATACCAAGGAGGATCTCGACCGCATGTTGGCGGCTTGCGACCAGATTGGCGATCTGCTGCAGCTCAAGTTTTCCAGTGGTATTGCGGGTGGGATGAGGGGGGATGAGGAGGTCAAACTGGATAGGAAGGGGAGGCCGATTCTTACACCGCCTAGGTGGAAGATCGATGAGGTGCTTAAGAATGGGCATGAGGATGTGCAGGTGCCGCTGCGCTAAGCGGTGACTGAATGTCTTTTGGAGGGGCCAGAATGAGGCGGGCGGGCTGTTGTCTGTCGCCTGATGCTGCGGGCGCAGTGGATTTGGGGTGGGACAACCGCCGTATCTTGGTGTTTCACGACATTGGGACGGTGGTGGTACCGGGGGGTGGCGCACTGTCAAGCTTTGCCGCGTTCGCCTCTTCGCACCACCACCTCCATCCATCCTCCGGTCTCGACCCTCAATCTTGTGTCCCCCTCGCATCTTATCTGCGCACACGATTTTTAATAGCGCAGATTTCATCCTCGTTGTTGTTGCTGTCGTTCTCGAACATTTGTCTCTCTTAGCATCATCGGAGTCATCATGGCGAAATCACCTTTTTTTTGCTGGGGGTTTTCTGCCCTTCATTTTACCAACTTGTACGATTATATCATTCTTCATACCCTCGCTGAAACTACTACGTTCTACCCTTTTGTTTGGTTAACCTCATTTGGGGGCTTTTGTTTTCTTCTACATCTAGGTATCTCTGCATGAGGCTAGACCCTTTTCTCCTTCCTTTTCTTCCTTCCCTGACTGATTGGGCGTCGCAAGATGGCAATTGGGGATTGAATTGATTCTACAGCGAGTGGTAATCGTAATACGACCTTGAGGGGAGAACGACTAGATGAGGTTGTCGTTGTCGTTGTATATAGAGGGTGGATGGATGGACCGACTCCTTGGTTTGATAGTGGGATGCATGGGCATGGGACATGGGGATATGGGATATGGGAGCCGGAATCCGAATCAATGGAATGGAACGGTTTTTTGGGTCCATGATAATTCCATGCCTTACTTGTTGTGACATGTTGAGAGCATCTTGTCTCAGTCCTGCATACCATCATGGGTTCACTGCCACCGATCTGTACAGACAGGTCCATGCATGAAAGACGTCGCAAATTATTGCCAGCTATACGTTAATAGAGAAACTTGTTTCCGTTATTTTAAAACGCACGACCTAGTCTGGCCTAAGCTCAGCCTACTAGGTACCTACTTCCGCCTAGTCTACCCTACCTGTGCTGTACGGAACGGAACGGAACGTACTACAAGTTGGCGCGAAACTGCTAGGGTTATAGCACGCAATTAACGAGGTATCCTTCACTTAGCTAAACGTGCTAAAACCTAGGGTTACCTAAGCCGCATAACATCTACTCCAGAGATTCATGTTACACTCCCTAAGAAAGGGACCAATTTTCTTATGAAGTAAGTAGTGAGTTTCACGAACATCGTTTACTATACACTTGAGTAACCTCGCCGTGTAAAAAAAACAGTTTGAATGCCAACTTCATTATCGTTACCGGGCCCCCTATTGGAGTTGGCAAGTCATCCTTCTCTTCGAAGTCTTGGCTCGAAGGGGAACAAGGCGCGAGGTCTTGGGTACAAGTAACTCCTCGTCAATGCCGTGCGTGCGTGTACTATACTATACTATGTCCACTGCTTCTTCTTCTTCTCCCGCTCAGAGCGGGCAGTTGAGTACGGCTGTTGCGTTCGCAGAGGAGTGGTCCTGGGCGGATGGATATCAATTTGCTGCTGAATATGCTGATAATGATGATGATTGTTTCTTTCAGCAATTTCATGATGAGCCACCCTGGCATGCATGGTGGTGTAGATACTCAGTGTGAGGCTGTGTCATCATGGTGTGTGGTCATCTAGAATGTGGCGCTGGTTCTTTGGCAGATTCAATGCTTAGTGGCGCATAGCGGAGTTTTCCCTGGTTTAGTTCTCGCCGCACACATTATATACAGTGTTGTAGAAGGGACGAGTTGGGGTTGTTCAGTTTATGTGTGTCATTCAACATGATTTGCACGATGTATTCTTCTTTGATATCTGTGGTAGATAAAGTCCCGCACTCAACTAGAGCAGTATGGCTAATTTGATTGTATTTGTCGACATGCTCTGCTACTCAGCACTGCCGGAAGCTCAGTGTATAATGAGCACTCGGCCACTTCGCGAGGTACATTTGCCGAGTGGGTGTGTCTGGGCTCAGAAGCCAATCTTGGGGACCACGCAACGGTTGAACATCAATTAGCTCGTCAACTAGCATCACAAGGATATGCATGAAGTTCTGCTGTGTGGCAATATTTTGTACTCTCGGGGTACAAGGCTGTGCTAATTGGCTCCCTTTCCAGATATTATCAGCGTGTAGAAGATGGATGTGTGTGGCTCACAGACGGCTGGGGGTGACAGTCTGATACTCGAAGCCATCTTCACATGCCTCACATCAAAGAGGCAACCGTGTATACTGTGACTGGACAATCAAGATGGAGGTATAAAGGGCGGTGTATGCATAAGCTACAAGGACGAATAGGAGATGAAGCCCATCGAGCAAGACGGGAAGGCGACAGCATTCAGATAGGCTGGCTAAGTCTCTGCTCCGACACACCCTTCTGAGCCGGCCCGACTCATGTTTATCATTCTCGACTGATCGCCGATGGATTACGACTGTGTTGGATGTGCCGAGCACGATATGGAGTAGATGGCGAATGAAGCTTACCGAAGCCATTTGAGTTGGTAGACCTACCTGCCCAAGCGGATTATGATAATGAAGATAAGCGTACAGTTCACCAAAGCCCTTTCTTTGCTTTTGGCTACATTCGTAGTGTTGCCATATATTTGCTTAGTCAAAGGGCTTTAGACGACCGGTGAAGATTATGCTTCTGAGCCGGTGGTTTGCTGCAGGGACATCGTAGATGCTACATACGCTGCTTAACTTTTCTTTGCTGGTACAACATGCTCCGGACTTTAGGCAGGAGCATAAGGCTGTGTTAAAGCCGGAATCACTTATCTGCCGAAAGCAAGAGTCAGTGGTTGCGTAATGCCTATAGCAGGTGCGGTAGTATCGAGCGCCTCTTGCTGACAGCATCATAGACTATAGTTAGTCGATGGATGCAGAATGGGGTGTACTGAGTCCGGTACTATCGTCAAGTGGACCGAAGGATGCTCCATCACCCGATAGCTTCCAAATCAAGGAATGAGGGCGAGGTTGCAGCGACACTACTGCTTATCGAGGGGCTTGAGACAGGAAGAGCTGGATGGCGTCAAGAAGATCCGGTAGTAAAATGGTCGCTAAGGTGGAGGACTTCCAGATCGACATTGAATAGTGGATAGCGGCTCGCCCCGTCCGGTGGAAAAAGTGCCCTTTACTTGATATCAGTGTAAGACATGGCGTCGCTAAGAACATGCCAATCGCGGGAACAGTCCTTGGACCCACCTATAAGCGATGGCTCCCTTCCGTACCGCTTCTACTGCAGCGAATCGAATCTATAAGGCTGAACGTGCGATGTTGTCATTTGACAGCCTGCATAACTTCCTGCAGCCAGCGTCCGGTGGGCCCAAAACGGCATGCTCGTGTTCTTTACCGTCCGCGAACATCCGGCAAGTTGGTTATTTGTTCATTACTGCATCAAGGATTGGAGGGCGTGACGATGTGCAGATGAGCGGTATCAAATGCCGCGATTCTCAAGAATGCTGCATTCGGGCGTGCAGAAGGCGGATCGGCGCTGCAAACTGCGAACTCCTGCCTGTTAGCCACTGTGCAGGACACCAGGCTAAGATTATCTCAGGCCATGCTGAGTGGGGATAATCAGAGGTCCTTGAACTTTGCTGGCATGAGTGTGAGTTGAGTGTCGTGTCTAGGTGGGGCTGATGCAGTTGTGGTCGCCTGTGAATCGCTCAAGCAAACGAAGGATACTCCTTCGTGTTACAAGACCTGATTTCGCGCTACTCCTTGTCAAAGGATCCTGCTGTGTGAGACGACATCCATCCGGTGTTGGCTGGGTATGCTAGCCGTTTAGAAAGAAGAGCAAGATACCAGATTAGATGTGTCAGGAGGACGCGACTCAATGCAAGCCACTATCGTGTAACTTTCCAACGTCAGGACGCGATTGAAGGCTTGCAGATAAAGCGGTCATGGTGTTTCGTTGCCTTCTTCCCGCTAGGCTTCAGAGACGGGAAGTTGAGTGAATGGGCGCAGGGATCGAGGCGGGGTCAAAGCGCACCACCTCAACCGCGTCATCAAGTTTGCGACGAACTTCCATATCAAACGCAACACTCGTCGTCCGGCACAACATCAAAAGTAGGAAAGCTTGCTATCAAATCCTAATTATTGTGGGCTATGATCTACACCGGATACTAGCTATGCGCATGCAAGTACGACAGCGCTCTAATCAAACAGTATCACGATTAGGCTGTATCGAAGGACGCAACCATTACGAGTCCTGCATGTCGAATCGCTTACCTGCATGGTTACCAAGCTCGAGAGTCCTCCGGTGAGCTTGAGAGGCTCAAGTACAGCTAGCAAGCAGATTTCGCTATCCGTTCACGCAAGAAGGCTACCGATTTGCCTGCTTTGCATGCGCGCCCTGCTCAGCCTGGTGGCTGTCCTCCGGTGAGATACTGGCAACCAATCCCCAAGTAGGGCTTCCGAACGCCCTTGTGCTCAACCAATAATGTGTCGTTTCATGTTTGTCCTGGTGTAAGGACTGGATGCCATGGCCACATCCCGAAAGGGAGGATTGTATCCTCGCTTGCTGCAGGTCAGTGTAACCATTACTCTGGGCGGAGGGCGATGGTGTAGGCTTCAAGGTAGGACAGCAAACCTATTTCATCTATATCTTCTGAAGAGGTCCCTCGTCTCTGCCTCAGATACTCAATCTCGCCCTTTCAGTCATTCTTCATAAATCCTTCATGTGTCATTGACCTTTGCCACCACATTCTTGAGTATTGCCGCGTGATCAAGTCTCTACCTCTAAGGGACTCATTCACAAAGGGCTGTCATCTTAGCCTATCATGATGAATCCCCAAATGGCGCCCCAGCATCAGGGTCAATTCCCAACTCAATTACCTCAACAGCACCAAAATGTTGGCCAACAACGGCAGGCGCCCAATGGACAACAGCAACCACAAGGACTTGGTCAACAAAAAGGAGCCCAAGGACAACAGCAATCTCAAAATCCATATGCTAACTACAACCCACAACTGGCAATGTTCACTTTCGAGAAACCCAAGAACGCTAAGAGTTGGGAAGATGTCGAAGCAGAGCAGCAGCACGTCGCTCTCCAGGATCTTCAGAATGAATTGACCAAGTTTCGACGTAACCGTCGCTCAGTGAAGCGTGCTCTCAACGAGATTCCGTCACCGAACTGTCGCAGACTCATCAATGAGCTCGTTGAAGACCAGAATAAGCTCCTCTGGAATTTCAACAGGACTCTCCAGTATACCATTGCGAGCGTAGAATCAGAATGGCGCTCTGTCAACCGCCGTGAGCGGCAACTCAAGCGTGTCCAAGTTATTCTGGAGACCGAACCTTCTGGTTATCAAGAACCTGTACAAATGAGAGCAGGTGCTGGTGGTCCGGGCGGCGCTGGCGGCGCTGGCAATTCTGGTGCTCTGGATCCTAACAAGGCTATGAAGCCAAACAACATGGGACAAAATCAGCAGTTCCAAGGGCAGCCGAACAATCAAGGCCAGAACATGGGACAGCAACCGAGGAACAACCAACAAAACCAAGCTCAACATATGGGCCAAAACCAACATCTCGATCAGCCTTCAATGCGTCCACTACCACCACCGGGCCAAGGTCAAGGCCTAATGCATGGCCCTGGAAATCCTCCACCTCCGCCACCCCCTCCAGGCGGCGGTCATATACCGGGTCAGCCCGGAGGAATGGTACCTCCTCTTCCTCCTCCACCGGGGGGTGGCGCTATGCAAGGCCTCCCTCATGGGATGCAACACCCTCAAATGCAGAATGTAAGACCACAAGGCAATGTAAGACCTCAAGGCAATGCGATGCCTGAGACTTTTCCAGAGCCCATGCAAATGCAAATGCCTGGTATGAGGGGACGTCAAGGTCTACCGATTGAGACGCTGGACCCTCACTTCCTAAGGGGTCAGAAGAAAAAGAAAGGCCGCCGTAACTCCTCATCGTCTTCCTCTTCCGGTTCGTCAGAAGACTGGGAATCTACGTCAGGTAGTTCCGGATCAGAGCCAGTCATTATCGAGCCTAGGGATTACGGGTTTGGCGATCGACGTGAACGTGGACGCTCGAGACACTCATCGAAGCCAAAGAAGTCTCGTCGACACAGGTCGCACAGCAAAGCCAAAAGCCGCAGTCGAAGCCGGAGCCGTCCTCGCAAGATCGTTGTCGATCCCTACGACAAGTCCACCCGACGACGACGCGACTCTGACTTGATGGATCGTCCGCCAATGGGCAAATACAGTCCCATGTCTTCGAAAGCCAACTCACCCCAACTACCACATGCAAAAATGCCACCCATCCACGTCACGGTGAATACCAACAACACTGCCGACGAGCGTGTCCACGAGCACGAACGACTCCGAAACCGCCGTGCAAGCCACAACATCTCCCCAACAAGCTTCTACAAAGACAAGCGAAAGCTCGAAAGGATAAACACCTCTCAGCCCATGTCCCGCTCATCCTCATGGGGCAGCGCAAGCGGCACCGCCTCCTACACCACCTCCTCGGCCCACACATCTGAAGACCCCGTCTTCGACGCCCCCATGCCGATGCAGCGTCCCTCTTTATCCCGCAATCCGCACAGCAGCCGCACGCAAGCCTACTCGCGTGGTGGTGGTGTTGGTATCCAAGAGCCCTTCCACCATCCGCACCCAAGCCACATCTACGACGACGTCGACACACGCCCACGTCCCAAGGCGCGTTATCCACCTGCTCCAAACGACTATCCCCACACAACCACTCAACAAGTGCGTGACTCCTACTTCGACACAGCAGCAGACACCACGTACCCCGTCCGCCCCAGCCTATCTCACCGCCGCAACACTACGAACCCCTTCACACCAACGCACTACCCGCCTAAACCTGCCATGCGGTCCATGTCGTATATTTCGCCTGCGGATCTGCATCATGAGGTTCCTCAGCAGGGCTATGGTCCTAGCAGTGGTGATGGTGTGTACCCGGGTCAGCATCTGCATCAGCAGCGGTATATTGCTGGTGTTGACCCCGCCGCGGGGGCGGAAAGGATGGATTTGCAGGACTTGGCGGATGCGATTGAGCATATTAATCATAATAAACGTATGGGTATGGAGCGGCCGCCCGTGTTACAGAGGAGAGGGAGTGAGAGGAGGGGTTCGCGTGCGATGTATGAGGGAGATGAGTGGGAGGATAGGGCGTATCCTTCTGTTAGGTATGGGTATAGGTATTGAGTGACGACTGACTGTGGTTCACTTTCCTAGGGTATATGTCTTGTTCGATGGGGTGAAAGGAAAGAGAGGGATGTATATGTCCGTGGTCTGTCTTATGGGATTGGGGCTTTGGCGGGGGGTTCTTGCGTTTCCCCATGCTGGTTGGCGCAAAGACGTATCTCTTAATGTAATGTACATACATATCATACACTTAGCCACGGCCGCTGACGCCCAACAATGGATTACTCCAAAATGTTAATGATTACCTGCTGCTGCATGTATCAATCTGAGTGACTATAGCTAATGATATATATAATGTTCTTCAACTTCTTCATACAGAACCCAAGAAAAAACATTATTACCGTAACTCCAACGCCAACGTCTTCGATGCCTCTAGACCCTAACCTATCTATGGACAATTAAACCCCTTACCCCTCGCCCACACCTTATTTGGATCCGCCGGTAGCGTCAAGCAATCCCCTGCAGTGGGCCTGCAAAACAACTCAGCAGCGAAAGTATGGATGTCGTACCAGCACGTGCAGAGGTTGCGTAATCTAGCGTCTTGCATGCTAGCTATGAGGTCTGACGTGCGCCAGTAGCTCGTCGCGTTGTATTCGGAGCATTTGAAGTCGTGCACTGGGGCGATGTCTTGGGAGGCGTTGTGAGTTTTGGGGCTGCAGTAGGCAGCGTAGATCTGTTTGCGACACGTTAGCAGTGCTGCTGGGACGGTATGTGCTGCGGTGAGATGATAGATGGATAACGTACTCTGTCGTTCAGTGTCATGATACCGCCGTACTTTTCGGTGCTGTTCTTGTCGCACTGACGTTTCATTAGAACGTTTGATACGACATGTAGCCACTGCAGATAGGAACGTACCTCGTCCATGATATACTTATACGTCATATAACAGTGGTCGGCTTTCTTATCACTTGTATTTCCTTCAAACAGGTTCGTCGCTATCCTGTTTTGTAGAAAACTGTCTGGATGAGCTGCCAAAACGAAGTTCATTGTATTGCTGTCGTTTTTGCCGTTGGTTCCTCCCCCGCGAAGTCTGGTCAAATTGGTTACTGGACTCAGTACCGCCGGATAAACCGTAGAGGGCGAGGTAATATTCGTGACATTCGTGACATTGCTGCAAAATGCTTGAGCGGCATCAGATGCTTCAGTGGAGTCGAAGGGCTGTATGTTGACAGGAGGAGGAGATGTTCCGTTTCTGAAGCAGATGAGTGTCCTCTTGGTGTCCATGTTCAGTGACGTATTTCCGTATGCATATGTCAATTCATTAAGGAAGGCGTTCCTTTGGTCGGTCCATCCAATAGGGTAGGCTGTGTCTTGCCGAAACCAGACCGACCTTGTAAGATCGACAGCACTTTTGCCCAGCACTTCCAGGGGTTGAGTGGTGTTGCTTGTCAGTTGATAACGACTCTGATTGTAGTTGGGTTGAGATATCAGCTTCTGACTGAAAGTGTCCGTCACAGCAAGATTTCCATTGAAAGTACTAAGGATTGTTGGAGACCACACTTCCTGTCTTTCGAGGCGAGGCAGCCAAGGGAACGAGCCTTCTATGGCTTGCGAGACGTATTTTGATAGGGCGAAGAGTGCATAGTTGTCGGCTGGGTGAGTTAGCATACTTCTAAAAGAGTCGTTAGAAGTGCAAACATGTACCTACCGTTAAGCATACTCGGACTAGTACCATCTAAGCGAGCCAGTATTTTCGAGCATAGCACGCCGTAACATGCGGTCCATAGGGCGAACGATTCATGATATAGATGTACCCAAAGGTCCGAAGCCGTCCCTTTAGTAACAAAAGGCACCATCGCTCGGAGCAGTGCGGTGCCTATGTCGTGTCAGCCTTTCGACTTGCTGGGCGTGATGGTGCAAATCTTACCCTGGTTCTCGTGGTAGTAACCAATATCGAACCGAGCCGTCCACGTCGTCGGATGGTTGATGCCCATGTTGACTCGATAATCTAAAGGTGGGAAACTGAAGAACTCCCTGCAGAAGACCAAAGAAGAGAGGTTTGTCGAATCACTAGGCTGGTAGCCAGCAATCCCACCGTATCTATACCAGTCCGTACATGCGGGTTCCGTGTCATCGAAATTACAGGTAACAGAGATACTCAACGGGTTTTTCACTAGATTCTGAAACGTGTTTTCGATGTCTGTGAGATTCACGACGGCCCCAGGACCAAAAAATTCCCAGAATGCAATGTCATTTTGCATATTATTCGAGCCGTCGGCTGCAAGTGTGGCCATCTGGAGGGCGTCATGGTAGGCTTTATCTATGAGATCCATGTGCTCCGGTTGACAAGTGCCATCGAAATGGAGGTGCTCATTTAGTCGACGCTGAAGTTCCGACCGGGTAGCCGAAGAGATCCACTGGTAAAAGAGCCCCAAGAGCAGAATCTGGCGAGTGAGCATAATTAAAGCCTCTATGGGGTGCTGTCTGGGTACGATCAGAGAAGTGTCGGAGAAGGTTAGGAGTTTAACAAGGTCGCAATTGTTTGTGAAATAGTGCAGTATTTAAGCCGAAGAGATCCACTGGTAAAAGAGCCCCAAGAGCAGAATCTGGCGAGTGAGCATAATTAAAGCCTCTATGGGGTGCTGTCTGGGTACGATCAGAGAAGTGTCGGAGAAGGTTAGGAGTTTAACAAGGTCGCAATTGTTTGTGAAATAGTGCAGTATTTATAGCGGTATTTATTGATCGAGGTACGGTTGCGAGAGGTGCGAGTGGGATGTACGTCGACGACGGTCTTTGATTGAGAAGTAACATGCGTATGACTGCTGGAAGACTGACTGCAGGAGTCAGAATCGCCATGGCCTTCGCTTTGGTAAGAGTCATCGTCTGAACGAATACTAAGTGCGTGCGAACGCTCCTACTACAACGTAAACTAAGTTGAACATTTGCAGAATCCGGAACCCCTGCGGTATATCATGGGTTCACTGGAAGCCCTCGTTCCATTCTGTCATTATCTTCCTGAGTCGGGCCAGCTCATCCGAGCCAGTGAATATTGAGGCAAAGGCGCGTTCGCTTAGGACCATCAGGTCCTTGCGGCTAAGCCCGAAATGTTCAGCTGCGAGGTAGTATTCCTGAGAAAGAGGACTGCAGAAAACACCGACGTCATCAGTCTTGACTGGTTAGCCCTTACACAAGCTATCGAAGAACCGAACATACACTGAGAGCTACTGGTACGCTGCTATGACGCCACATCCCAAAATGGTGATCAGAGTAGGTACCAGTAATCATCTTGGCATGAACATTGCAGCTTAGACACAGCTCAACCCCGATGTTTTCTTGCTCGATGATTTCCCGAAAGCCGTCTTTGACGTGTATCACATGACCTAGTCTGTCAGGCTTCCACGATAGAAGGGTCTCGAGCTCTAGGTCTGAGGCTGAAACTTCGCCTTCCGCGAAGTGGAGTGTAATTTTCAAGCCTGCGGCTTTCGCTCGCGCGAATGCACCCGTGAAGATGCGAACGTCGCCTTTCGCAGGGTCGCCACACAGGTCTACCCCACAGACACCAGCGGAGTGGTACTTGGTAGCGAGCTCGACCACCTCCTCGGCTTCTGCGATGGTATTACGGCGGTCGACCGACAGTATCAAGAAGGCTCTCATAGTATTCGACTTGTTGTCGTTATGGGCCTTGAGTATTTTCAACACAGTCTCGACATATTTTTCTTTGGTCACGCCAGTACCAGGCATCGCCCTCGGGGTTGTGCGAAGCTCAAGGTAAACCAGGCCATCTGACTGGAATTCTTCCAGGACCGCCTTGGTCGAATATCTGGACTTGATCAACCACTGCAGGGCTGCCACATGCACAAGACATACTCGATGCTGGGCAGATCATTGCAAAGCCTGTAAATGTATGACGAGAACAACGGGAAGAACCTAGTCTAGTCGTAAGTCGTTGCTGCTTTCAAACAAATTCTGATTGAGCTGTTGGACGGATCGTTTGAGATGACTAGCGCGTTTGATGAGGTGGTGTTGACAGAAACTCGCTGGTCATTGTGGCCTCACCAGCGCTGTTAACAACATAGTCAGAGCTGGTGACCTTTTGGGCCAATGCATTCCAGCGACATAGCGCTCCTGGTGAATGAGACAACGGCCTACGTTTTGATGTCATAGTCGACCTTTCCAGGCGGAATGGCGACCAGGGGATCGTCTATGTCTAGCTCGGGATGTTGAGCTTTCTTCGCCTTCCATATCTCGTGGAGACAGTCTCGACTGATACTGCCGGTAAGGTGGGCGTGGAGCTGAATCGTCGGTTGAGTTAGCGGTGCCGCGAACGGAAGTCTATGCTTTCTCGACCCCTGGCTTTGAAATCAGGGAGGTTGGTACCTCGATCTTGGGGAGGCTCCTGGCAAAGTCAATGTCGACGGGCCTGGGAACAGCAGCGGCCATGACAGGAGAAGGGGGCCTCCTGTATTGGTGGCGCAGGGAATAATTCTCGAAGAGAGATTGGAACAAGGATAGACTTCGGCGCCGTTCTGGTGGTGAGGCGTATTTGGCATAGCAGCGGTAGCAGCGGGCGCGGCCAGGGTTCCAATTTGGCGTTGCCGGCCGACGGGCGAATGAGAGGCGAGGCGCTGCCCCAGAAGAGGAGGTGCGCTGCAGGAGATTGCGCGCGCCTTCTTCGTCAGTTTGCGCGCAAAGGGCCAGCGTTCACTCGACAACTCCCACGTAAACGTCGAGTTCACGCAGGGCGCCCTCGCAGCAAACGCTTCCAATCACACTCCTCCTATACAGCGCACCCCGCATTGTTGGTAGGGCGGTCAATTGTTCTGGAATCCCGCAGGAAGAGGCGGCCCTTTGACCTCCAGCTGGTGTTTCTCGGCTAGCCCAAGCTCACCCCGGGCCGCTCCTGTACCTCACTCATCTCCAGCACCTCCACTGCAACGCTTCCATCCCCAAGCCCCACGACTGCTGTCCGCTCCCGTCTGCTCTGCGCAAGCAATTGTGTCTGCTCAGCGCGCATCTCTCGCCATTGCTGCCCGCTGTCGACTGCTGTCCCTGCCCCCGTTCGTGTCTCGGTGTCCGGGCTGCTGCGCTCCCTGCGAGACCCCTGGATTTGCCCACTCGCTGCTTCGCGCCTTCCGCGACTCCACCCTCCCACTGTCTGGTAAAGACTGTGTAGCATGGCCGACATGAACCAGGAATCCATCCAGCAGAAGATCCAAATCGCACGACGCGATGCGGAGGCGTTGAAGGACAGGATAAAACGAAAGAAGGACGAGCTTGCTGACACAACCCGTACGCTCAGAGCCCAGCCTCGCACTGCAGCGCACTGCACTGCAACTTCAGTCCATCTGATGCTAAC
The DNA here is from genome assembly GCA_027946455.1 of Neocucurbitaria cava. NCBI lineage: Eukaryota > Fungi > Ascomycota > Dothideomycetes > Pleosporales > Cucurbitariaceae > Neocucurbitaria > Neocucurbitaria cava. The sequence goes on along the minus strand of JAPEUY010000021.1, from coordinate 995,137 downwards.
ATACCTTGTTTAGTCCGCGATGTTGCGAGAGACCGTGTCGAGGCTCTGCCGCGCCTCACAATGAAGACGAAGCGGACTCTGAAGGGCCATCTTGCCAAAATCTACGCCATGCATTGGTCAACGGACCGCCGACATCTGGTTTCCGCTTCGCAAGACGGAAAGTTGATCATCTGGGACGCCTACACGACGAACAAGGTGCACGCCATTCCGCTCCGATCATCATGGGTCATGACTTGCGCCTACTCGCCTTCTGGCAACTACGTGGCGTGCGGTGGCCTCGACAACATCTGCTCCATCTACAACTTGTCAGCACGGGAAGGACCTACGCGCGTGGCACGAGAGCTGTCTGGCCACTCGGGATACCTGAGTTGCTGCAGATTCATTAGCGACAAGCGCATTCTCACCTCTTCTGGCGACATGACCTGCGTACTCTGGGACCTGGAAACTGGCTCCAAAGTACACGAATTCGCCGACCATCTCGGAGACGTCATGAGCTTGAGCATTAACCCTCTCGATCATAATCAATTCGTCTCTGGTGCCTGTGACGCTTTCGCCAAGCTATGGGACATTCGACAGCAGAAGTGTGTCCAGACCTTCGCCGCGCACGACTCGGATATCAATGCCATTCAGTTCTTCCCCAACGGCAATGCTTTTGGTACTGGCTCAGATGACGCTTCCTGCCGTCTGTTCGATATCCGTGCCGATCGTGAGCTAGCGTCATACCAGGTCCGCTTTCTCCACTTCACAATCTTCTTGCTTTGCGCCTTGCTAATGTGTGTTCGTGTACAGATCCCCCGAGCCCGTCTGCGGCATCACGTCTGTCGCCTTCTCCGTCTCTGGCCGATTGCTGTTTGCTGGATATGATGACTTCGAGTGCAAAGTGAGCAATAAATATCAAACCGCCATTGGTGACGATGTTAACACACAATCAGGTCTGGGATGTATTGCGTGGCGAGCGTGTAGGCACACTGCAAGGACACGACAACCGAGTCAGCTGTCTCGGTGTCAGCAACGACGCACTCAGTCTTTGCACTGGTTCATGGGACTCCATGGTAAGTTTCACACACGAACCTTTAATTTGTCGCATATCGCTGACTTTGCACAGCTACGCATCTGGGCATAATCGAAACCAGTCCACGAATAACTTGCGACGCCAAGTGACGATGCAACAACGACTGTGTGCGCGCTGCCTTTATTTAGCAACCAACGATATATACCATACCCCACCCCATCCCCTGCATCCTACTTCCGACCGGGAGAGCTCTGAATGTTAAAGGCCTTGCATCATCATAATATACCAACTTTTGGGACACATGGATGCGACTATCGTGTCATCTGGTGGACAGGCGCCGGGGATTTTTGTGCTCAACCCTTTTCTTTTCATACCACTGCTCTTTCTTTTTCTATCGACTCTCCCTGCGTGTCTTGGCGGGCTGTTCTGCGTACATGAATCGTTTGCCTGTCTACCCGATCTCTCCCAATCGTACATCTCCTTTCCTTTGCCTGATCATAAAAAGCGGCCACTTGTTCTTGCACTTGTACGTAGGGGCAAAGAAGAAGGGCAATGTGCAAGACGGTTTCTTCTGTATGTTTCGGATTTTCTACCGCGGCGGTTTGGTGATGAGCGATTGAGGCGAGGCGGACTACTTGAGGGGGGATCAATGTATGATTCAGCGCGTTGTCGTGAAGACGTATTGATGCGTGTTGTGGCAGCTGGTAGGTAGTCATTGACCTTTTCAAATACCTTTTTTCAACCGAATGTGCACCGCTTTTTCTCGTGCCTCCGAATGTCAGCATTGAAATGATGCCCTTGGTATTGAGGTCTACTCTCTCGCTTCTCACTGGTTATAAGTCTGCATGTTGAGTTGGTACATAAGTCCCATGGAAACAATCATGAACAGTCATGAATACCGAGAGCCATCAACCCACCCATCCTTGGTCACAAACTCTCAACACAGAACTCTGAAGGACTAACCATGGCTAAACTCACAGCACTCGACAAAGTCACAACTAGCACAATGGCCTAAACAGGAAGCCCCGTGTTCCCCTTCCCCTTCCCCTTCCGTGAACAGCGTTGACTCCCGCTCAGACCACCTCGTATGGAAGCTGAGGCATGTGCCACGTGCCATGACCTCCTACAGTACCGCGCTTCCACAATCCTTCTAGAAATCTCCGAGAACATTCATGCAACTGTGACAGATACCTATTGGTAACCGCAACGATGCTAGTAGAGCGGTGAACATGCTGTCTCTGTACGAGTACGCGGTCTTTTGATCTCAAGCTAAGACGGAAGGGAACGTTTTTGCTGCCATAGGTAGGTATGTAGGTTGTGCTATGACGATGGGCAATGCAAGAGCTTTGGTCCGGGATGATATGATCGTGAAGACGCGGTCTAACTGTACTTAGCGGTTTTGGATAGGGGAGCCTATGACGGCGATACTATTCTACGGGCAGCTTGGGCGAACATAGGCAGGTCGAGTAGTTACCGATCGAGGACACATAAATCGTCTATTTACAAGTGTCAATGAGCTCAATTCATGCACTTGCGCACTGCCTACTGTCAATGTCCCAAATGATGATACTTGGACCGTGCTCGCCAAATCGAGTCGCCTGTGACGCAGGGCCGTCTCCTGAATCAGGAAGTCATTCTAACCGATGCAGGAGACGAAAAAGGGAGAAGGGGAGAAACAAGCAAAAGGCTTCTAGAAAAGGGCACGGAAGGATTTGGTACCAGTACCAAGGTTGGTCTGTGCGAGATTTGTATCGAGGACGCCGTTCTTGGTATCAACGCAGGAAATCGCTTTCCGTCCGGCTGAATGAAGCAGGTCGGCGCGCATGAATGATGAATCCCTTGCCCATATAATCGGAAAGCGAGTCGAGCAGCATAATAAAATGCCTAGGATAATTCATTCACTCTGACAGTACTCTCGACCACCCAAACAACCAGGCACAAGCCAGTTGGATGATGTAACGTGATCGGCTGATGCCGAAAAGCGCGTTACAGAATGCGTTTCAGAGTGAGGGCACGCTCTCGCGCCGAACAAGCATGAACCACGAGGCGCCGAGATGCGATTGGAGGCTCAGCAGTGAGCGTGTTTCGTACTCGAGGGTCCGCGTCAACAGGAGACACGCTTACTTCGCCAATCTCGACGATCTTGACCCCGTCGTTGCGTGTCCAAGTTCAACTCGTCAGCTAAATTAAGCCCTAAAACACTCGCAGTCATGGGTATCCCTCTTTCAGCATGTAACAGGGACCGCGCAGAAGGATTGCTTCGGTCGGCCGCCTAATAAGCCGCCTACTTTTATGTAGGTACTAAGAAATGTCGGGGATCCCTAAACGCGCTGTGTCCAATCACATGCCTCAGACGCTGCGCTGCATTTCAGAAATAGCTCGTGTGTAGAAGCGCCAAGCCCGTGCAACGTGCAGGCAAGCATCCCAGACGACCCAAACTGAATTGAACCACCCAGGACCTTGCATCTCTCTCAGCGCTGGCACCACCAACAACTGCGTAACCCCAGCACACATTCAGCACGCACGCCCGCACTTACCTTATTCCCCCCGTATACAAATATCACCCACGCCCGCCGTGACATTTACCCCCTTTTCCCACCATGACAACCTCAGCAGCCCAAGACGAATTCAACGAACTCCTCCGCGACAAAGACCGCGAGACGCGCCACCCAGAAGACCGAAGCAACGACAGCGATCTCTCCGACCCAGAGTCCGCCGGCGCAGCAGACGACTACCTCGAGAAACCCGACACAGACGACGAACTCGACCTCCCCGCCGACATGCGTTCAGGCAACTACTACATGCCTTCCCTGCGCTCGGATGCGAACACAGGCCCCAAAGGCGTGATTGCCGATGCGCGGGCGTTCGAGCAGGCGAAGAAACGAGCGAGGCGGTTTACGTGGAAGAAAGGGGAGACGACGCAGTATAAGGTCGCTGCGTATCATGAGGAGAGGGGGGCGGCGGCGTCGTCTGATGAGGATGGGGAGGATAGCTTTTTGAGGGAGTGGAGGCAGGAGAGGTTGAGGGAGCTGCAGAGTGTGGGGCAGAGGATGAGGTCGCGGACGAATAGTCCTAGTCGCAGGATTTATGGGGGGATGCCGCTTGTGGATGGGTTGGGGTATCTTGATGCTGTTGATAAGACGGCATCGGGGACCATGGTGGTGGTGTTCATTTTCAACCACAAGGTACGTTCGCACTCGATCCGCTCTTATGCACTAGACTAACTATTTATAGCTGAAAGTAAACAAAATGGACGACGACGAGCGTAGACGGGACGACGAGCGTAGACTTGCCGCCCATGACTACATGCAAGAAGTAGCCAAACGCAACGACACAGTACGCTTCGTCAAGATGCACGGCGACGATGCAGAACTCGATGCCGATACCCTACCCGCGGTATTAGCATACAACGGTGGCGAGAGACAAGCTACTCTCCTGCCACTGCTGGACCAATTGCCCAAGGATTCTGAGCTCAGCGCTGTCAGTCTTGAGACGTGCCTCAGGCGGTGAGTTTCCCGGCCCCTCAGATGTGAAACGGAACGTCAGCTGACTAACTCGTCCCAGACATCGCATCCTGTAAACAGCCTTCCCTGCACAGCCTCGCAGCAGCTCAACTCAGCGGGTTCCTGCACGTTGTTTGATTGCCGTTTACCTTCATGGAAACTCTAGCGGCAGCGTGCCTCATCATGACTTTTCTTCCCTGAACATCGGCTGTGACCGCTAAGGTTTCAGGCCGCACCACGTAGCTTCGGCTCTCGCATCTTACTGTCACCCGGGTTCCGACATCACGACTCGTTAGCTCCATGCATTGACATTCTCTGCATTTTCACGTCATACCAATCGGTCTCTGGATGCATCATACCACAGGCGTTATGAAGAACCATGCATCACAGTCGTTTTCTTTTCTTTTTTGGTATTGGCAGGCGTTTGCATAGACTTGCATCTCAGGAGGACATTTGCTTATTCCGTTCTGGTGCGGATGGCGTTTATCAAAGTCAGGATATGTCACGTGCATTCTGAGCTTTTTAGAGAAGGCAACACTCTTACTATGGTGTTAGCCAGAAATACCCAAATATGATTGCTGTTTTTGCGCCCTCTAGAAAGAGGAGCCATGCTCACATTATGGCCTTTTGCATTCCATTCTGTATTTCTCAACATATAGCGATTGAAGTCTGATCATCGTGCTAACTTTAGCACAGCATCCAACATGCGCGGCAGGGATTAGTTTCATACTTTGCTAAGCGCCTTTCCGGGTTGCACCCGCTATGCGCTGCGCCACATAATTGGATATCCACCCCATAAGCGCCTGGGACTGCATGCGCTTTGCAAAACAAGGCTGGGGAGACCAAACAGGCTGCATTTTACTATATTTCCCTCACGACCGCTATGTTCATCACTGCTAGCATGAGCGGCTTCGTTCTTCGAGCTTTTTTGCGTTTCGTTGTTCTCGCTTTAGATGTCTTTATGTCAAGATGCGATCCCGAATACTTTCAACTGCAATGAGACCTTCTCTACTACATCATCATCAAAAGGCCGAACAACAATCCCTCTCCATCAACTATGCGGGAACTGTGAAGCATTTGCTCACAGCTGGGATGTCTCGAATACACTGCTCAGTCCTGGGAGCCGGCCAGGTCAGACTTTACCAGCATTCTTTATGTGTACCTATGCGCATCTCCAGAAGAATCATATGAAATGCCACCTTTGCACGCTCGTATATGCAAGGAAGGTACGGCCCAACACCCCCAAGTTCAAACACATAGAGTATCCGAACGTCTATCTACTTCCTCGTTGGGGTGGTGGGACATGGACCATCCACGCAATCAGGTATAACGAAGCACCCATGGACTTTCCTAAGGAGATGGAGGACGGGGAAGTAATTGCTCAGTTCTCCGTAAAAGCTTATGGTTGTTAGTGAACACCGAACTGAATGGGTGGTGAGCCCGGCTGATAATTGAGTGAACAGACTCGGACCTCGACTCAGCGTTCGACCAACATGTCAAGGCAAGAGAGGTACCTTTATTTGCTCGAGACAACTTGGGCCGAGCTAAACGCTGGATCTCAGAATGTCTTGCGAGCCATCGGCACTGTCGAGAGTTCCAGGATAACACTGTCGACGGAGCTGAAAGACCAACCAGGGTGCTCGAAGTCACTGCAACAAGCGCCAGACTGAGGTGCGACATGGCCGACCAAGACTTTGAATACCTAGCATTGAGCCACATGTGGGGAGAAAACCACGAGGAACAACTCCGACTCCTCGAGAAAGACTTAGCTTCCTTTCAGAAGGATATTCCCTGGGACAGACTCTGTGCTTCGTCCACCTTCAAGGAAGCAATCAGAGTCACCTGTACACTCGGCTACCGCTACCTCTGGATAGACTCCCTCTGTATAATCCAAGATTCCAAAGCGGACTGGCACCACGAAGCCGGCCGAATGGCCATCGTCTACGGCAACGCAACCTGCAACATCGCCTGCCTATTTCCTCCCAACACCACCACCACCGCCACCTCGCAACCACAACCAAAAACCCGCGAAGACCCTCGCGGTTGGAACCCCTGCATCCTACGCGCAGCTTCGCCAACCCGCCAGGGCCTCTACGTCGAATACAACAAAGACACCTCACCCTTCAGTGCCGGCCAGATCTGGCTCCAGCAAGAAACCTGGCCTTTATTCCACCGCGCCTGGACCTTCCAGGAGTACCTGCTCGCGCCGCGGACCCTGCTCGTCGGCCACCAGAACCTCATGTTCCAGTGCTCTGAGCTCTTCTGCGACGAGCTGCTGGGCGTCGTGGGAGATGGCCACGGGCTGAAGATTGACCGTGAGAAACCGAGTCTGGGCACGGATCTGGGCAAGTCGAAGTACTTCCCTGCGAGCATTGGGGTCGTGGCTATCGCGGCAACGTCAGGGGCAGGGAAAGGGGGTGGCATGACGGAGGATCCAGCGGTGATGGCCTTTGTGCGCGAGTGGTGGATAGTCGTAAACGAGTATCGAGCGCGCAAGCTGAGTTTCGCAACGGATAGAGTGATTGCGTTCGCGGGGATAGCGCGCGCATACGCCCAACTGGGCCGTCTGACATATCTCGCTGGCGTGTGGTATGAATGTCTGGCGCTCAGTTTGATGTGGTATATAGACAAGAAACCGGGGAATGTGGCTCATGATCACAATGATATCCCGCGAGGCGAGTTGATATCTTACGACGCTGTTATCCGCGAGGACGTTGTGAACGAACGACGACCGGAAGGAGGAGGATCGGAGGGGCCGGGGGTAGAAGGGAAGATACCCTCATGGTCCTGGTTCTCCGTCCCCATCTACGCCTTCCACGACATCCACTTCGCCTTCGCCGACGAACTCTCCGCACGCAGGAAACACAATCGCACTCCGCAACTCTACTACTTCGATGCTATATCCGCCTGTACGCCATTGTATTTTCAATTCTCTTCACTTCTTCCACCCAACACCCTCCCCACCTCCCCGCAGGCTCAGCTTTCACAACCTTTCCCTCCCTCCGCCTAACCCTGCGCTGCCGCGTCCTCCCCACACGCACAAACTGGCCCGCCGATCTCTGGGCGCAACTCCGCCGTATAAAAGCCGAAACAGCAACGTGTGAAGAGGATAGGACGTTTGATGCTGAGCCGCGGTATGAGTATTTTCCCGATCGGCTATGTGAGCGTGAGAGTAGGAAGGGGGGTATTAGGGCGCTGGTGGCGGAGAATCAGATTGTGCATTTGGGAGGCAAATGGATGGTTGAGCGGAGGTTGGTCGGGTTGATGCTTGTTCCTGCCTCTGTTCCTGCTGCTGCTAGTAATAGTGATAGTAGTGAAGGTAGCAGCAGTGAGGAATCCGAAGGCCAAGTGTTGTGGAAGAGGATAGGGGTGTGGAAGATGAACATGCGGATTTGCGATGTTGAAGTCACGAGGGAGAATATTGCGGATGTGGCGAGGAGGTGGAGGGGGTATAGTATCGTTGGGGATGTTTGGAGATGGGAGGATGTGACGTTGGTTTGAGAGGGATGGATTTCGATATGATGATCATCGCTAGAAACGCTCCTTCTGCAAAAGCGTTAGTGCTCTTTTTACTTGCTATTTAGGAGCGTCATTAGTAGTCTAAAGTAGAAGGGCTAGACTACTATCTTATCTTATTAGCTAACTTAACGTAAGCGTAAGAGTAACTAGTTAAGCTACTTACTTATATACGAACGCTAAAGAGACTTCTTAATATTATTGTAATTTAAGACCTACTACTGTCTTTCGCCTTTACATCATGCTATAGATGAATAGTGATAGTGGTGATCTCCTTGTGCAGGTGGTGACCTGGGGACGTGTAGACAGATAAAAGGAGGATGGATTAATGCATAGGTTACTTGTGTGCCGCCAGTCGAGACATGTTTGACGAAGATGAAAAGTGATGGTATTTATTGATTGGATAGAGTAAATTATCAACTACGTGCACAATTCTCTTGCACGATAATGCATCGAATTACAAGAACAGCTAATGAATACATGTCTCTGTAGAAACTATGGCGCGTGTCTACAATAACCACTGGAGCGGAGACCCTCGCACACCTCAACCCGTCTCAGATCAGAGATCAGGGTATCAGGTAGATCAATACTTCAAAGAAGAAGTACTAGCGAGTAAGTAAAGAATGGTCTCAAGCTGCAGTGTTAGCAATGCAGCACATTCAAGAAAACAACATCACGAGCAAGAGCATGCGAGAAGAACATCGCATTCACATGGCTCCCAAAGAACCCTCGTCAAAGAATAGTATGTCCCCTCCATTCCTCTCCCTCGAGCCAACTGATCGGCTCGACGGAAACGAGAAAACAAAGGCATCACCACCCAGAGGTAGCGGGCGATGAAGTAGTTCAATCTTGCTTCCCTGTCCACACTCGCTCATCGTAGGAAACGTATTGGCAAGCTCTAGCTTAATTGGAAGCGGAATAGAACCACAATGACCGTAAAGGTCACCGTGATCCTCACTCACTCACTCACTCAAAACTCCTAAATGCTGACCACCCTCAGAACGAGAGCAGCAAACAAGAAGAAGATGAGAGTGAGAGAAAACCCTCGAAACGAACCGCACAAAGGACGGACAAATAAGAACCCTCAGAAGCCCACTAGATGTGAACGAGTCGACATCGAAAAGCCCTCGAAAGCCCACGAACAACATCGCATAGATGTTGAACTCGTTAGCGCACACAGGTGAGTCAGACCTATTCCATGCCCGAGTGCATCAGAACGATGTAGAAGGGCTTCTCACAGTTGAAGCTGTCACGCAGTCAACCGCGGAAGGCAATGGCAAAGTGCGTTACCAGTTCACCGATCGTGGTGGATCAACCTTGTCTGGCCCCAGTTGGAAGAATCCATAGCCACGAGAACGGTGCTGAGAAATGCAATCGACACAAGCTTCGGGCTCTGCAGAGATCACCACAAAAGATGGACGTCCGCCTGTGTGATTATCGCACTCTCCTCTGGAGGCTGGGTGAAGGATCAAAGTCCCGGCCTCCGGTCTAGATCGTTAGGAACTGAATGGTTGCCAGAGCCAGAATTGGTTTGCGACAATTCAGAACCCTTCGATCTTTCTTGCCTCGCACCACCGTGGAATCGATCAGACTCGTCCACAGATGAGCTTGCGAGTGTGATTCCCTCCAAAGTGGAGCGGGCGTAATTTAAAAGGTACTGGCTGCTGGCCCAACGACTTTTGTTGGCTATGATCCGTCAATAGCCGTTGTGATCGGTGGTCTGACAGACCTGCCGAGTGTCTGTGGGTGCCTCTGGGTAAAACATGCCAGGGACCTTGCGGCCTATCAGAGTCGCCCGAAGGCAACTGAATATCTGTTGGCTTCTTCCACCGAGATCGGATTCCGAGACCTGCCAGCCGCTCTTGCTTTCGCACGAGGACCAGCCTCTCCTGACTCCTTTCACGGTATCGGGGGTTGCCCCCTACTCTTGAGGTCCACAATTGACACGGTAATGAAGCTTTGCAGCGATGACGCAGGTTCAGACTTCGTGATTCTTGTAAAATCTTGTAATAGAATAGACTCCTTGCCCGTACCACCGGCTCGATTGCAGGCTTCGCGCTGTATTCGGAGGTCGATGTCCCTAAACCAGGGCGAGATCGACTGAGGCTTCTGGTCATGACGACAATCACCTGAACCTCCGAGGCGACTGCGCTGCATCTTGGCTGCTCGATGGTTCTGCGGACTCGTCCTGATAATTCTTTCATTCTGTGATCTTTGTGGGGGCATTGTGTGACTCTTCTTAGTCTACCCTAGATCGGTTTGTGGCTGCAGTTCGACTCGCTTGTGGATTGCCCCTCTTTCTTTGCCGATCAGCTTGGATATGTGCTGCTGTAGAAGCTCTTCGCTCATTCTGCTAACACTACCGTCCTTCCTGAGGCTGTGTACGGGGGCTGATCCTGCGGTGTGTCGACGTTCGCCTGATGGGGGCTATTCCGTTGTAAGACTTTCCTGTGGGGCTATTCCATTGTAGGACTTTCCCAGTGAGGCTATTCCGTTGTAGGACTTTCCCAATGACTGCGAGCTGCTGGCTCGACTTGATACCAGTTCCTTTGTAAGAATACTGGGAATTTGCGGCACGTCTCCCGACTTGAAACAGGCACAGTGGCCATGAAAGTAAGTCTGCCACTTGCGCGATGGAGTGTACGCTTAAAAGGTCCGCTCCTCATCTATGGTCAGACACTGTAGAGGTACAAATCCTCGTAAAAAGTACTTCCACACCCTCCGCACCTCCAAGTAGTGAGGCCTTTGGTAGGAGTTGTACAGGAAAAGGGCTCACATCACCCAACCCCGGTGGCCAAGCCGGTGGATGATGCTTCGCCAAGATAGTGAGGACATGCCTCGAAGGGACAAAGGCCCGAAGTGAAGCGTACTAGACGCGGGAAAGTGACGACATTGAACTGACGTTGACAACCGACAAGAAATGTGGTGAATCGATCGTAAATAGGTACTCCGGTTGTTGATGCGGGGTGAAGCTCGATCGAAGAAGGAAGGATCGAGAATGCATAGTACGACTATATCGGAAAGTGAATGACAACCGAGTGAGAAGGTGCCTCTGAAGGCAGAAGGAGAAGAAGGTACATGAGTAGAAGTGGGAAGAGGAGGGTGGGAGTTGCAAGCTTTTAAATGATTGCCGCACGCGTGGAAGACGAACGAAGGAGGTTGGAAGTCCGCAAATTTAAATCGTCGCGCTAGGTGTGTGAGCTGCGCTAAACCGAAAGAGAGCGAGCGCGAGGGTCAGTGCGGGGGCGCGTCATTGAATGGATGCGAGCGCGAAATGCGATGGCTCGTCGCAGAACCTGGGAGTTTGAAACCATGGTAGGTATACCCTGTGGCACTTACTGCTGTGTGTTTGCTAATATATGTCGTAGCCATCTAAGCGTCGCGCTCCTCCTGGTAAAGCCCGGCCGCCTGCAAAACGACCATCCAAGCTTGCGAAAGATAATGGATTGAGCGCAGACCAAGAGGCGGAGATACGCGAAGCCTTTGGGCTGTTTGCTGTACATCATCCGGATCATGAGGACTCAAAAGAAGGTGTGCTGCGTAAGGACGATGTGCGCCGATGTTTGATGTACGCGGAACTTGCATGTGCCAACGGCATAATTCTACATGCTGATAATACCTAGTTCGTTGAACCTCACGCCCGATAAATCCGAAGTACCGTCTATTCTGGCCACGATTGATCCGCTCGAAACGGGCTTTGTAGCCTTTGTACCCTTTCTATCATACGCGGCGATTGCAATGCATTCGAAAGAACATGGATCCGATGAGGATGACGAAGAAGACGAGTATCGAGAGGAAAGCAACGCTGAAGAAGTGGGCGCAGCATACAGGCTCTTCACACACGGAGGAACGGGGCCAATCACTCTTGCGCATCTGAGGAGGGTAGCGAAAGAGCTGAGAGAAGATGTGCCAGACGATGTTCTGAAGGATATGGTCCTTGAAGCCAATGGCGGGGTCAAGGGCAAGGGAAGGGATGTTGGGGGTGTGAATCTCGAAGACTTTGAGAGCGTGATGAAGAGGGCTGGACTCTCCTTTGGATGAAGCGACCATTCTTTGGAAATGACCAGCGATCTCATCCCTCACATCTCTCGTCAGGTCTCGACAGTCCCAAGAACATGTCCTACGACCAGTCGATGCCCACTACCTTGCTCACAAGGGCACCGAGAGAGCATCTAGCAAAGAATTGACCGCTCACTTACTCGTACGGACTCAATGAATCTAAGCTGTACACAGTCTCCGGCGCCTCTTCAGCGCTGGCGAATCGCCACAGAATATCTAGTCGGACGGGAGACACTTGTAGTTAGAAGAATTATTTAGCGACGGAATATCATCTTTCTCTTAAATTGAAGACACGTATTATCCTCCTAGAAGACTGGCGTGGTTGTCGATTATTCGTAAAAGGGGTGCGGCTGCCATGGTGGCGGTGGTGGAAATGCTCCGCGCCAATCGATAGTGTCCATGTCCACCAGCAGGGCTGAGGAAGTTATTCCGCCAAGATTCAGGGACCGCCTCAGCAAAGCACACGAACACGAACACGGGCGCAACGCAGACGTGTAACACCAATCGCCGCCCGGATCCAGCAATTTCTTCCTAGACACCATCCCTCGACGTAGTACGTCGCCTCTTCCTAGCAACGCCTCGCCACACAGGCCCACTAACCCGGGCGTGCAGTCTGTCTCCATGCCTACGCCCTGACTTCCGGACCCTTTTCTCTCCCATAGTTCCATGTCCAGCGGCGTTGAAGTCCCTGGAAGCCAGCGACATCCCGGCATCTGGTCCTACTTTAGCTTCTCTGGCCCGCGCCGCCGCGTCTCCGTCTCCCTGCCGAGCAACTCCAGCCCTAATAATCGCGACTCGGAGGACGATCCCTACGAGAAACACAATAGACATTCGCGGCATTGGTCGGCGAACGAGAACGGCTTCATGAACGATCACAAGAACCGCACAGTTATGAATCAGGGGCAGCGGCTGCGCTACCTGAAGACGGGCGGTGTCATCGCCTTCATACTGCTGATACTGTATTTTGTCGCGCCGAGGGATAGCTTCTCAAGAGCAGGAGGTGTGTAGAGACGGACACGTGGAGGGGACACAGCTAACATTGGCAACAGGATCACATTCTGCGGGAGGCAACACAGCATCCGGCGATGCAAAAGCACAATGCACGACGTCCTACTCGAAGGAGAAGCCACTTATCCAATATGCCCTTATGATCGACGCTGGTAGCACAGGGTCCCGTATCCACGTCTACAAGTTCAACAACTGTGGGCCGAGCCCTGAACTCGAGGACGAGATCTTCGAGCAGACCGCGAAGAAGGATGGCGGCTCTGGTCTATCTTCTTACGGTGACGATGCCGAGGGTGCTGCGAAGAGCTTGGATGTCCTCATGGACGTGGCGGTCAAGAATGTGCCCCCAGAGTACCAAGCCTGCACACCCGTTGCCGTAAAGGCCACCGCAGGCCTCCGCAAGCTCGGCGAGAAGAAGAGCAACAACACCCTAGCTGCTGTTCGACACCGCCTGGAGACGGCCTACCCTTTTCCTCTGGTCTCTGAAGCAAAGGGCGGTGTCGAAGTCATGCCTGGTGAGATGGAAGGCGTCTACGCCTGGATCACCGTCAACTACCTCCTGGGCCACATCGGCGGGCCCGACAAGAACCCCACAGCCGCAGTCCTCGATCTCGGCGGCGGCTCCACGCAAATCATCTTCGAGCCCACCTTCCCGGACACGCCTCGCGGCGGGCTCCCCACCAAGCTCGCAGAAGGCGACCACAAGTACGCTTTAAACTTTGGCAAAACCACCTTCGACCTCTACCAGCACTCGTACCTAGGCTACGGCCTCATGGAAGCCCGCAACAACCTGCACAGCACCATCGTCGACGCCCTCTACCAGACCAACAAAGACTCCACCGACACATCCTACCTGCAGTCCCCGATTGTAAACCCCTGCATCGCCCCGGGCATGTCCCGCGAAGTGGAAGTCCACCTCCCGCCCAACCACGCCCTCGGCGCAACCGTAACAGTCAACATGACGGGCCCCAGCACCGCTTCCCCAACACAATGCCGCGGCTGGGCCGAAAAAACACTCCACAAAGACGACGAGTGCGCCATCGCGCCCTGCGCCTTCCGCGGCGTGCACCAGCCCCCCTTCGAGCAAACCTTCGCCCGCGAGGCCGTCTACCTCCTCTCCTACTTCTACGACCGCACGCAGGACCTCGGCATGCCCGAGGCCTTTACGCTGCGCGAGCTGCAGGACCTCGCCGACAAGGTGTGCGCCGGTGAGAGCAGCTGGGATGTGTTTGGCAGTGTGCCGGGTGCGCTGCAGGAGCTGAAGGGAAGGCCCGAGTGGTGTTTGGATCTGAACTTTCAGTATGAGTTGTTGAGGAGTGGGTATGGGATGCCGATTGATCGCGAAGTGCGCATTGCCAAGAAGATTAAGAATAGGGAACTGGGGTGGTGTTTGGGCGCTAGGTGAGTTCTATTGACTTTGCATCCCCTGATCCCGATGGGTGACTTATTTGAGAGAGAGCGAGATGTGTGCTAACGTGTTGATAATATAGTCTTCCGCTACTTGAGGCGAATTCGGGGTGGTCGTGCAAGATTAAACAGGTCCAGTAGACGCTTGCTTGCTTGTTGAGACGGAATATCTGTAGTCTCTATGGTATTACTTACTGACCTTAGTATGCATTGATAGGCGTTTTTGTTGGATCAATAACGACGCGGTTTTGTAGTACCTAATGGAATCAATTACGTCGTGGTAAACACAAGAATCTCAATCTGCCAATTAGGAAAGTAATGAGTTAAAGTGTGAATTACTGAAAACCTGCGCAGTTCTCCTGGCTGAACTTTTCAAGGTGACTTGCGGTATGCGAAAGTTGAGCGAGGAGGGCTCCAGTGTGACATCCCATCTGGAGAAAAGCAACCTGCCTAATTAGGAAAGTAATGAACCAAAGTGTGGATTACTGCAAGCAGCGAGGTGCTCCTGGGTGCTTCGTTAGTTGAAGGTCTGGTGTGCAGAATGTGAGCGGGGAGGACTTTAATGTAGTGTGGTTGGGCGTCTTTGAACGAGCGATGAGTCTTCTGGCACACACAAGAGAAACAATATCCATGGTACAAAAAAAGTTTCAAGTCTTCATGCTACTACATACAGCTGCCATCAAGTTTTGATGACTCTAGGGTATTTATTTATTTCCGCATCAACCAGCACCACGCTCACACACGGCAAGCACATGCCCATCATATCAAAACAACTACACCTCCCTCCTCCCTTCCCAGCCCGTCCGCACCTAAAAAGATCCAATCTGACCCTTCGTATACATAGTCTGCCTCTTCTTCATCCTCCTCTTCCCCTGCACATTAATGCCCACACCCCCATTCATCGCCAGCCCAATCCCATTTTTAATCCCACCCTGCTCCGCCTTCCCCTTCCGCACAGCCCGTCTCTTCGCCTCCCTCCTCTTAATCTTGCCCATCCACCTTTTCCCCTTACGCGCGATACTATTGCTGAGCAGCACAAGCATAGTAGCAACCATGACGGGGACGGCGATGATCCAGAAGAAGGCGTCAGAGTGGTGCTGGACGCCGTTGAAGCGGTCGAAGTTCTGGCCAAAGTAGCCGACGAGGAAGGTCAGGGGTAGGAAGAAGATGGTTACGGCGGTTAGGATCTTCATGGATTCGTTTTGGTAGGCGCCCATCATGTTGAAGATTAGGTCGATGAGGTTGTCGGCTGCGCGCCGCATTTGGTCGAGGGACGCTGTGATGGTTATGCAGTGGTCTTCCACGTCGCCGAGGTACGTGTGTGCGAGCGGGGAGATGGTGATGGACGTCATGGTTTTGCGGGTTGCGATGTTGGAATTGGATTGGCTGATCCATGTTTGGGCCATGGGGTCGCTTTTGTGGTCGCGCATCGCGTTGATGAGGCTGATGATGGGCTGGATTGTGTTTCGCAGGATGGAGAGCTCGGATGTGAGCATGTAGAGGAGCTGGCTGTGGTGGATCTCGGGTTCTTCCAGGACGTCGAGTTCCAGCTCGCCCATGGC
Organism: Neocucurbitaria cava; assembly: GCA_027946455.1. Taxonomy (NCBI): domain Eukaryota; kingdom Fungi; phylum Ascomycota; class Dothideomycetes; order Pleosporales; family Cucurbitariaceae; genus Neocucurbitaria; species Neocucurbitaria cava. Next base: position 979,073 of record JAPEUY010000021.1, on the reverse strand, counting down.
GTCTTCGTACGCTGCTACGACAGGGATTGCCAAGTCTATAATGGCGTCAAGGATGGCTTGTACGATCATGCTGCTGTCTTGGCTGCGGCGCAGGATGGTGTCGTCCGTCTTCAGACGCTTGAGGATCATGTCTTCGATGTCAGGAGCCGAGTGCTCGAAAAAGGAGATTACGCTGTTGTCGGCTAGCAGGAAGATGCTGACTTGTTCTACGCTGACGGTGAGATGCTTAGGTGTGAGAGCAGAGTGCTGTTCGAGATACACGACGCGGTCAAGATTGTACCCGCCACGGTAGCGTTGCAGAGTGCGGATCGAGGCCGTAGCTGGCGGCGTGGGAATCGACGAGAGACGATTACTGTCGAGTTGTTTCTCTAGATTATCAAGAGTATACATCATCTCATCTTTGCTCTGCTGCTTCTTCTTCTTATCATCATGAGTGGGCCAGAACGCATTCTTCACCGTTTTGGCAAATGACTGCTTCTTCTTTTTCTTCTTCCTGGGATGTCGTGACTGGGATCGCGCTCGAGAGCGGTGCCTACGATCGTCCTCATCAGAGTCCGAATCGCTGCTCTCTGAGTCCGAGTCAACAGGCGTGCGGACGAGCTTGGAAAGGGTCAGAAGCACTGTGAGAGGTTAGTAAGGATCTCATCAGTGCAGGAGTCTCGCTTACAGAAAGCTTGATCCGAGTACCAGTCCACCTTGGTTCGACTCTGGGTACTCATCAAATCCTCAATGGCCAAGCGGTGCAGCTGCTTATGGTTTCCCAGCGTCCGGATGACATCCCAGCTCAAGCCATTGACATTGATCCACCGACAGGATACCCATTCTTCTTTGGGATAGTTGAGGAAGTCCTCCAGGGTGTCATTGTCCAGCTCGTGGCACTCGACCCGCTCGTCTGAGAAGTCTACTACAGTAATTTGACATTGTGCGTGGAGGTGATGGTAATTGGCGGCATCTGATTCGTTCTTCGTGTCAATTCCGGGCTCTGCTCCGGCTTCCTGATGCTGATAAGGTCGCGTCGGGGACTGGTAGTGTCGCACTGTATGCGAGCGTGTTATACGGCGGCGAAGCGTCGAGTCGATGGAAGCGCGATCAGACGCAAGTAGGGCGTCTGGATTGTTGTGCGCTGCAGTGGCCGTTGTCGAGGTTGCGGAACGGCCGCGGCTCCTCTGGCCCTCGAGCTGCTGCGTATCAAGCGTAAGGCCCGCAGGCGCCGCCTCTGGCATAGCATTTCCTGCAGTCGTGGGCGATGTGGGCGACGCAGGCGATGCGAAGTCCTGGACCCGCGTCTCGTGAGGTGAAGTCGCCATGATACTGGCGATGCAATCAAGCTGACGGTGCAAAAAACATGGAGCAAAGGAAAGGGGACACGGTGAAACGATGAGCCATGGAGCGACCCCGTGTGCGATTGGCCGCACGTCACTGGCGGTCGCGTACGTCCAATTCGCACTGCGCGGTGAAGTCTCAACTTTTCAGCTGCAACGCAGACATGCAAATGTGGAGTACAGCCGTCGCCGGGCGATCTTCAGCACCACGGAGCTGGTGCCGCGGTACTAAACATAGCCTGCCCATGTCGCTAAGCACGCGCTGGACTGGACTGCCAGTCATCAACTTGACAAGGACGTTCTCTGGCGATGGTCCATGTGTATCACGATCCAGCTAGCGGTAGGGGTGCAAGCGAGCGTGTGAAAGACTGATGGGTCAGCTTGAGACAGGAGGCTCTTTGTCAGCGCTGGGCGGGAAGTCAAGCAAGTGCACGCCGCCGCCACGGCCGCCGCCCGCGCAGCGCTGGCTGCATTGCCTGGTCATATTCGCAATCTGCAGAAGCTCACAAGCTGCGACGCCGTCTGTTTGTAGTCGCCATCTGGACGAGAGGAGGCAATCTGGGTGCACTGTTTTTGCGAGCAGCGCATGAAATTAGACGGTTCGAGGCTGCCATTCGCGGGCCGGCCGCGTCCAATTACAGCGGGCCCGGCCTTGGACAGCAGCCAGACGCCAGACTCCACTTTGGGCCCGTCACCTCACTGCCAAACCGCCTTCTCCTCTTCCCCCATCGCCTGCAGCCTCATCCAGCATACTCTAGTCCAGCCTTACCCCCGCCGACACACACAGCATAGCACCGTGAAAGCAGTGCCGCCCTGCTGCGCGCTGCCACCGCGGGCCCCCGTTCCGACTCGAGGGCGCTTCTGCTCGCCACACGCTCTTACCTGGGCCCTGGGCCACACCCCTAACGCTGCAGCAAACACTCTCCCCTCCCCATCGGCCGCCCATCGGACGCGCAGACTGTGCAACCAAAGTACCATCGACGGCTTCTGTATCACTGACGGCGCCGCTTGAGCTGGCCGATTGCCTGCAGCCACAGTCGCCCTCCTGCCGCCCACCACATGCGATACCAGCCCTGCACCACCCCACGGCCATCGACCCTCCATCTCATCTCTCTAGCGACGGCACGAGACAGCGTCAGCCATGCGTGAGGTCAACTTCAGCATCCCGAATGCCAACAAGGCGTCCGTTGGCATCACCACCGCCCTCTACGACCGCCGCGCTCTCGACTGCACATCGACCCTGCCGCTAATCAACTCGCTCAACCACCTCGCCTATCTCACCACATCCTCTGCGCGTATACGGGACATTCTCACCGTCGATGGCGGCATTGAGCGTTTGATATGTATACTCAAAGAGGGCCGGAGCAAGGACATGATGGACATGTGGAAGTGGAACCTCGCCTTCCAGTGCATCTTCAACATTGGCGTGCGTGGCTCCGAGAATGTCAGGACCCGCGTGGTCGAAGCCGACATGGTGCCCGTCATCGCAACCATCCTCGACAACTACATCAAGGTCGTCGACAAGTGCAGGGCGAGGGCCGAAGCTGAGCTGCACAGGTCTGCTCGCCTTGGCACGTCCAGCCGACACCACTCATCGCGATCTGGCGAGGCTGCATCAGGTTCGAGTCTCAGATCTGATCGCTCACGGCGTGCTATACCCCCACCCATCGAGATTCCTGCGGCCTTCACCCAGACACCGATGGACTCGCAGATGGGCGATGCTACTCCCACCCCTGCCTTCTCGCTGAGCTCTCCGCCCGAGCGGACGACCTTCACCCGTGGCCGACCTCCTCATCACCATCACCATCGCAGTCACGAAGGCCGGGCACAGTTGTTTGGTGCGGTTGGTAATACCACTCGCAACCTCGGGCAGCCGCTTGTCACGGCATTGCCATCCATGGATGCGGCTACTGATGCTTTTGCGCTGCGGCCCGTGCGAGACGCGGATCGCTTGCCTTCCATGCTCCCCGCTCTACAAGGGGAGATCACTTCCCAACCAGAGTCGCCAACCACGCCGAGCGCTCCACAAGCCCGCCAAACAAGCCCGAGGGCTTCGCTTGCGCGAACGCGCCGCCGACCCTCCATTCGACACCAGCTCTCTGTCTCTGGCGAGTCTGATCTCGATACACAACAAGATGACTTGTCTGCAGAACCTGCCACCGTGCCAGCGCCTGCCATGAACGAGCCTATAGTAGGCATACAGAATAACGAAATCAGCATGGCCGATATTGTCGACACTGCAGAAATGTTGGATGCTGGTACCACACCAGTTCCCATTGCAGCCCCCTCGGAAGGTACAGATGAGAACAATGAGACTTTCAACATCACACACCGCCCAGCTCTTGATGGCAGTCTCATCAACCCCACCAACACACCGCCAAACAACCCCATCACTGGCTTCTCTCCCATGCAACCCACCATCAATGTCGCTAACACAAACCCTCCCCCACCATGGTACCCACGTTACGCCCAAGACCGCAATGCGACAGCCGGTGTCCTTGCTGCCATGCCCCGCGACGAAGATGTTCTGATGTCCTTGCAACTACTGGCATACGTCTCCAAATACTGCAATCTTCGGTCATACTTCCAGCAATCGCATCTAGTACCCAAGTTGAAAATCGGGTCTGACCTGCAGATGCTAGATGGAGAGACCTCGGCCCTCAAAGAGGCGGAGGAGGAAGAGGAGCTCGAGGAATATGAGCTCCCAGACGACTTCAACATATTCCCTCTTGTCGAGCAGTTCACCGTACGCCACCACACATCAGACATGCAGTACTGGGCAAGCGTTGTCATGCGCAACCTTTGCCGAAAAGACGACTCACGTGGAGGCATTCGACAATGTGCCTACTACCAATGCGGCCGCTGGGAGGAGTACACACGCCAGTTCGCCAAATGTCGCCGCTGTCGACGTACAAAATACTGCAGCAAAGAGTGCCAAAAGAGCGCGTGGGTATTCCACCGCCACTGGTGCGTCGCCGCCACCTAGTGAGCGCTGGACAAACTTATTTTCTAATTCTCGGAGTCTTTTCTACCATCATCGTTTGGATCTCATCATCTTCTGACCGCATATTGCATGGCGCGGGGCTTCCTTCATCTTTTATTTCGAAAGTGCAATACGTAATGAGCGACACGACTACCGATACCACCACCAGACTGCTTTTTTCGGAGGACATGTATGGGAACAGGAGAAAGGGTGCAAATAGGAAGTTTGGAAGGCTCGGTATACGGTAAGCCGGAGAGTCTTGGCTGGATGATATCATATTATTATGTGGAGTATTCTTGGTTTGGGGGGAGAAATCCGTCTGGATCTCAAGCAGTGTGTAGGTGGATCAGTGCAATTGAATGTATATGGACTGCGTCCATACCCTGTGTTCTCGTAGTCAGTACGTTCTCATTGTCCTGTGTCTACTCCATGCTTCCCCACGAGCGGAGTTGGGGGTTCGTTTCACAGTATCTTTAGCCAGCATTGCATAGTATTGCATTCCAGATTCCAATTCAATGATAATTTATCTTATGCACGGTGTCTGGAATTGACGAGTGCCGAAGATCATAGTTCAGCCCTTAAGTTCGACGAACCCAGAGGAAGCATAGCAGACTAGCTATCAATCAAAATGGGCTGCATGTGCCCCAGATACAGTTTGGCTGTTTCAGCAAGCGCGCGTATACATCACATCGATGAACGGAGCGAACGCTGGGGCAGTGCAGTTGGTGGAGTGGAGATGTCGTCACGTTAGACCTAAAATAGGTCCGCCTGCAGACGTTCCGAGGTTGGCATCCCGCTCCGCATCATGTGGTGTAGCGAAACTCTGTCCAACCGCGTCGCTTGCGCGACTTGACTGCCAGGATAACCAAGGCTTGCTAAAGACCCACTCGAAGACATCTGGGGAAGACGGATGTCATTCTGCTCACGGCGAATTATGGATTCTATGCCGCGTAATCGCTAAGAAGTGCTCAAGAACGACAAGACGCTAGATCGATCGGACTTGGCTGGAAGGCAAGGCAGGATTTCGAGCCTCGACACTCAGCCTCCAACAACACCTAGGGAATGCTCCTCGACAATGTCAGGTGCGGGAGGACCGTCGGGCGATGCGCGCAGTTTTGATTCCGCCGGCGAAGGCATTCGGAGGCGGCATTCGGCATCCCACGATGAAGATGAATTGTCTCCAGCAACGCGCAGCGCAGCCGAAAGCGCAACCTCGCCGTATACGGTAGAAAGTCCCCAGCGCTCGAATATAAATCCGGACGCTGCACCTGTCTCTCGAACTTCCGCTATAGAGAATTCCGCACGACCTTCAATATCGCGTCTCTCCTCCGATACTGCGCCTCGAGTCCGCTTCTCGACCGACATCGACCGCCATGAGTTGGGGCACAAATCAAGTCTGGCTGGGGAAAGGCCCACAGCTGAGGAGACTGCATATGTTGAAGGGAGTGCTGTTCCGAAGAAAAGGCCTGGAATACCGGATTTAACGATTGAGACACACGAGGTATCTCCAGATACTGAGGGTAATAGCTCAAGGCAAGGACCTGGCGAACTGCCTCCACGCATATCACCACTTTCACCGCGCACTCCCAGCAATCGTTCGCCTCTCTCGCCTACGTCTCGCACCCGCGGTTATTCGCTACGCAGTTCCCTGTTCAGGAAGAACGTACATGACACTACACAACCATTGGGTTCCAACATCGAATTAGAGGAAGGAGTTGGAAGTTCACATGGTAGGATACATGAATCAGGTGGATACGAAGCTTCTGCCAAAGGAGACGCCAAGATAGTAGTCACGCCCGAGCATGTGGAGTACACCTCGCAAGGCTCCGATCTCTCCAAGTCGAAACTGGGCAAAGGACCTATTGCCCTTCCACACTACGATACCTGGCTTCACAAAAAAGGACCTAACAAGAAGGCAATTATAGGAAAGAAGATCCGAGAGTCCGCGGAACAGGCTCGTAAATTCATCTTCCGGATCAAAGACATACCACCGAGCAAGGATGGACGACATATCCAGTTAGATGTCGCTCGCAAAGAATGTCTCATTGACGAGCGTACGAGCCAGCCGTACACCAGTAATTGGATACGATCCACACGTTATTCCGCGTGGAACTTCGTGCCCCGCCAGCTTGTGGCACAATTCTCGAAACTTGCAAACTTTTATTTCCTTGTTATTTCCATCCTGCAGATGATACCCGGCCTTAGTACGACAGGCCAGTTTACCACTATAGTACCGTTGTTGTTTTTCGTTACGCTTTCTATCGCAAAAGAGGGATATGATGATTTGAGGAGGTACCGACTTGATAAGGCGGAGAACAACAGAGAAGCACGCGTACTGCGCGCAAGTCCGTCGTCAGTCTCTAGACAGGAATCCGCGGATGGCGGAAGTTCAAGTTCGCCTGTTTCGGAAACTCTCATCTGGGAGTCGATCAAGTGGCAGGACATCAATGTTGGAGATGTCATCAAGCTGGACCGAGACGATGCCGCACCAGCCGATCTGGTGCTCCTGCATACCAGTGGAGGGAACAGTGTCGCCTACGTGGAGACGATGGCACTCGATGGCGAGACCAATCTCAAGAGCAAACAGACGACTGCTTCAATCTCGAAAACCATCATTGACCAGGAGGACGTCCTCAGGACCGACGCTGAGTTTGTCATAGAGGACCCCAATCGAGATCTATACAGCTTTGAGGGCCGCGTCATGGTGGACGGCAAGCAAGCACCCTTGACGCTCAACGAGATCATCTTCCGAGGCAGCATTCTTCGCAACACTCCCGATGCTATTGGAATGGTCATTTACTCGGGGGAGGAGTGCCGTATCCGGATGAATGCTAACAAGAATCCGCGTATCAAAGCGCCTGCGCTACAAGGATTAGTCAATCGCATTGTCATCCTCATCGTTGTATTCGTGTTGCTCCTTGCGATCTTCAACGCGGTTGCATATAAGATATGGCAAAGGCACGAAGATGATATGTGGTTTCTTTCCAACGCAACTGTCGCCTTCTTCCCCAGTTTCACCTCGTTCATCATCATGTTCAACACCATGATTCCCCTTTCGCTATACGTTAGTTTAGAGATCGTGAAGCTTGCACAGATGTTCTTTCTGCATACAGATGTGGATATGTACGACGAGGTCTCGGACACGCCTTGCGAGCCCCGAACATCAACGATCAATGAAGAGCTTGGACAGATTAGCTACATCTTCTCTGACAAAACTGGGACGCTTACAGACAACTCGATGAAGTTCCGGAAGATGAGCGTCGCTGGTGTGGCCTGGCTTCATGACGCAGATTTGCGAAACGCAAAGCAGAAGAAGAAGCTGCTACATAAAACGAGGAAGAAGGGGAAACAGCCTGTCAAGAATAGGAAAAGTGTTCGGTCTGCCAAAGACGTCTCACCTGAAGATCCCTCGACACCCGCACTTGAAATTAGAGATCCTACCGATGCTGCAGGGGATACAGCGGGCTCACAATGGAAGTCAAGTGCGAGGCCTGGCAAGGCGTCACGAGAATACCGGACACAAGATATGCTTCGGTATATCCAAAGGAAGCCCCACACCCCTTTCTCAAAGAAAGCCCGAATGTTTCTTCTTTCGCTGGCGCTATGCCATACCTGCTTACCCGAAGTGCAAGAAGATGGTGAGACCCATTTCATGGCTTCTTCCCCAGATGAACTAGCGCTGGTTCAAGCTGCACAAGACATGGGCTTTCTGGTGATCAACCGCGACGTGCACAAAATCACCCTCAAGATCATGCCGTCTGGGGCTGAAGGCGAATCCGTTCTCGAGACGTACGAAATACTAGACGTGATCGAATTTTCTAGCAAGCGCAAGCGAATGTCAATCATTCTTCGCTATCCAGATGGACGCATCTGCATCTTTTGCAAGGGTGCCGACTCTATCGTAATGCAGCGCCTCAAGCTAGCCGCGCTTGCCAACAAAAGAATGGTTGAGATTGAGCGACGTGCCAACAAACGGAAGAGCATGGAAGTGCAACAAGCTATCGCACGTATGAGCGAGCAGATTGACCGCAAGAGCAGCGTTGGTGGCCGCAACAGTAGTGTTGGTGGCCGCAAAAGCATGACGCTTGGCCAGGCTGCCAGAGCTAGCATGAATATAGGTAGACCATCGTTCGCGCGGAACAGCATCGCTGGTCGCGGATCTCTTTCAGCGAGAGACGGGATGGACCAGTGGCTACGAGAGCGTGAGAATGACTACTCCGATATGTCTTCCCTCGACGACGACACCCCAGTGCACACACCTCGTCAATCTGGCCTTGATAGGCTCTCTATGGCCTTTTCTGAAGCTAGGAGTTCGATCCAACTAGAAGAATTAGAGAGCATGGTGGATGAGAACATCGCCGGCGATGACTCGGCAGTCATCGAACGTTGTCTCCAACACATCAACGACTTTGCCACAGAAGGTCTCCGTACTCTTCTTTACGGCTACCGGTTCCTAACCGAAGACGAATACCAAATATGGAAGAAGGGCTACCTAGAAGCAACAACCAGCCTCGTCGATCGTACTCGACTCATCGAGGAAGCCGGCGACATGATTGAGCAGAATCTCGATCTCTGCGCTGCAACAGCCATCGAAGACAAGCTGCAGCAGGGTGTCCCAGAAGCCATCGACAAGCTCCGCAGAGCAAAGATCAAAATGTGGATGCTCACGGGCGACAAACGCGAGACAGCCATCAACATCGGCTACTCATGCCGCCTCATCAAAGACTACTCCACCGTCACCGTGCTCGACCACGAGACAGGCGAAGTCGAGCAAAGCATTGGCGCCGCCGTGCTCGCCATCAGCAGCGGCACCGTCGCGCACTCCGTCGTCGTCGTCGACGGCCAAACGCTCACCCAGATCACCGAAATCCCCGCTCTCGACACCCTCTTCCACGAGCTCGCCATCCTCGCCGACTCCGTCATCTGCTGCCGTGCGTCGCCGTCGCAGAAAGCAAGTCTCGTGAAAAGTATCCGGAAGCGCGTTAGGAAGAGTATCACGCTTGCGATTGGGGATGGCGCAAACGATATCGCTATGATCCAGGAGGCTCATGTTGGCATTGGGATTACGGGGAAGGAGGGTCTGCAGGCTGCACGGACGAGTGATTACTCGATTGCGCAGTTTAGGTTTCTGACGAAGTTGCTGCTTGTGCATGGGCGCTGGAATTATGTGAGGACGTGCAAGTATACTGTTGGCACGTTTTGGAAGGAATTGGTAAGTCCTCTTCTCTTCATCGTCCTCACCACCACCTACCAATAACAGCTCCTTGTCTACTGTGATGTGATGAGGTGTGAAACCACAAAAGCTAATATATCTCCCTTCCCTCCCTCCAGCTCTTCTACCTCACCCAAGCCCTCTTCCAACGCTCCGTCGGCTACACGGGCACCTCCCTCTACGAATCCTGGTCGCTCTCCATGTTCAACACGCTCTTCACCTCGCTCCCCGTAATCTTCATGGGCGTCTTCGAAAAAGACCTGTCCGCATCCACGCTCCTCGCCGTCCCCGAACTCTACACAAAGGGCCAGCGCAACGGCGGCTTCAACGTCAGGGTGTACCTGGGCTGGATGTTCATGGCGAGCGCCGAGGCCATGGTCGTGTATTTTTGCATGCTGGGGCTCTATGGGCAGGCGCTGTTTACCGAGGACGACTCCATTTATGCGCTGGGGAGTATTTGTTTTACGGCGGTTGTGGTGCTGATTAGTGTCAAGATGCAGTATGTCGTCCCCGTTTCCCCCTCCTTTCCTGCCTTCCGCCCTCCCTTGCCCCCTTCCATGCTTCCTCTTCCCCTCCACTGCCACTCAACCCAACTCAGGAGCGAACCATCCAAACTAACCTCACACACCTCCAAAAGATTCCTAGAAACCCACACCAAAACCCTCACAAACGCCCTCGCCATCTTCCTCTCCGTCGGCGGCTGGTTCCTATGGTGCATCCTGCTCTCCGTATCCTACAACCCAGCCTCGAAAATCTACTACGTGCGCTCCGCCTTCGTCCGCGGCTTCGGCGCCACCAGCCTGCTCTGGTGGCTCTCGCTACTCATCATCCTCGCGTCGGCGCTGGTGTTTGAAATCGCCGTGCAGGCCCTGCGCGCGGCGTGGGCGACGACGGATGAGGATGTGTTTCAGGCGCTGGAGAGGGATGGCGCGGTTAAGAGGAGGTTTGAGGAGGCGGCGGCGGGGAACTGCAGGCGGGGTGGGAGAGGAAGGGGAGGGGACGGATGGGATGGGGTTGGGGGAGAGGGGGAAGGAGAAGGAGGAGGAGAGGAGGGAGAGGGAGGTTCGGGAGTTGTTGAGACGGAGGGTTGATGAGGGTGACGGGGGTGAGGATGCGAGTGCTGGGGGAGATGGAGGAGAGGTTAATAGGATTCTGAGTAAGGGGTTTGGTGCTGTGAGAGCGTAGTGAGGAGGGGGTTGCTGCATCGTTGGTGGTGGTGTTTTCCTCCTCTTTTCTTTTCTCTTGTTCATATTTTCGATGTTGGGATGTTTGTCTGCATATACGTATCTTTATTGCTATGTATGTATGTATGATCTTGTCACGATACGATACGAAACGATAAGATACGATAGCACACTCCGTTTGACTGCTTTACTGCTTTACTGCTTGCTTGCTTTCTCGCTTGCTTGCTTGTTTCTTTCTATGTATCCTCCCACCACCCACCTCGTCTTTCTGTGTATCCGTATCCTCCCCACCTCTTCTTGCTATGGGCCAAGTCAGCTCAGCTCGCTCTTTTGTAACGCTGAGATACCACCACCGCTCGCAACACAATACCACGCAATACAATACCGATACCGCGAACCACATGACGAGTACATGGCAAGTAGCCCTACTTGTGTTCCCCGTCTCCACACCAGACCAGGCACGTGTGTGCTCTACTGACGTGACTTAGACTATTCATTCGTTCGTTCATTACATGTAACCTCGATTCTCCCCTGCCCTTCCCTTCCCTACCGGCGATGTATATCAGCATGGATAATTACATCACATGAGATCCCGAATGAAGCCAGCTGGTAACGTAACGTGAGGGTGCTTGAGACGTATGTTGGGACAAATAGACCAAGTTGGGAAAGACTAGGTAGGTAGAGATGCTGGTTATCGCAAGTCTAGGTCCGCCAGTTAGTGTGATTGAGCGTTTGACTAGATGACAGCTGTCGCCAGTAGTAGTGTTGACGATGCAATCTGGTTGAACGATCCAACTTCCCGGCGCGTGTTTCTGTTTCACCCACCACATGGAGGAGGAGAGGAAGCTGGAGAGAGTTTTGCCTTGGCACCACCACCGCTGCTCGTTCCTATCCATGTGATAGTATCTCTAGGCGGCTGCCCCAATGCTTCAATCGAGCCGTTGGTGGCAAGAGGTGGTTGAAGTCCTTCATTTCCAGTATATCGGCCAGCCCTCCGTGTTGTTCGTGGAAATCCCCCCCATCTCCGCTAAACCGCCGGACAACCGGGTTTTCGGCACAGGACTTATCGGCTCGGAGGGTGGTGGCTCGGGTCCTGTCAGCGGCGCAGTTGGCTCGTGATCTTGTGATGCGTTTGTACTAGCAACACTGTTTCTGCTTTGCTCATCCGCTGCGTCTGGGCTATCCATGCGCCAGTCTAGTGCCTTCTCGATATCGCCCGGGCTCGGCAGCTCGGTGATGGTTGTCGCCGTACTGTCTAGCCTCGTGTTTCTCAGCTGTGTCGGTGGCATTCCTTCATGCTGGGTAGCCCAACTACCCCGCCGGCTTCCGTCGACGAAGCTCCAGCTCCCGCGTCTGCTGCGCGGCCAGGGGCTTAATGCTACGTGACTGGAGGCCCTGAGGTTTTGCGAAAAGCCTCTGATACGCGCTGGGGCTGTGGCGACGACGAGAGAGGTTAAGAAGGGCAGGTTGGCGAATATTATCGAGAGCGTGCATTCGGCGGTGTACCAGTGGAGGAACGTTGGTGTTGGAGCAGATGGGACAGGGTTGTTGACGGCTGGAGTAGATGTCTTGAGGATGGACGAGCGCGATATGATATCGCTAGCAAGGACAAGTGTGCCGAGGGTAAGTAGAATGGCGAGAAGGAGGCGTCGTGGCGTAGGGATAAGGGGGACGGGAAGCAACATGACCAATATTGTGTTCGGGATGTTGAAGGCCAGTGTAATGGCGGAGTGGCCATGGTAGGTGCTACATTGTGCTAAAAGGATGAGTGTCTGTATAGAAGGTCGACAGGTTGAGTACACACCGTTCGTGCTTTCAAGATCCCAATGCGCCTCCATCGGCTGACACCAAGCCAGCAATGAGATCTGGACGGCGAAGAATGATACACAGCAGAATGCTGAGATGAATTGTAGAGCTTGTCGCCTCCAGACATTTGTTTCTACGGGACTAGCTTGGAATCAGCGATGAAGCTTAGCAGAAATTGAGAAGAACGTACAATATCCGCCAGTAGAGTATTATAAGACATGCCTTCACAGTCCAGACTGTGATGATCAGTAGCTCCTCAAGTACGTAACGGAATTTGCGTTGTTTCGAAGTATGTTCGTCTGATATCTGGTTGGCAAGAACGATGGTGGCTGTTAATGGTATCAAAATCGACACCATCAACCAGTCGTCAGCTTGAAGCTTTCTTATGGAGCCCAGTGTTAGGCGCCGATAAATCCTACTACGAGTCAGTCTAGCTTGTAAATTGGGTCAGTGAACATACAGTCTCGAAATGATCAAAGAGACAGCTAGAGTGTATAAGGTCCATGTCTGGATGGCGAGAACGGCTGATGAATGCATCCAGGAAACAACTAATGGAAACACGAAGAGAGTATCTGGCAATGCTATCGCTAGAACGCGAAGAATAAATGGGCAAAAAGTCTAAGCAAATAGTTTACACTCTATGAAGGCGAAAGGAGTGCGTGCTCGTGGGATGTAAATGACGATCGTAGAAGATGATGAAACCAGACATCTCAAGCATTGTCGAGGTCTTAGCCTAGGCGTACATCGGACGCTTTTACCCCCCTTGCCCACAGAGACGAGAAGGAAAAAAGTGTCTAAGGTGATGTGGGCGTGCCCAAAGCGGGTGACATCTTGGCTCCAGGTGCATCGTGGCGGTGGTCGCCTGCATGTGGCTACGCAGAAGCCAACGGATCTGCGGCTGTACCTCTGCAGCGGTAAGCCCTAGTTCGTGCTCTAGCAGGGGAACATATTGACAAGTCCACTTGTATCGTCCGCGGAGCGTTAACAACGTGAAAAGATGTGGTAGTGTGCAGGACGACAAACGTTCCGAGTGGAAGTGAGGTCACCGGCTGGGCATCGGGCCGTCGCGTCTAGACCCTGGAGATCAACGAACCTAGCTTTTCTCAACCATCTCGAATACCGATTTTCAATCACACCACCAACATCGCGACATCAACTCCTGGATGGAGTGTCTGAACGCCATTTCAATTGTGCGTGACGTTCCTAGCTGTGGACGGGACGAAGCGAGGGCGATGGCCGAATCGTCGGGACTCGTCTCAGCCGTCCATCAGGAACACGATGTGCTCAGGGTGGGCCAGATCGTTTGACTGAATCAGTACATGGGGAATTTTGGGGGTTACTCAGTAAAGAGGGAACGCTGCAGGTAAGCTTGGTCAAGAGAGGAAAGGATCGGTCATGCCCAGCGGCCATGCTGAGTGGATCAGTCATGAAAGCGAATCCGATGGTTCGGCGATGATGCGCGAAAAAAGCAATGCAGCAGCACGAGACCTGGCAAGAAACCCACTACGCAGAACGAATTGAAATGCTCACACTCACTCCGATGCCGTCACTCGTACAATGAATACGACATTAGCACGAGAATCCTGAACTCTACATTGGAGTCCTTGTCCCTGTCTACGACTCTACAACAATTATGAGAGATCTAGGTTTTGGCATCCTACTAGCTCTCTCGCTAAACTAGAACATACTAAGTATGGCAATCACTATTCGCGTCCCGTTTCCCGCTTCCCCAAGACAACGGCCCCTTGCTAGCCGATCAGGTCTTGACGCTAGCTCGCTCTCAGTTCTTCCGCGTGGACGTCGCCAACGGAGCTGAGTCCGCTTCATCACCAATTGTACCTAACATATCTCACGTTGGTACGTACTCAGGGAGGTGACAAACTCTATTAAGAAGATACCACGTAGCTTGGACAAGCTTTGTATTCGTCATGACTCGAATGCCGTCAATTCTACAAACTTCGTCATCTACCCTCATCTTTTGACAAGACGGACAGTAGATACGCGATGTGGGGCCGGGGTGCTGGTGCGGCTGAAGAAAGCCCGAGGCGGGAGATGCGGGAAGAGAAAATATTATCCCCAACTCTGGGATTTCAATGTTAGTGTACGAACGGTCAGGTTTACAGGGGTTGCGTTGTTCCTGCATCAAAAGTGTGGAACATTTGCCAATGAGATCACAGCACGCTGCAGCTGCATCCTACGCTATTGAAGGCGGAAGTTTAGTTCCACTTGGGGCCTCAGGAACCTCGAATACCCGTACACGTTAGTCGGGATTTAGTACCTCGGGATACAGTCACATGATCGATAGTTGAAGCATGCATGTGCAGTGCATCCAGAGGAGGCCGCATAATAGGCTCGTCACTTGCAGGGTCGGCGCCACGAATACATCACAGCCGAAGGCCGTCTCGTCGTTCCGTAGTCAATATTTTCCTTCCCTCATGTCGAATCCCTCTAGCAAAACGAAGGCGTTCGTCCGTAGGCTAAGAAGTAGTCATCAGTCTGCCGCAATACCTATGAGAATGCTTCTTATACGAGAAGTAGTTAGGACATGTCGATCGTTTTGTGTCACCACAATCACAACACGTGCGTCACATCAAAATAGATGTTATGAAGGAAGAAAGTATCGGTCGATCGCAAGCGATCATGCTTTGAATTTCATTCAACAAAATCACTTGAAAAAACTCAAAATTAAATTGCCCTGAGAAAACAACAACAAGAGCGCTTGCGTCCCATAATCCAACGAGTAGAACAGCCATAACATTCTTCTCGCATTGTAATTCGTAAAAGGCTGATCCACCCCACTATCAATTGATGTCAACCTTGACCACGTGCTTCTAGTCAACGCATCACGTCGTCTACGCTAAGACAACGTGTTAGCGGAGCGGAGGAAATGATCGGAGCCTAGACTGCTCTAGTCCACCTTAGCCTCGCCGACCTGAGAGTTGATCATATAGTGCACCTCACATCTTACAAGCGGGGCAAGAGAGGGGCATTGTTAGTCTAGTATAACTGGCTACGCGGAGGATCGCACATACTGCTGGTGATCAATTTGAGATCGAAGAATGACGTGGGTTGCCTGGTGGGCAAAGGGATGAATAAGTCACTTTGTACTCTAGCCTTCAATTAGCTGTGTCGACTTTGATAGTATGTGCAGACTCGCAGTACGAAGCACGCGATGAAATCGGGGGAAATCATGTCAAACTCGTAGTCGAATCTAGTGCGGGAAACACACGTAAAAATTGACGTTAGAAATTGACGTATAACATTCTTAGTCTGTAGGTGGAAGAGCATTTGGAAACAACTCCAAGGACTTCATCGATCACTCCATGTCCTGCTCCCATGAGTACACGCTACCATATCTGGAAATACTCTTTACACCCCTTACATCTTCACCGTCTTCAACACTTCCGCATCACTCTCTTGCCACGGATAGTCCACCTCCGCCTTCTGAATCAGCTCCCTATGCTTCTCGCTCCTCGGCTGAATAGCCGTCCGATAGGGAACAGGATGGCTGATGACGCCAGGCTCAAACTCAATTGCAGGCTCCACCGTCTTCCCATTCTCCACAGGCTTGGAGATGTTGAAGACGGCTAGCGACTGTGCGATGGTAATGAAGAGCGCGTTGTCGGCGACGTACCGGCCAGGACAAACGCGGCGGCCGTAGCCGAAGGTCCAAGTGCGGGGGTCAGGCTCAGCTTTGTGGGTTGGGGTTGAAAGAAAGCGCTCTGGGCGGAAGGTCATCGGGTCGGGATATACCGACGGATCATGTGTAAACCACCTGGGGATATATCAGCATTCGCACATCCCTGATGAATAGCAGAGTTGCTTCGTACCAATTATTCGGCATAAGTAGCGCGCCCTTTGGGATTCTGTAGCCCCTGAGCACATCCTCGTGGTCGCTGGCATGAGCCAAGCCCATGGGTAAAACAGGGTGCCATCGATGCGTCTCCTTCACCACAGCCTCGATATACGGCAACCTCTCCTTGTCAGCGCTGACAGGCAGTCGTCCACTCCCAATTACACCATCTAGCTCTTCTTGCGCTCGCTTCTGCACTTCGGGGAACACAGTCATGGCGAGGAAGAAAGTCATGAGCGATGAGACGGTGGTATCTGCACCGCCAGTGAACAATGAAAGGGCCGTCCATTTGTGGACAAACTCCATTTTTGCATCCGTGCCAATGCTCTCGATGGCTTGGGACAGATAGGAGGTTTTGTGCTTCTTCTGGTCAATCTGCTGCTTGACGAAGTTGTAGGGTAGCTCGGCTGTGCGAGTCAATTGCGCGTTCATTTCGCGAGCTTTGCCCTTGAAGCTTGTGCCTGGGCACCAATCCGGAAGGAATCGCACTTTCTTTCGTTAATCGCATATTATTTAGATCTTCCTCTGTGGCAAAACTTACGAAAAGGGAAGACATCTACGGCATACTTTCCAGGCACTGTTGCATCAGCGAAATTCTGCATCGCCTTGCCCACTAGATTGACGAGTGGATCGCTGCCATGCGCCTCAGGCGTATAGCCGTACGTGATTCTTAATATGACAGCGCCAGCTTCGCTACGGATGTGTTGGAAAAGGTCGTCCGGAGCTCGTAGAACGTCGAGCAAAAAATGGGCTGCTTCCTCTTCTTGAACACGGTCGAACACCGACACCGAGATGTTAGAACCAGCAACTTTTGCGATGTTTTTGCGGTGCAATCTAAAGATATCCGTGTATCCATTTAGTGCTACGGCGTTCTTCCAGCCGATCCTACCCTATTGATCAGTGACTTTTGTGTAAACAGTAGTGTGAGGTGAGAGACGTACATCTCGCCACCAAACGCCATGCTCGGCCGACCAGAATTTGTAGCCGCTCGGTCTCTCAGTAATTCCATTGCGATATTTGCGTCGTTGATGATGACGAATGTTTGACCAAGCACTGTTATCGAACTAATGGGTCCGTACAAGTCTTTGTGCTTAAGCCAATACTGCCATTCTGGGACCCCGGGTTTTGGCAAATCATTTATGTTGCCTACAAGCGGAGTGCCTTTAGGCCCTGGCGGAAGTGGTAGATCATGCTTCTTCGACCGGAGCAGCCGACTGAATGCATATAGTGCAAGTAGACCTGAGAGGACAAAAAAGTTTGTAGGTGATATGATGGCCATGTTACTAGAGAATGGAAGAAATTAAACGTCGCAAAAGCAAGATGGAAAGTTAAGACCACTCCAGTGAACTTAATAGTCGCCCGTCTTTGTACACGAAAAGATTTCTTGGTACCAGCAAGGCGATAGTCGGAACTCCGCAAAACAAGGCTGACATGCGTTGGCGAGAACGTCTATGCGCATCTTTACGGGAACAAGTCACTCAAACGGCAGGTGTACAATTGAAAAATTACGCCCCGCATGTCAACGTTGTCAATCAACAAGGTATGGTGACCGATCTTTTCGTGGAGCGGGCATATCTACGCTTTGTCATTGGCTGGCAGAGTTCAAGGACAGACGTTAGCGAAAGCTGCAATAATTCGTGGTCGAGAACTTGAAAGAGGTACACCACCTCTAGAGAAGGACTCAGTGGCCAATTGATCTATATGATAGAGAGACAAAACTCTACTTACTGTGCTCGAGAACAATATCGTAACACATCACGCTTAGTTAGATTGAGCTTCAAGGGTACTCAGTGGTCGTTTCTCGATGGAAAGATAGGGCGGGGCGACGGGCGTACCTCATCAACATAATGGCCAAGAATACATACATGCAAAACCTGGTGACATATGTACAGTGCTGACGTGGGAGAATGCAGCCATCCGTTACTGTCTTTGAAATGTTCCGACTGCGTGGTTCGTGTCGCCAAATTTTGTCTTATTTCCGGTGTCTCTGCGCAGGTTCTCGAAGAGCCATGTTGGTGCAAGAGATCGCGTAACGAGTCTGGAGGGGTAGAATTTGGGGTGTCAGCATGATTTTGGCGGCTTAAGACAACACTTTCGTTTGGGAACTGGAGCGAATTGTTCTTGTGGGCCAGGATGGCAACGGTAGGGGATTGTGCTGGTTAACTTCATCTAGCATGCCTGGCTGTGTCTCGCGCAGAATCATTTCAGGTTTGCGAGATCGTTCTCAGGGTACATCTTAGAGCCGTCGGTCTTCGTCTCTTGTTCTCGATGATGGCTGAATACTGGCTCGCATCCCGTCTGGCCAAAGGCACACGGTCGTAGAAGAAAACATGTGATGATGAGCATACTGAACGTGATGAACGACTTATGGTAGGTGGTCAATACTCGAACATGCTTTCACCATTCCGACCAAGGTGCTATTTTCCATGGGAGGGTGACGAGAGGTGTTGATGGGGGAGGTGAGCTGAAGTGCACCAAGTCATGTGCTAGCGCGATGGCCCCACGAAGCGAGTCGTGGCGTGTCAGCCTTCGCGAATGTTCTACGTCACCCTCTCTGCCTGCGGACCTCCCGCAAAGCGGATACGAAGTACTCCGCCGTGAAACGTCCATACTCGTAGTATAAACGTCCACCTTTTCTTGGGAGACAGACACGTCTGGTATAATTCCACCGCAGGCCGCGATTCGAATTGCTACAAGGCCATACACTTGAGGGCGGCTTCTCCGTGTGCTCAGAAACACGAGATTAAATGGACGTCCAACTGTACGTATACGACCTCTCACAAGTAAGTCATTGCGCACACTAGTCCCTGGCGCCCTTGAAGGCGCCCAGAAGAGCGCTCTGGGTCATTTGGGAGAATCGTACTGACGTCGTTAGGGTCTAGCAAGGAGTCTCAGTAGACAACTAGTCGGAACGCAAATAGACGCGGTCTATCATACATCGATCGTCCTCGACGGCATAGAGTACTACTTCGGACAGGGTGTGCAGACATGTCGGGCAGGAGCTACACACCATGGACGACCGATGGAAGTCATCAAGCTGGGATCAACTCAGTTGCCTCTCGAGGTCATCCTTGAGTATCTAGAGTCGCTGAAGGAGGTATACACGCCCGAGGTATGGAATCCAGGAAATTGCGCATGTAATTCAGACTGACAACTATGGACAGTCCTATGACCTCTTTCTGCACAACTGCAATAATTTCTCGAACGACTTCAGCATGTTTCTGGTTGGCAAGGGAATCCCAGATCACATCACGTCGCTTCCTCAAACAGTATTGAATACACCATTTGGACAAATGCTTCGACCTCAAATCGATGCCGCCATGCGGCCGATAACGCAAGCGCCAACACCTCAACCCGTCACACCAGCCCGCCCGCAAGCCACGAGCACCGGGGTAATGCCCGCTGCCATTTCAACGGGCGCTGGTAACGCACTAGAAGCAAACACTGGCAGGGTCAGTAATGTAACAATGATACGGGACGTGGATCGGTTACTTGATCTAGCCAAGGACCGCTGCGCCATCATCTTTTTCACAAGCTCCACCTGCGCTCCATGCAAGCTCGTGTACCAGCCGTACGACGACCTTGCAGCGGAAGCGGGCACAAAATGCGTCTTCATCAAGATCGACTTCAGCCACGCCGACCGCTCTATCAATGTACGCTTCCCGCATGTTCGGGCTACCCCTACCTTCATCACGTTTGTGAAGGGTGAGAAACGGGACCAGTGGAGTGGAGCGGATCCGAGGCAATTGCGGAGTAACGTTGAGATTCTGCTAAATGCTGCCTTCCCAACACATCCACACCTTGAGAAGAGCACACCTTATCTGCTGAAACAGAGTCAACGGCCCATCACCTACCCGAAAGTTCCGCCGCTTGAGAAACTGGTGGTGAAGATGGGAGATGCGGGCAAAGACCCTACGATTTCATCGATCGTGTCCTTCATCAACGCTCGTGAAAAATCTGGCGCCATGGAAGCACCCTTACCCAAGCTGCCACAATTTGCCGAGTTCTTGAAGAAAAGCACCTCTGTGCTCCCACCCGAACTTCTCTTCACAGCGTTGGACCTATTAAGAATAACCCTCACCGATATCCGCGCATCTGGCTTCTTCGCTGAAGAGCACAAGGGCGCAACGGGTACGCCAGCAACCGTGCACCATCTTTTAAGCCATGTCGACCAACTCGGAGACTCTGCGCCCTATCCCCTTCGCCTTACAACCCTGCATCTAGCATGCAATCTGTTCTCGTCTCCACTCTTCATACCCCATCTGCTCTCCCCTCCACTATCGTCAACTCTCATCTCAATCCTCACAACCGCTCTCCTCGACGAGAAGCATCCCGCACTCAAGGCCTCGGCACTCAGCTTAGCCATGAACCTCGCATCTTGCAACCACCACATCCGCATGAAAAAGCACAGCACTAACGCCTCCCACGCTCTTGCTGGCGAATCTGAACTCGCCGAGTCGGAGCAGGTTGAAATTCTCGCATCGCTCTTGGAGAACCTGAGCTTAGAGGAGGAGTGGAGCGATAACAAGAAGATGGGCTTGATCTGTGTCGGTTGGTTGGTATACGCTGCGGACATGGAAGGTGAGCTCAGGGATTTGTGGAAGGTCATGGATGCGGCGGGGTCGGTTGGCAAGATACAAGCGAAAGCTGCTGAGGATCGTTTGTTGGTTAGAGAGGTGAAGAGTTTGTTGGAGACTTGAGAAATTTTGTGGATAGATGGGAAACCTTTAGACCTGGCAAGCAGGGCGTTTTGATTGCAAGTATATACTGTGGAGATATTTGTGCTATACTTCTCATCCGCTTGGCGCTTTCACATGATGTGTCTTTGTCCCTTATTTGTTCTCAAAATATGGTAGACGCACTCTCAAGGAAATCAGCGAAGTCCGAGGGCATTGTCAAAGCGACGATGGCGCGTATAGGCTTCTGCGCACTTGCACAAGCGCCCTGAATAGAGGCCGTGATGGCCGTTCATGAAGACTGACGCTTGAGCCGGCGTATGCGCCCAGCCATGACGATGTCATAAAGTGACTGCCATGGTCGCGCGGCAGTGGCGCAAGGGGCGTAGTAATTGTGCGTTTCCTCCTCTACACGCATCACAGCACGCACTAAAGTGAAGAAGCATGTATCCAATCAGTCTCCATCCACCTCCGCAAACCGCACTTGCTTCTTCGCCGGCTGGGGAGCTGCCTCCTGAGGCGCAGGACGCGCTCTCCCCTTAACCTTCCGTGACCGCCTGTCCCCAAACTTTCTCTGATTCCACGCGCGCCTACGCCAAGTCAGCACGAACGCGATAAGCCCAACAAACAAGAAAAGAAACACAGCTGTCCCACTCACTTCGATCCCCGTACCGCCAACTTATCAGCCGCCTCGTTCCCGGGATCCCCCGCATGCCCCTTGACCCAGAAGAAGCGCGTGCTCGCGCCGACATGCTTCCTCAGCTGCATGCGCTCCAGTATCGTCTCCACCAGCGCGTTGTTCTCCCGGAATATGCCGGCCGGCGCCTTCCAGCTCGCAAGCTTCCATCTCCGGTGCCAGTTGGTCAGGGACTCGATGGCGTACATGGAGTCGCTGCGGATCACCACGTTGGCCTTGACGTCGGCTTTGTCGAGGGCGATTTTGATGGCCATGAGCTCGGCGCGCTGGTTTGTTTGCTTGCCGGGGCCGAGGGGGACGCCGACGTTTCTGTTTGGTGGGTGGGTTAGCTTGCGATGGTCTTGTTGTTGTCATGGAGGTGGTGTCGTGGTGGTGTCGGGGCGGGCGTGTGATTTTGGGATTGCATTTCTCGTGCAGCTAGCTGTTTGCGCGACTGAAGTAGGCTTGGGAGACGGCGCAAAGGCCGGAGGGTTTTGTTACCTTCGATCTCGCTTTCCAAAGAATACACCTACGCCGGCGGTGGCGTCCTCTTTTCCATTGCGAAACGAGCTTCCGTCCGTGTTGATGACAAGGCAGCCTGGGAACTCTTTTGAATAGTCCATCGCGAGCAGATGTAGAGTTGTACTTGAGAGTGCACGCGTCTGTTGGCCTGTTTGTGGTCGTTGGTGCAGGTCGTGTTTGTTATGTGAGACTTTGGGCGCACACACATGCGCGACGCGACGCGACGCGGCTGATGTACGTCATTGAGTATTGCATAAGTTGTGAGCGGGCGTTGTGCACGGCTGATGTGTCAGGGTTCATCTGTTGCTTGACGAGGCTCTGCGATTTCATCCTGGTCGAGCATGTTGTTGTGCTGTTGCCATCGGTGGGATGGTGCGTTCGCATTGCCGCACCAGTAAGAGCGATGGAACTCGGGACACGTCAAGTCTGGCCATCTCGTCACGCGCCAGGAAAGTACACTCAACTCGATGTGATGGAGGGCAGGGGACGCAGATATCAAAGCTTCGTAATGCCAAAGCTATTCAACGATTAATTCATGCTTGATGAGGTTGTTTTTAACGATTAGTGAGGCATATTGTAAAGTTCCGGAGGCCTTCTCCCGCGCAAGAATAATCTCGAGATGAGGAACAGTGGCGATGACATATATTGTTAGGACAACAACGATGTGAATTGAGTCTAGTTTCCCTACTAACATCCTAGAGACGAAAACTTATCAGTTGCATTCTGCCTGCGGAAGACATGCCATGGTGGTGATGTAGTCGGTTGGGAAGCGTAGCAATTTATGTGACTCCCATCCGTTGCCGCAGTCGTCAGTATACGTATGCGACGTATGGATCTTCTTTCACAAAGCTCTCAATGTCGTATACTGGGCCGGGGTCAAAGTTGCATCGAATGAGTGGGGAGCTCATGGAGAGGCCTCGAAATGCGTCAGGAAGGCTCTCGTACAAGTAGCGAGGATGACGTCTTCGGGCGAGCCAACTAGGTTTAGGCAGTAAGCCACTTTTATAGCGAGCATCCAAGGCGGCTTGCCATGCGACATCTCGCTTTACCACGCGAAAGGCCTTGGATGTGGGTTCCGGAGTGGAGTTACCGTCAAAAACGAGTGAGTAGGAGCTTGTAGGCATACCTAGTGAAGGCAAAGCCATAGCCTCCGCCATCCATGCACCCACCTTCCTGGTAAACATGCTGCATATATATCGATTATTTTCCAGAACCATGTTAAAGGTATCCTCGTGGGGAAATGGGAACACGCCTTTCGGAATATCGACATAGCGTTCCACACGAAGTAATCTGTTCTCCTGACAAAATGGAATGAAACCCCTGCCATGACACTCCGGTTTTGCTACGGACACGTGGTCTTCCAATAGGACGATGTGCCGAATTGCAGCGCGTGAGGTCTGAGGTACAGAGCGCAAGAAACGAAGGGCTGCCGAAGCCGCAGAATAATATCGGGTTTGTGCGGAGGAAGGTGGATATCTTGGGTCAACCTGTGCAACATCGCACAGCCGTTCGAGTTCTGTAAGAGTGGGGATATGCCAAGGTGTCAAAGACACATCTGTAAGCTTCGAAGCCAGAGCTTGATCGTCTGTAGGGTAGGCACGGCGGGAGTTACGCCCAGCTCCGTAGACAAATGTTGGTTGCTTCGAGACTAGCTCTAGTGTGTGATGGATGAAGTCTTCCCAGATTGACGGGGCTTCCCCCGGACTAAATCTCCACCATTGTATCCAATCGTCGTGCGCTGTACATGCTGTCCAGCAGTCAAATATCGAGCGGAGTTGCGGATGCAATGCGACTGCTGCCTGGATGGTGTCCGCATTGAGGGTGGAAAGGACAAGCTTGTGTAATAGGTCGGCCTTTAGGGACTTGATTACATACATAGCATGATGAAAGTTGTAAGCGTCGCCTTGTATAGCTTGCGAAGAGAAGGTCGAAAAGGTAATCGTGTTCGTTCTGAAGGCCACGCCTTGCAGTTCGCAGGCGATTTGTCGACAGGTAAGGCAAAGATTGAAAAACGCGATGACACCCCCATCCGACTGTCTGAGTTTGTTGGCTTCGTAATCGTAAGTGTAGCCACCCTCGACTCGAACGTAGTGCTCGTAAATTAGATCCCGTAGCTCGCGCGGCAGTCGAAGCAGTGCTGAGGTTGTGGAGTTATGACTCTGATGTAGCACGGGAGCCGTGATTCCTAGTGCTGGGAGTTGCGGCATGCTTTTGCGCCATACCCTGAGACTATGGGAAGCAGCGTTGATCCAAGACCGAATATACGCTACGGCGATGGCGAATAGCATGATCGGATTTGGAGAGTAGAGTGTGAAGACGATAATTGCACATGGGCATGAAGGAGTTTATTATAGGCGATCTTTGTAGCCACGTAGCGTAGCAGAAAGGTTTGGTTGGGTTCGGCCAACCATGGAAACATTTCAACGCTTAGGCAGCCACCCAAATCTTGCTTCGATTTCAACAGCACATACTGCACGAAAGGCACAATTGTTTCAGCGGGAGGGGACCGCATTTTTATTTAAGTTTTATAATAAACACAAACGGTTGGGGGTATCACAAAATCAGAATATCGTCAAATATATGACAGGCAAATCCCCTCTACCTGTCGTACACAAATACGTGAACAAAGTTATACACAATACGTTGATCGCTGATCAGAGACTCGGAGCGCTGGGCTGGTCGCTGTTAGCTTAGTGGTAGTACAAGCACATTTTGTTGCCTGAATACATACATACGTGGACAGGCACGTGACTAGCAGCCGGTGCCGGTGCTCCGTGCGCGGACGCTCGAGCCCTCGCTGCAGCTGTTCTCCTTTTGCCTCATTGCTACCTTACGATTGTGTAATTAGCACGCGCCGACGCTAAGGCCATGGATATCTTACACTTCAACACCACGTCCACCTTTGAGCTGGGCTCGGTGGGCGACTCATACAGTTCATTTCATCACCATTTCATCGCCATCATCGTTTTCTCCCTCAACTTGAAGCTTCGTTAACGGACAAACCGGCCCCGAAGACGGCAGACTTACCCATGGTCGGCCCTGGCTCGAAGCACTGGTCCGCATCGTCCAGCCAGGCAGCCATTGATGAGCTTCCAGTGTGTGATTAGCGGGCGTTTGCTAATCATGAACTGAAAAACTTACATCACCTTGTTACCAATGCCCACGTCGAGCTGGCCTCAACTGTGTGGTTGTTGAGCTTCCGAACCTGCGAGTTTGTCAATATCCCTCACCGTGGTAAAGAAGGCGCACCGACCACCTACCGTACCACACAAATGCTCGGCCCCGCGCTCGCTCGCTCGCTCGTTCATGCCACTGTATGATTGTTAGTGAGCGCTTAAGAAGTCCAGTCGATATGTTCGCACCGAATTCTCCATATCGCTGGCCTACATAAGCCCTCGATCGCCCGTCTTCATCAGCTCCATCGCACAAAGCTGAGATACTAAGGATTGTTAGCTCTATGGGCTGTGCGGGGTTGGCTTCGTACCTTCGCACGCTTCGCTCCATCGACGCCTTCGCCCAGCTGTATCGCTCGTCTATCGTACATAGCTGAAATCCGAGTAAGGTCAGCACTACGAGCGGTATGGGAAATGGCATTCGTACCTTTGCTCCATCGACGCCTCCGCTCATCGACGCCTTGCCTAGAGTATTAGCGCTAGCACGACAAGCATTATAGGCGATTCCTACCTCGCTTCCACACGCAGTCGCCGCAGACATGAACAACGGATCAACACGTATCGATGATGGACGCGTGGTCGTCATCGATACGAGGACGGCCGCTACGCTTCGTTAAGATCATGTTCTGTTGTTATGAGAATGCATATGGATGTAAATACCCGCATGGCCTGTCATCCTCGGCACCACATATGTCTCTGAGCTGACGCAGTCCGTCTGTTCCGGGATCAGTATCCTGAGCGATGAGAGGCAGATCACATACTCAGCAATATCACGAAGGACACGGCGTGCGCAACATCACTGCCAACGAAGCGACTATCCATGTTGACTGCAATGATGCCGTTGCTGCGCTTATTGTTATTGCATATCCACCAATAGTGCGTTCAAGATAATATACCACTCTACGAGTTTGGATGGTCCGCCATTGCTACACAACTTGAGCTAGACGACACAGCGATCTTCCACCAGATCGATGCTCTTGCAAGGCTCTCCCGGAAGTTGGCGTTCAAGGAGGAGCTGAACCCGGAGGAGACCTTGTTCATGTCGGCACTGTGGACAGAACTGATGACATCAGCATGGGGGACCATTTATGGAATGACGACATCATACCAAAGCCGGGCCTGGTTGGCGCGCGCGTCGCTCGCCCGAGGTGTTGCAAGCAGCGCAGGGTGAGCTAATTGCTCGTTAGCGGCAAATCGTATTGTTGACTTCCACGGGAAGTCCGATGCTTACCTACGGGCTCGGTCGTTGTGGGGGAAGGTTGTGGTCCTGTAAGCTTCATTCAGCATCTTCCGGTAGCGCTCGAGCTAGTTGCAGACTCACAGGGAGGTGCTGTGCTATGACATTACGGGTCAACAAGAGATCGCACCATAACCATAAGAAGATGTGAGACTTACGGAGATGGGGGGTCGATGCCAGCTGATGCTGGTACTGTCAGTCTTACTCAACCTGATTACAAACCTCGTGTTATTCATAAGAACTTACTGGCTGGGCGTTGTCGTATGTCGATTCGTGGTCGTTGTCGTTGTCGGTGTCGGTTTCAGTGTCGTTGTCGGTCGGGGCTTATCCTCATGTGCACTGAACTTATGGTAAGCGACTGTTAATAATGGAACCTACCTTGGCTGAGAGTAAACCTACCGTTCGGATGATCGTTGTCGGCTCGCGTGATCGTTGTCGGTTCGGGAGATAGTTGTCGCTTGAGGCTTACCCTTCTGCTGATTGAACTTGTCATCAGCGACTGTTATTGGAACTCACCTTGGCTCAGAGTAAACTTACCGTTCGGATGATAGTCGTCAGTCGGGGCTTACCTCCCTGGATTGAACTTGTGATCAGCGACTATCATTGGAACTTACCTGAGCGCAGAGAAAACTTACCACTTCGGTGCTGTAATTAGTAGTCAATGAAATCTTGCAAAAGGAAAACACAAATCAAGTCACAAAGAGCAAACACTAATGGCCGAAGCCTAAAGAAGAAATAGAGTATATTGATGTGTGATACAGACACCGAACTCCACCCATCTTCTACTTCCTCATTGTAAATGTGCGCTCACGAGGGAAAGCGTACCTCGGCCTGTCCTTGACGTATTGGAACTGCTCCAAGCCGAAATAGCGAATAGCCCAGGACGCCGCAAGCTCAATATCTTCACTCATGAAGGTGTGGAAGTTGTTGTGGTTGGCCGCCATCGTCAATAACCCCCGCTCTGCAGATAATGCCCTGCAATGGCAAAGGAGATGTTCGCTTGTGTGCCTGTACTGCCGACATAGCGGACACATCGGGTCGGTGATTCCCGTAGCGTGCTGGTGAACAGGATTGGTGTTCAATGCGATATTACCAGTCCTCATCGCGATCAGAATCGTACTTTGCGCCGGATCAAGCCCAGCGTACAGCTTAAGCTGGTGGTCGCTGAAGTCGCCTTTGTGAGCCGGGTGGAACCTTTTGGCGTCTAGAGCACGGCGCCGCTGGTATGATTCCCAGAGATGACAAGCGTGCGTCATTGCATTGTGGGTTGTGAAGTCCTTGATCCACCTTGTCCTGGTTTTGGGCGTAGACCAAAGCTTCTCAAAGGTCGCCTCATCGTACCGACGCCCTGTTCTGAGACGCACTTCTCGCAGGTGGTCGTCGGTGAGCTCCCGGAGCTGGTGGTAGGGATGCTTCGTCATGCAAGCCTGGCGCTCCGAAAGCTTCCTGGATGACATACCAGCGGTGGAGCACCTGATCGAATGCATCTTCTCATACTCCGGTGTACCCTGCTGGCGACACCGATGGTTCATCGCAAACTCGTGCAGCTTCAGGAGAATGGGGAATACATGCATCTCTTTCTCCATTACCTGGCGAGCCGTCCTGATCCGTGCTTTGGACAGCGCCAACAGCACCTCGCCTTGTATGGACTCCAACAAGTTCAGGACTTTTTTGCTTAGACTGAATTGCAAAGTGCCTTCATGATGCTGCCGGGTTGGATCATGGATAAACCACGCAGCAGCAGCATATGTTATCCTAGCAAGGACCTTTCCGTAGTAGAGCTGACGACGTTGCAAGTAATCGGCACCCCACGTAGCTCCGTTGAATCTGCGAAACGTGGCCAGGTCCATTCGGACCTTGTTCCGAATCTGTCTTGGGTTTAGGTACGACGAGGCAAAAGGCAAGGAACGCGTACATACCCGTTGTACGTGCGGAAGCCAACTCAGGCGCTTGTCAAATGTGACTCCCAAGATGACCACGGTCTCTGGAAGAATCTTCTTCTTGTCATCCTCGTTTAGGTTGAGAAACTCGGGGATTTCTGGTAGCAAGACGACATCGTTGTCCTTTTTAGCTGAGTGCGGCTGCACAAAGTGCATCACCTGTCGAAAATCAGTTTATCTCTCGTGGTATAGTTGGTGATGTTCAACTTACATGATATTTTGTGGGTGAAAAATGGAGGTTATTCTCCTTGGCCCACTTATTGAGCGCGTCGTGAATTTCAGCCATATATCTGCAATTGCGCTTGTAGCTTCCCGTGGTCAACAGGATATACGTATCGTCCACATAGGAAAACATGATAACCTCATGATCCCCGTATTTCCCTAGGAAGTTCTTGAGAAGTGGGGCTGCGTAGAACAAGAAAAGTAGCGGCGATAGTGGGCTACCTTGAGGTATGCCAACGTCAATCCAATACTCGCCTCCCTTGTATCCCGGCAGATGAATAAATGTTCGTCGATCGCTTAGAAACGACCATACAATCTGGATGAGCCAATCCGGGATACCTTTAGACACCAGAGTATCCAAAAGTTTGGCGCGGTCAATATGATCATAAGCTCCACTCAAGTCAAGACCGAGTAAACTTGCCTTCTTCTTCCGCAACCAGCCGTGATGGATAGAATTCACCAAATGCTCTAAACCTAGAGTTGTACTCCGTCCTGGAGCGCCAAATTGAGTGTTTGGGAGTAGGCCGTGCTGCAGAACTAGGGCCTTAAGGCGATTTGCAATCAAGCGTTCGAATATCTTTCCAAGGCAGTTCAGGATTGCAATGGGGCGATACGAGTTTGGTGAGTCTGGTGGCTTCCTTGGCTTCTTGATGACTATAGTGATAGTGTCCTTGAAATGATCCGGATGTAGGCGCAGTCTGAGACAAGCGTTGAAGATATGTGTCACATGTGGTTCGATTACCTTCCGGCACATCTTAAGAGCTTCGTAAGCAACGCCATCGACTCCATAGGCTTTGTGGGCAGGAAGGCTCTTAAGAAGATCTGAAACCTCTTGATCGTCCAAGCAATCTGGCGAGTGATGCTGTAGCCTTGTAGGATCCGGTGTAGGTAGGGGAAGGTTGGGTTTCTGGGTAGAGAAAGGAGGTACATGTGTGGAAAACCAAGAAATCCCGAGGTCTTCTCCCTCCTATGCCAAGTCAGTCTGCTGGTTAATGAGGTATAAGCTACGCAGCACGTACTTTGTCGATTGGAATTGGTGCAAGCGGTACCGGTACCGTGCGTACTGGTGGAGCTTTCGGTGGAGCTTTCTTCCGAGCGTTCGTCCACGTGGAGCTCACAAAAAAGTCGGCCTTATCTGGATTAGACCGGTAGGTGTTGGAGCCGCCTTGAAAATCCGGAGTGCACGCCATGCGCCTTGGATGCCCCCAACTATCAGCCCTTTTAGCTAAGTAAAAGATACCTCGACGGTTACGTGCCATGATCTCGACAGCTTGGCGCCATTGTTTAATGCGCATGGTACGGTCCAGGCTTGGCGGAGATGGTCGACTAGGGCTAGGCTCGTGTGTTTGTATAACGGGAACAAGCTCCTCAATAGCTGGTACTAGAGCAGTCTGAATCACAGCATGTATCATCTTACTGACAGCGTGTTGATCAGTTAGCGGCTCAAGTGGTATGTGTTCCAGTCGTTGTTCAACTAGCTCCTCAAATTCTTTGCGAGGTGTGAGATGCCAGACATAGCGTGTGCCGGTGTCTCGCTCCATTTTGAGATCAATTTCGATGGAAGAAATGCGATGATCAGATAGGAATCCATCAACTCTGTTAAGGAGTTTGTATTCCACTTGATCATGGAGCACATTGCTGACGAAAACCAGGTCAACAACGCTTGTGTGTTTACCACTGTCTTGCTCACCGCGTGAGTACGTGACGCGACCGGCTTCGTTAAGACACACCATGTTGACGTCCTGCACCTTCTCAACAAGTAGCTTGGCCTTTGCATCAACCCTGTTGGCCTCGAGTTGATCTCCGCCCCAAAGGCTATGGTGCAGATTGAAGTCTCCTAGTAACAAGTGTGCTTCGTCATGTTCCCGGCAAGACTCTGTGAGAGCCTCAACATCAACCTTGTTGTTGTGATTGTACAGGTTGTGGAAGGCAATCGACCCGTCGATTGTTGGCAGATGTAATGTGGCCAGGATACCACGGTTTGTCTCATCGGGCTCGGGCTCGGTTACATTCCAAGCTGGTAGCGCATCACGGATCAAGAACGCAACCTTTACCAGAGGTGTGGAAGAGTTCTTTGGCGGAGGATTGCGACTATATGGAGGACGATATGGGAAGTTCCTGGGGTTGTTGTCGCTGCTCAGCTCCTTCACATTGTCATTGGCTGAGCGGTACCAGTGACTGTAATGCTTGCATGTCGTAAAGGCGAATGACGGTGGTGGGTCTTGAATTGCGATGATGTCGGGAGGTGTCTTTAGCGTTCGTATATAAAAAAGTAGGTTATCTAGTCGCTCTTTCGATTGCTTCAAGTTGGCTGATAAGAGAAGACAGCGGTCCGGCCCATCCTCTTCGGACTGCTGATGACGCTCTCGAACGGCAAGTGAAAAGGGCAGCACCGATGCTTTTGCAGCAGGAGGGGCGTCTTGGTTGGGGAGCTACTGTTACTGTTAGAAAAGAAATCTCATAGAAGTACATGGTCTTACTATAACAAGCTGCAGCAGTTTTCTTTTCTGTCGTCAATGTCAGTCCAATGTTGCTTGTAACTGGAGATGAGAAGCTTACCTTCTTAGCAACAGACCTCTTCTTGGATGTAACTCTGCCGACTTTGGTCATTGTGAAGCTGTCAAAGGGTCATGGCGAAAGAGGTACGTTCATGGAGAACCTTCGAAAAGATTTATAACATAGATTGGCTAACCAAAGACCATTTCGAGCATGTGCGCGGACCGCAAGGGTTCCAATGTTTCTCGCTGGAGTACACAGTACACTGTGGAAGAGAGATTTGAACAAAGGATTCCGGGACATAGGGACTGCGTTCAAAGGTCCTTTTTTCAAGGCCCTGAACCAGTTGCCTTGCCCGATATCTGGGGTAAAACACTAGTGGAAATTGGAGTGGTGCGATCATTCAGGGGTAGATTCCGAATGAAATACGTATTGACGTCACGAACTTGGCAAGATCTGGTACGCCGTAACCAAAGTTCAATCCGGTTATCAGGCCGGCCATACCTTACGCAGTAGATCCTTGCTATCAACGCGAGATTTAACGTGTCGCAGGTGGTACCTGTGGTGGAAACTTTATTGAATCTTCCTTGAATGAGATAGCCCCGCCGATCAGGCCGCGGGGCTGCGCGCAAGTACCCAATCAAGCAGGGAACTTCCAGCCAACGCGGAACACGGGAAAGCCGCCACCGATTATGTATGAACTGATAGTGACGTCGCATGAAACGCGACGATAAGTGATTCACACGACGATCTTACTATGTGGTTGATTTGGTTGCAGGTACGCGTCAGCTTTGGCGAAGGGCCGACAGTTCGCCCCAGTATCAAACCTTGAAATCCTGCGAATCCACACAGTAAGCAGCCACCAATACTAGCTATACGGTCTCGACGTCGCTCACTAGATTCGTTTCAGAAATAATATCCTTGTGTTCCTATCGTCGCTTAGCAGTCAGCTTCAGGGGCAAGAGGAGCTGGGGTGCGGGCATTACGATCTCAGACATGGATACATGGTGCCAGCCTTGCGAGTGGTACCAGTACCAGCCATAGAATCCGATATGGTTTCTATCTTGACCACTCTAGCTCCGAGATTCAACGTCTGAAATCAATTTGCTCGTACAATTTAGTTTGTCTTACGGGCATCATCTTGTCAGAGCTATGTTTCGTTCTAGCGTTTCCAGCTCCGCCCCAGATCAGGTCCACCAACAAGCCTTCGATTTTGCCCCCCCGATTGACAGCCCTTCATGGCCTGTGAAAGCGGCCCCTACGATGGATCAGCTCGCAGCCACTATTTCTGAGGTCTTGAAAGACCAAATTACGAAAACCTTGCCTGCGTGGATTGAGGGTACGATGACCGCAAAAATGGCAGAGATCATGGCTCCAATGCACAAGCAGTACACCGAGGCATTGCAAAAACTTCAATCAGAGATGAGCCGACTCACCGACAGCGTTGTAAAGGTCAACGACTCCACTTCTTCCCAACCACCCCAATCATCATTTGATACTCTTGTGCCAAACATAAGGTTCAAAATAGGACCAAAAGATGTTGAGATGGTCCGGCACAAGACTATGGAGGCTGTGACTGCAGAGCTCCAAGTCTTAGGCGCACCATTTCGGCATATTGTGAGCACGACTTTGCGACCCCAGAGTTCTGAACTTGTCCTATACGTCAATTCTCACAAAGCTCATGAATCACTTTGCCATAAGGAAAGATTATTGGAGCTATCCAACTTTCTTAAACTGTCTCGAAGCTGTACAAGACAGGAGGATGTATACTGGGTCGTAGTGAGGCACAACGGGCTCGATCGAAATACCGTACGGCAGTGTGGGCAGCACATGGACGAATGGAAAGCCAGGACTGGACTCAATATCGCTAAAGTGGCGTTCAGGGCATCAATGCTTTTATGGGCATTCAACGACATTTCTGAGGCTGCAAAAGCCTGTCGCCAATTGCTAGTCTTCCGCGATGCTATCGGTATGGCGACGTAAGTTTCACCCGCCAAGTCTGTCAATGTGTAGTGTACTGATCGACTAGACCGATCGATATACGGCAGATCCCTGTCTTCTGTATCCAATGCGGTGGCCCGGGTCACATGCAGAACGATCAACGATGCCCGGGGAACAACCTTGATTATCCGCCTGGAAGGCTGTGGCGGTGCTTGGTTTGTGCCCAAATACACCCAAGAGCGCCGCCCGGAACCAACCAAATCTGCCCGAATCGAGACAACGCCAATAGCCTGAAATGCTTAAACTGCGGCGAGAACCATAACACCGAGCATTCCAGCTGCCAAGATTCTGCCGTGATAAAACATCGGGCAGAGTGTAAGCAAAAGGTGGGAGTCCCGCCTTCGTGGGTAACGCGTATCAGTCAACCACTTGAACTCCAGATTCCGAAATATCTCCCAATTCAGGATCAGGCTCAGACTTCCAATGGGCCCGCAAAAGGCAAGGGCAAGGGCAAGGCCACGGACTCCGTTCAACCGGAATTGCCAAGATATGCGCCAGATACGGGAGCAAACCTCGTAAACGCTCGAGATCCATTTTTGCACGCCCAGAAGAAGAACGCCCAGCAAGACAAACCACCGGAATCCTCGTCCAATACGCAGCCCGGCTCCACAAGTACTCAAATCCCTGCGGTCTTGAACGTTCAGCAGGAAACCGCCCGGCAAGACGGGCGGACTGCGTCATCGCCTATAGTAGTTGCGTCACAAGATTTTGCCACGACTGATCCGGATGATCAGTTGAGAATTCCCAATACAGAATCTCTCGCTCCTGCTCCTGCTCCTGCGCCTGCGCCTGCTCCTGCTCCTACTCCTACTCCTGCTCCTACTTCCACTCCGAGTTCGTGGCAGACCATAGGATTGCATCGATTTGATGACTCCCAAAAGCGAAAGCGGAAGCCAGGGCGATCGCCGAAGGATCCTGCTGCTACTGACGGAGCTAGTGCTAACAAGGCCAGCTCTGAAGCCCCTGAAGCCCCTGAAGCCGTGTCCGATGACTCGGTCACGGAGCGCCAACATCCCCGGAGGAAAGCAAAACGCGGCGGGCCGTCCAAGCGCCGTGCTAGAGCAAGTGATGGTGCTAGCGATGGTGCCAGCGGTAACCCAGCGCCGTCCTCGAGTGCAAGCGCTAGTCAAACTATCGCGACTACTGGTTCAACTGCTCTGGGCACATCCATTGCATCGTCGTCTGGAACCGTCAGACACACCAGCCCGCAGTCGCCTCCCGCCTCGAATCAAGACTACCAACAGGATGACTCCTCATACGAGCCTACTCCTTCGGAGGCTGATGCTTTGCTCAATGGAGATGACGGGGAACTTGGGGATGCCCCGATGGATGAAAGTGAGTGAGTGGTGGGCCTGACACTGATTCAGTTCGGCCTCGACTGTGAGTTGTGAGGGGACGGTGGTAAGGAGAAGAGGTCAAGGCTGAAGGCAAAGGTGACCTGTGAGTATGCATTCCAGTGCGATTCGCCGGCTGATGTTTGCTACCGGCTGTTCAGGTTTATTTTTTTTCTGGTGTATGTTGGTGGTCTTTCTTTCGGGCGTCTTGGATGAAGATGATGCGTCATATCCCTCATCAAGTAGACCTCTCAAACATGTCGTACATGTAGAATAACGTTTGAAGATCAAGATTGATACTGGTAGCGTCTTGTACCTATCGATCACTTGAAACATTCGGCGCTCAGAGCAATGCCAGAATGGTGACTCTCTTACAGTATGCATCCGAGTAGCATCCGACCATCTTATTCTTGCTATACATGAAATCTGACTGATCAACCTTACCACTATCAAGGTGATTCGAGGTCGTTAGATGTGCACCTGAGCAGCGGATGATGCTGAGCTTCATCACGTACAGCCACGACACATACTTTTGTCTCAAGTCTAACCATTGTTAAGAATACCACATAAGTAGGGTAGGTAACGGCAGTGATAGAACAATCTGTCACAAACCCCACTCAATCCTCATTCAACGAGCTGCGGCGGAATCCTGAGCTATATGCTCTTTCAGACGGACCAGAACAATCGGAGGTTTATCGAGGGCTGCGTTCCTACACTTTATATCCACGATCCGTTGTTACTTCTGGCTTGGTAGAGATATTACGGAGTGCGGTCAGTTTAGAGTTATGGATCCACTCACTAACAGGGATCAGAAGAGCGGACGAAAGAGATTGGATACCGCCTCTCTACCGAGATCACGTGTCGGTTAGTCGGGCATTATCGATAGCGAGCTGCTCCTTTCGAACGCGCTAATGTTGTAAGCTTCCCGGCTGGACTCGACCGTGCTCGAATTTAGTCTCCTCGTAGCGACTCATCCCTGCGCGGACCTTTGCGTGGTCTGCGTGATTATTTGTGGAGTTGATCTCCGTGCTCAGCCTCAGTGAGGGGCTTGTCGCGTACCTCGTCGGCTCGCGTCTTTAACTAGGTAGCGCCGTGCATCTGCCACTCTGCATCTCGTTTGGCCATATCCACCACGCGTTCAAACGGGAGCTTGCTTTGCACCTGTTCTAGCTCGTCTCCAAACTTTACCCCGCTCGCATTTGCCCTCGGCGGCATCTCGTGCCTCATCATGGCATAACTGACGAGTCGCCTAAGAACGCCACACGCGGGTCCGCGCACTGATGCAGGGCGAGAACGCCAATTACCGAACATGGTGTACCGGGGAAAGCCGTCGGCAGGCTGTGCAGAATGCCGCAAGCGTCGCAGCAGGGTGTGTAACGATGATTTTCTTTTGCGATGCGAAGCACTTGCTGCTCGAATGCGGGCTGAATATTTACTTTCACACCTTTCGATTCGTCTATTTCAAATGGCGAACAATGCCTACATCTTCTGGTTAGCTTTGATCATGTTATCTCGCGTGCTAACCGCCACCAGTGCGACCAAGCTATTCCTTCGTGCGGACAATGCACCAAGGCCGGCCGCATATGTCCTGGTTACAGGAACACCGTGGACCTGATGTTCCACGACGAAAGCACACAAATCATGCGCAAGCACAAGGGCCGCGTATCATCGAATGCCGAATTTTTGACTGTCTGGAATACTGAGACAGGCGGCAGCCGTCAAATGCACGATCAAACAGGAACAGCAGCGCCGGTCAAGTTGACCGATTTCGTCATGTATCAGCCGCTGGATGAACTTGGCGTTAATTTCTTCATGACGAATTACGTCGGCGACGATCCGACCGTCTCACAATTGTACTACCTTCCCTCATTCTTCGCGAGAACAGGGCATGCTAGTCCTGGACTGCAGCGGAGCATCACAGCAGCTGGCTTGCTTGGCTATGCGAAGACATCGCGTCGTAAAGATATGATCGATAACGCTACAAGGAGCTACATTTCCGCTATTCGTGGCATCAACACCGCTTTATCTGACCCGACGACAGCCGCGCTGGAAGCTACCCTCATGTCTATTCTTATGGCTGCCATGTTTGAAGTCTTGATCATTCCACGTCTATCCGGTATGCCAAACTGCAGTAGACATCTAGAAGGCGCCGTGACCGTTGCCTTTCTCCTGCTAAAGGATGGACGACACAACGACACAACACGAAAAGTACTCACCACCCTGGTCCAAAGTGTGATCATCAACAGCTGGATTCAGCATGAACCTTTGCCACCCGGCTTTACGGAGCTGAAGAAGCAGATTAACGAGTTGTTCGATACACAGTCTGCTCATGGCGCCTTTTTAGATATCA
This sequence comes from Neocucurbitaria cava, assembly GCA_027946455.1. NCBI lineage: Eukaryota > Fungi > Ascomycota > Dothideomycetes > Pleosporales > Cucurbitariaceae > Neocucurbitaria > Neocucurbitaria cava. The sequence continues at coordinate 942,086 of JAPEUY010000021.1, read as the reverse complement.
TCATGGAACTGGTTCTGTTCAGACATGCGCTTCAGGATGGTAGTTACGAGAGCCCCATGGCGATCATACAAAAAGCCTTAGAGATTGACATTACTCTCGATGAGTACGGTAGGAACATGCCACAGAACGCTCGATTCACCAGATTCCGCATGTCGGGCAGTGACGTAGAAGAGCTGGCCTACGAAGGATACTACCACGGTGCGTTCCAACTATGTTGCATATATACACGGCGTAACGAACGCAACTAATGGCTTGCAACAGTCTATCCGCAGCGCCTCACGGCTCATCTGTGGAACAACGTGCGATCCTCACGCCTCCGCCTCCACCAGGTCATCCTTCGACAAAGCCACATTCTCGAATCTTCCACGTTACCAGACGAGTCCGGAGTCCTGCGCACGCAGCAATCAGACTCAGGGGCCCTCATCTATGCGCTGGCAGTCGAGATATCAGCCACCGTGCCGCAGCTAGCAGGCTACATCGACCAGTTAGACGTATACCGCACAAATTCTGAACGATACGCTCAAGCACCACCAACTGACCTTCCACCGTCGCTCATTCCACCACGGCATCGGGATTCCACTCGGATAGCGGAACCAACTGCACCACCGCCCCCTTCCAATCCAGCCCCACATCCTACCCACCTATACGCACCTTCCCAAAACCCTACTAATCCACCCTCCCCTCCATCCTCAACAGCCGCCCCTCCGCCCGTACCAGCACCGCCAACCCACTCACCACACCCCCACCGTCCCACCCCCTCAGCAAGTCTCTACCACATGCTCTTCCAACTCTACGCCCTCCGCTCGATCCCGCAGCTCCCCGGCCCCCTGAAAACCTGGATCCGAGCACGCATCGCGAGCATGGAACGGAACGCCGATGCGCAGGATATCGCACGGCTGCAGGAGTCGCTGCGGCGGAAGAGGAGGCCTGGAGATGGGTTTTGCGTCGGTGATGGTAGTGGTGCTGGAGCTGGTGGGGGTGGAGATGAGGAAGGGTATGTATACTTCAAGTGGGCTGTGAATGCGGGGCTGTCGGTTGTGGATCTGGGCTTGTGGTTTGGGTAGATGGTATCATGTTAGTCGCGTGGGTGTGGTGTGATGTGATGTGATGTGGGCTTCGTTGGTTCATGTGTTGTCACCGTCACGCTACGGCCCGCGCCGCCCCAGTTTTCTCTTCTACACATCCCGACCGACCCGCTGCGCTCGCTCGCTCGCTCGCCTACTCGCCTGTGTACCTACTAGCTCGACATACTACTCCACCACAACTCTCTCCTCATCTCATATTTCCTTATATTTTCTTCTTCTCTTACCAACCACCCAACAAAGACAACGCAACATCGCCGTTGATACTCCCTCGCTGACCAATCCACCTACAGGTCCCCAAACGATGCGACCAGCAACAGAAACAGTAGTCCCGCTGAGGCGGTAGCCACGCACACCAACTGCGCCGCCGGCGATCGCAGCGTCTGGCTTTCAGTATACAATTGGTATTCGATTGGGTGGGAACAGTTGGGCACGCAGGGGAGTAACGATGATTGGTGGAAGGAGTAGCATGAGAATTTCGTATCAAGAATGATTGGATGATTGAATCAATGAATGAATGGTCGTATTCGTAATCTTATCTGATCTGATCTCATCTCATCTCATCTTATCTCACCACTACAGTGGCTAGCCAACAATGACAAAAAATGTGGGTATAGGTAGTCAAAACGCAACAAATCCATCCATCATCTCCCAAGTGCTTTCTACTACTCGTCATCATCGTATCCCTCTCCAGTAACAGCCCAGCCACACTGCCACCTCTTCCCCTCACTCTCACCGCCTATCCTGAGCTGCCTCGCCATACTGCCCTCTGTCCACCTCCGGACGCGGAAGTCGTCGCTCACGCTGATCAAACTGCCGTTCTTCGCCCAGCTCACGCTAGTAACTTCAGCGTCGTGCCCTCGAATGAGCGGTGTGCCGTGTTCGTAGATGGGAATAGTATCTGGACAGCGGCTATTTGTGGACGAGCGGGATAGAGATAGTCGAGAAGAAGATCTGCGCGTGGTGACACGGTTCAAGCTAGGAAGCTCGTCCGCATCATCGTCTTGTGGGTGTTGATGAGATTCGCGACGGAGGAAGCGCTCGTCGGTGGGGAATAATACTGGGCAGCCGTCGGTGCTTCCGACAGCTAGTAGCTCTGGTTGATCTTGAGTTGCTTTGCGCAGCGACGCTTTTACGTAGAAGGACCCGGCGTGGAAGTTCTGGTGCCGGAAGCCGTAGATGGGTCCGAGACCTTCTTGGCCGACTTGGCAATATTTCTGTTTCGATGACGATGCTGTGGAGAGCTCTGGTGCTACTCCAAGAATAAGATGGCTGGTGGAATAAGCGTAAACGGTGTTGTCTTTGCTGAGAGCGTAAAGGCGTGATGCATCACCATTGAGGGTAAGCGAGTTGATGGCGAAGTGCCGGTGGCGATTGTGTGATTCGGGGTGCGATGTGGTGGATATTGGTATCGCGGGTCCACGGAGCGAGTAGCGGCCCCTGATATCCCATAGCTTGACGCACGTTGATGCATCTGAGGCTGTCAGGAGTAGATGTTGCCGGCCTTGTGGTAGAAATGAGAGCGCCGTCACGGAGATGTCGTTACGGCGGCTGATGTTCTCCGACTTGGTGTTCGAAGACGTCCTTGTGATTGAAGCAGCCGTCCCCGAAGTTGCTGCTAGGTTAGTGTCAGCGTGTGCCGATGCAAGTGTGCGAATGACGCTAGCGTAAGGTGCGTCTGATCCCCAAGCCGAGTGCACGGACATGTGACCACCTTTACACCTCAGGTCCCAGATTTGCACAGCACCGTCTCGACTTGATGTTGCTACAATCTTGTCGTCGCTGGGCTGGAAGCGCACTTGCTTTACAGAAGATTTGTGCTTGGCGAGAACAGCGAGCGTCTGCTGGGTACGAACATCGACTATTTGCGCGGTCTGATCACCGGAGCCCGCAGCCAAGTACATGTCATCGGAAGAGAACTGCATATCCATAATAGCGTTCGAGTGCGCTTTCCATGATACGTGAGCTTTTGAGAAGTCGCCTTCGGAGTCTAAAAGATGAATGTATCCGTCTTCGTCCCCTACGGCGACAAGGGAATTGGCTGCAGGTGGTTAGTATCATGAGATATTGGCTGCTGATCATGTCGCTTACTATTGCAGCTGGCGGTGCAGAACGGCGGTGCACCTTGTGGTAGCAGATGCATGTCATCTGAGCTACTGTAGAAGTCGGCTGTCTGGTCCTGCCATGAGGAACAGTGGTCCCTCCTGAACCCCCTCCCCACGCTCAGAATGCCACCAAACGACCGCTGCAGTGTTCTCGAGGCTCCTCCCAAGGTCTTCAATTTCCGTATTGGGGCGGGATATACAGGAGGTTGCTCGATTGCAGCCACATCCTCGAGGATCTCAAAGGGTGGAGGAGTGACGTAGCGGGAACGCTTCGAGGGCGACGACTGGGCGGGAGAGCTCTCGGGCGACAAGTAGGGATTTTTCCTCTTGCGCGAGCTTGACTGTGGCGTCTGCATCTGGTTCTCAACGTCGACAAAGTTCACAGTCTTGCGGGGCGTGCTTCGCTGTGTGGCATTGCTGCGATTGATGGCCTCTCGAGTGATGTCCTGCAATTGGCGGCCCGAGCTGGAGAGCGAGGTGCGGGACGAGGCATTTTTGCTGTTTCGCGGGGTGAAAAAGCGCGTGAAGCGCTTGGGCGTGATGGGCGGGGGGCGCTTGACTTTTCTGCTGCCTGTCGTGGCCGCGGGCGCCGGGGGCGACGAGGAGAAGAGCTCGGGCGTGGGCTCTTGGAACATGCTGCGAGGCGCGCACGGAGAAGACATGCTTTTTAGCGGTACATATATATATACAGACGACTCCAATCGAAATTCAAGAAAAAGACGTGCACACTTCTTGAGTGAGGGTGTGGGACAGCAAAGATGGGACGGATGGGATTATAACGGAGGGCGAGGTTGGCGATGGGCGCCCGGCCCTGGGGGCCATAGCGCATCGCGGTCGTGGTCGCGCCTGCACGCGTTAAGTGACGCTAAGCCCCATCGTTCCTAACTTCGTTCCATCCTCGGGCCGGAGAAATGTGCGCCGGGACCCATTCTTTTTTCTGCGAAAGTTGATCGCAGCGGCCAAGGGAAAAGTTCGGCTCCCCAGCAGCTGCGCAAAACAACACTTCGATATTGTACAGCATATCGAGCGCGCAATGGGGGCGATAAAACGAAAAGCAGAGCAGGGGAACACCCCCTCGAAGAAGGAGAAAGCTCCCTCGAGCGACCGGTCTGCGAAACGACGGAAGTCCGATGGTGCAGCAGAGCCGTCGCCCGCCAAAGCGAAGTCTGAGAGCGCTGCACCGAAGAGCGTCTTCAAGGACGAGGAAACGTCCTTTCCTAGAGGCGGAGCGAGCGTCCTGACTCCTCTTGAGCACAAGCAAATTCAGATCAAGGCGAACCAAGATGTCCTGTTCGAACAAGCGGGCGTCAAGCGCAGCGGCGGCGATGGCTTCAGCGACATGGGTTCCGACGACGGTGAAGCGGCTGCACCAAAGTCGTCCAAGAAGAAATCGTCGAAGAAGGGTAAGAGGTCACAGGAGGACGGCGAGCAGGAACAAACCATCCGCGCAGAGGGTCTGAGTTACAAAGTAGGGCAACAACAAGACATGGCGAAAAGGGGACTAACAGTTGCAGAAATTATCGCTCGGTACCATCATTCTCGGCCAAGTCACGGAAATTACACACCAAGATATCGTGCTCGCCCTGCCGAACAACCTCGTCGGATACGTCCCACTCACCGCTGTCTCGGACAAGCTCAACGAACGACTTGAGAAGCTCTTGAAGGAGGAAGATGCGGATAAGGAGGATGGAAGCGACGATGAAGGCTTCGACGACATTGAGCTAAAGGACATGTTCTTCGTTGGGCAATACCTGAGGGCGTGCATCACAGCCACAAGCGATGACACTGCACGAGCTCGCAAAAGGCTCGAGCTATCTATAGACCCGAAGCTGGTCAACAAGGGCTTGTCAAAGCGAAGGATACCCGTCAACAGCATGATCCAAGCCTCAGTGGTGAGCAACGAGGATCACGGACTGGTAATGGATTTGGGTTTGGAGGATCCGAACTTGAAGGGTTTCCTGCCCAAAGGCGAGCTGGGGTCAAAGATCAAGCACGCAAAAGTTCAAGAAGGCGCCGTCTTGATGTGCCTGGTAACTGGGCTCAACTCTGATGGACGAATCGTGAAACTCTCCGCGGATCAGGCAAAGGCTGGGAACCTCACCAAGGGTAACACGATGACAGAAGCCCCGACCATCGACGTCTTCCTGCCTGGAACAGCAGTCGACGTGCTCATCGCTGACACCACGCCTGCTACAGTCACTGGCAAGATCCTCGGCCTGCTTGACGCTACCGCCGATGCGTACCATTCTGGGGCAACGGAGAAGGGCGTTGATGTTACGCAAAAGTACAAGATCGGCTCGAAGGTTAAAGGAAGGATTCTTTTCACATGTCCAGACTCAGAACCTAGGAAAGTAGGCGTTTCATTCCTGGATCACGTGGTCACGCTCTCCACTCGCATGTCTGGAAAGCCGAAAGAGCGCAAGCCTCCCCTGGAACTTTTGCCCATATCCACAGTCGTCGAGAGCGCAAAGGTTATCAAGGTGCAACAGGGACACGGCGCCTTCTTCGATCTTGGTGTTCGGGACGTGGTTGGTTTTGCTCACATATCTCGGTTAGCGGACGACAAGGTGGACATCCTTGCCGATGACGCTGGTGCGTTCAAGCTCGACTCGAAACATCGCGCACGAATAATTGGTTACAACGAGCTGGATGGGCTCTTCCAACTTTCCTTGGAGCAGAAGGTGCTTGACCAGCCCTTCCTGCGCATTGAAGACATCAAAGCTGGCCAGGTAGTCAAGGGCAAGGTACACAAGCTCATCGCTGACAAGACTGGGGCTACCGCTGTACTCGTCCACCTCGCGGAAGGAATCACCGGTCTGGTTCCAGAGACGCACCTGGCGGACGTCCGCTTGCAGCATCCAGAGCGCAAGTTTCGCGAAGGTGTGCCCGTCACAGCTCGCGTGTTGTATACAGAACCTGCGAGGCACCAGATTCAGCTCACCTTGAAGAAGTCTTTGGTCAACTCAGATGTTGAGCCGTGGACCAGCTATTCAATGCTTTCTGAGGGCGCCACTGGTCCCGGCATTCTTGTCAATGTCCGTCGTAACGGTGCAACAGTCCGCTTCTACAGCGATGTCAAAGCTTGGCTTCCAGTCGCAGAGATGAGTGAGGCCTATATTGAAGACGCTACCCGACATTTCACCAACGGCCAGGTCGTCAATGTGCGTGTCATCTCCGTCAACCCAGAAGAACGTCAGTTGCTAGTTTCGTGCAAAGATCCTGCGGCAGTCGATATCAACAAGGAGGCCGCCTTCAGCGCTCTCACGCCTGGAGCTGTTGTGAAAGGCACTGTCGTCGAGAAGTCTGAGGAGACAGCAACGCTGGACCTTGGTCATGGTGTCAAAGGTCTTCTTCGTATCGGTCACTTGACAGATGGATCTGAGAAGAAGGACGTCTCGACAATCAAGAAGATTCGAGTTGGTGGCACATTAGAAGATCTTGTGGTTCTGGCCAAGCATGACAAATCTCGAACTGCCGTTGTCTCCAACAAACCGAGTCTTCGAAAAGCCGCGCAGGCTTCCATGCTTCCGCTTAGCGTTGATGATCTTCAGGCGGGAGAGATCGTGCATGGTTTCGTGCGCGGGATCTTGCCAGACAAGGTCTTCGTGGAGCTCGGCAACGGCATCAGTGGCCCAGTCTTCAAGTCACAGCTTACACAGGAAATGCTTTTGGCCCCGAACTTCGGTGTGCGCAAAGACCAATCTGTTACAGCTCGGGTGACGCATGTAGATGCCGCGAAGGGTTTCTTTTGGCTGTCTATGAAGCTCGAACCGGAAGCAGACGAAGAGAATGCGCCAAAGGCCCCTGAACCTACTGGCGAGGCGCTTGTCAATCCGATCGACACGAAGATTTCGTCCACTGCTGACATTAACTTCGGCACCACTACAACTGTCCGCATCCGATCCGTCAAGAGCACGCAGGTCAACGTCGCGCTTGCTGAGAATGTTCAGGGTCGAATCTCGGTGGCGGAAATGTTCGACTCGTGGGACGATATTCCAGACAAGAAACATCCCACTGCGCATTTTAAGATGAACGATAGAATTGAAGCCAAGGTTTTGGGCCGACACGATGCCCGCAACCACCGTTTCCTTCCCATCACACATCGATCAAGCAACAAGACGCCTACGTATGAGATGACCACGAAGAGCGATAAGATCAAGACAGAATTTGATGTGCTGAGCCTTGATAAGATTAGTCCCGGGTCATCATATGTTGCTTTCGTCAACAACATCGCTGATCGATATGTTTGGGTAAACATCTCAGCGAATGTTCGTGGCCGTATTGACTTCTTCGATCTGACCGACGATCTTGAGCAATTGTCGGCTGTTGAGGACAACTTCCCCGTGGGCTCGGCCCTTAAGGTTCGCGTCAAGGCGGTCGATGTTGCAGCCGGGCGACTGGATTTGACGGCCGCAACTACGGTGACTGGAAAGACACTGACCTTACAAGACCTCAAAGTGGGGTACATCCTGCCTGCTCGTGTCACAAAGTTGCACGACACATCGATCGTTGTGCAGATCAACGAAAACATTGCAGCACCCATCTACATGGAGCAGCTTGCGGACGACTATGACAAGGCCAAGCCATCCGAGTTCAAGATCGGTGACATCATACGAGTAGCCATCATCGAAATCGACATTCCGAACAAGAAGCTTGGACTATCGGCCCGGCCATCAAGAGTCTTGAGCTCTTCACTGCCCATCAAGGATGCCGAGATCAAGGATAAGACACAACTCAAGGTCCATCAGGTAGTCCGAGGATTCATCAAGCATATTGCCGATAATGGCATCTACGTCCGGTTGGGTCCACATGCTGAAGCATATGTGCGTGTCAGCCATCTCTCCGATGAGTACATCAAGGATTGGAAATCCGCGTTCCATGTTGATCAGCTTGTCACTGGTAAGATCATTTCGAACAAGGAGCATATGCGCAATCCTCAGATGAGCCTGAAGACCTCTGTCATCCAGGGCGACTACGCTGAGCCGCTCGAGTTCAGTGATCTTAGAAATGGCCAGGTAGTGACTGCTAAGGTTCGGCACGTTGAAGACTTTGGTGTCTTCCTCGTAGTCGACAACTCAAACAATGTCAGTGGTCTTTGCCATATTTCACAGTTAGCAGATTCGGCAGTCGACAAAGACAAGGTGAAGGAGATGTACAAGAAAGATGATGTGGTCAAAGCCAGGATTATGCGCGTCGAACCAAAGAAGCGGAAAATCAGCTTCACGCTTAAGTATTCGCAAGTCAAGGGTCAAGATGACGACGAGGATATGGAAGACGCATCGGACGACGAGGTCGCTGATGAAGAAGGCTCAGATGACGGTGGAGTCGAGCTCGATGATGATGTCGATATGCGAAGCGTCAGGAGCGCAGAGTCGGATGACGAGATCGCAGATGCAGACGACTCAGATGAGGCGGACGAAGATGTGAAACCAGCAGGACCTGGACTCAGCACCTCCGGCTTCGACTGGACAGGCGCAACTCTTGACTTCGACGAGCGAAAGGGCACAGCAGCTTCTGAGTCCGATGATGGGGCCGCCAAGAAGAAGAAAAAGTCCAAGAAAGCTATCATCAAAGAGGACCGCACAGGCGATCTCGATGCCTATGGTCCCCAATCCGTCGCGGATTACGAGCGCCTTCTTCTGGGACAACCGAACAGTGCCGAGATGTGGGTGCGATACATGGTCTTCCAGCGTGAACTTAACGAAATCGAAAAGGCCCGTCAGATTGCGCGTCGCGCGTTGGCGACCATCAATCCGCGGGAGGAGAAAGAAAAGCTGGATGTGTGGACAGCATTGTTGCATCTCGAGAACGACTTCGCGTCCGACGATGCAATGGATGAGGTCTTCAAGGAGGCTTGCCAACATAATGATGCAAGGGAGGTCCATGAAAGAATGATCAAGATCTATATCGGTTCAGGTAAAGTCGACGTAAGTATCATGTCCACATTGCAGTCGTTATATGTGACATACTGACAACATGACAGAAAGCAGATACCCTCTACCAATCTATGACAAAGAACAAATCATTCACGCCAGACCCTCAATTCTGGCTTTCCTATGCAACATTCCTCATGGACGTCCTCTCGCCGCCGTCACCCACCCGAGCTCGCGCCCTCCTCCAGCGCGCCACGCAATCCGTCGCCTCAAGCCAACACCGCTATCTAACACAGAAATTCGCCGCGCTAGAATTCAAGTCCCCCAACGGCGACGCTGAGCGCGGAAGAACGATCTTCGAGGGCTTGGTCAGCACATGGCCGAAGAAGGGCGATGTGTGGGACGTGTATCTCAGTCTCGAGATGAGCCACGGATCAACAGAGGGAGTTCGCGATCTGTTTGAGCGGATGAGCAAGGTTGGTGGAAAGAGCAAAAGAACCTCCGCTGTATATAAGAAGTGGGCCGAGTGGGAGAGCAGTGTCGGCAATGTCAAGGGTGTGGAGAGAGTGAAAGCGCTGGAGGAGCAGTGGAGAGAAGCGAAGCAAGGGAAGGATGACGAGTAAGTAGATATATTGTTTGCATTGCGAGGCGCCGCTGGGGTAGTAGCATAGGAAAAGTTCAAGTTGTTCTTCGAGTCTTCAGTGAAAAGGTGCCGTCCAGCTGCGCTCTAATCCCTCTGGCAACGCAGCGTATGCCTAGTGAAAGCACGCACGCGACCAACCGACTGTGATCACGAACGGTGGCCTTGTCCCTCTAGTGCACATGACGACCCTTTCGCTTCATCACCCTCGCAGCCTCACGATACACTTCCACCCTACTACCCCCAAGCAAGACAAAATCTACTGACCCACCACCCTTTCTTTACCCTCGATCGACTCGCTCAACCCAACCTTTCAAGTCCTTAGTCACTGAGCATGAGCAACATGGCGAATCAACCACCACCAAACCCCACGGTTCCACCCGCTCCAAAACGCCGCAAACTCGGATTCATTCCGCCGGGAACGTACCGACGCAACTGCGGCAGCAACGCGTCTTTCGTTCCTATGAGTGCGGAACCGGCACCGCGTCCTCTGTCCCTCCACCAGGCATCTTCCACCACTACCACCACCAAAACCACTACCTCCTCTGGCGAAATTGAGCTTGGAACCGACACAGCAGCCGGTGAGTATGATGGTGGTGGCGATGGTGATAATGGTGGCTCCGACACAGAATCAGAAGACAACAACGCCCTCGAGCAATTCTTCCTCGACAAAATGACCGACGACACAGATACCAAGGTGCAGACTGTGTTTGGAGACGGGGTCGTCGTGTGGAGGAGTCACGGGGGCACGGTGTATACGGATTTGAGCGATAAGGAGAAGAAGCGTAGGAGGGCGGAGGAGATTTGGGGGGTGAAGCGGAAACGTGAAGACGAGGTGGATGACAATCCAATGGACAAGAAGAAGGGGGACGGTGATGATAAGGAGGTGGTGAAGAACGACCACGGAAAACCGATTCCTCTTCCCCCTGATCCACCGGGAGTACTGCCAGCTCGAGGAGGAGCAGTGCCGTACCCACCACGCACACCAAACGACACACGCTTCAACCGCGGCTCCGCTGGTATTGATCCTCTAGGCGCATACAATCGGCCGATTAAACCTCTTCCGTCTCGTTCGCGACAAGAGCGATATCACCTCAATCCTTACCACAACCTCAACCACATGCAGAACCTGAACTTGAACCAGAACCAGAACCAGCACGAGACGCCACAATACGATAACCACCAGCGAGGCGCTGTAGTCCTGAACCCCACAGCGGCTCCACAAGCAGCGCATAGGATCGTCTCGGGCAGTTTTGGCAGCTTCGAAGTGCGGCAGCCTAGTCGGTTTGATGAGCGCGCATATAGGTTACTACCCGGCCAGGGGAAGACGGGTGGTGAGAAGAAGGGAGATGGGGGTGTGGGAGATGGGAAGGTGGGGAGGGAGGAGATGGGGACGAGGCTTGATCCGTTCAAGGGTAAGCCGTGGTTGAGGGGTTGTGATTGGGTTGGGCTGGGCTGCTGGGGAGGAGGATGGTATGATGTAGGTGTTTTCGAAGCTATCCTCTCAAAGGCAAGGAGGATGGATAAGGAGCTGGGTGGGATGAAGATGAGGCGAGACGGTGCTGGCGCAGGTGCTAGCTCACAAAGTTACGATCAACAGTACCTTGAGAGAGACGAAAGTAACACGGCAATGAGGATACTTGCAGCCATTAACCAGGGGACTGTAATACTTGTATGCAATACCCAACTGCGAAGACAGGACCTGTGGAGTTCGCTCGCTTAGCTCTACAAACGACGGTAGCTGGTAGTCGAAATAAGCTTTCCAGGGATGTGATTGGCCCGTGCGAAAGGCGTTACATTTTCATTTCGCTTATTGTGTATGAACTTACACAATACAGTTCGCTTAATTTGTAAGTAATTATGCAGGCTTGCATTCGTGACACCCATGCTCAACCGTGATACCCATGCTCAACCGTGACACCCTTGCCCATCTGTGACACCCGTGTCCATTTGTAACACCGATGCCTGATCGCCAAAATTACGCTAAACGTTAATACGACGTGACCAAAATGTTGCGATAAGAACGTTTGCACCTCTGCATTGATGTTCAAAGATAAGCGGCGCAGCCCATCGCCTTGCCGATAGATATTCAGCATAGCGCACTCCAATCCATCGCGAACCCCCTCGCATAACTACTGTACCTAGCACTTGCGCTCCGGCACCTCGCACACCTCAGTACCACCTACGTCGCTCTGCACTCTCCTCCCCTCGAATCGCATCCCTTCCCCGTCACCTTCGTTACCAGCCCGACGATCCGATAATCTCTATCTTGGAACCAAAATGATCCGATTGGTCGAATGGACCCTCTTTCCCGATTTGTACTTAAAACGCACGTACCCCACTTGGCGTCCTTTATCTCGATGTTCCGTTAACGGCGGAGGGGTAAGAACGTTTTTGGGGCGCGGATCTGAGCAACGAAACTAGAGGAAAGGGGTAGAGTGACGACAATGTACTGCTGTGTTATTGCGATGAGGTATTATGAGCAGGAAAGGGTGGCCGGCGTTGTGGTGGGTGGTGGTTCCAAGGGATGAGATGTACTGGAGCTGGTGTAGAGTGTGGTCTGGGGTTTGGGTGCACTCACGTGATGTGATACTGTCAACATTGAAGTGACGGTGGCCTACAGGACTGCTCGTTGATCTTAGTAGAGGTGATAGATGTAATTGTGATCGAATTCGGATCTTGTTGTACTTCGCCTGCGTTGATGAGCAGTTCTCGTTGGTGATGTAAGAAGCGCATCACCATGAAGTAAAGACAAAAGAAGTTTCGAAGAGAATGAACCCCACTCTATTTCAGAAGGATTAGATCAGATCTATGCTGTCTAAAAAGCAGAAGTGATCGCTAAAAGAGTCATTAGAAGGGAAAGTTCCCCAAAGCAGCGAAGGCTAAATGTCCAAGACCCGCTACGAGGTCAAAAGCCTTCAGTAACCACTAAACTCCAGAACACCAAACAATGCAGTCTCATCATAATTCATCGTGCAGTCAAACCAACTACCATGCCAATTCGCTCTTATCATTGTCGTTCCCACAAGCCAGGCCCTCGCAGAAATCCTGCAACTCATTCGTCTCCGCGTCCGCACCCGAAGACTCGAGTTGCTGCTTCGCAGGCCAAATCTTCTTGCCCTCGCGCTTCTCGCGCGCGCCATGCTCGAGAATGATCTCGCGGCAGCGCTTCTGGAAGAAAAGTGGGCCTCGCTCCATGCGCGGGTGCAAGTCGCCGTTGATAAAAACGCCAGCTTCGATGTTCTTCTGCGCACGCTCGCACAGGACTTTGTCTTCGCCCATGACACGCTTGTAAGTGTCGCTAATGAGGAGAAAGTCTTCTTCGGAGGAGTGCTTGTTGCGCCACACTTCGTAGTACATGATGGACTCGGTCGGCGACTTGGGCATGAACTTCTGCATGAAGAGGAAGTGTTGTGTGACGGTGAAGGACACGTTCGGGAAGCAGTATGTGGAACAGATCTCCATGCCGCGGGCTTTGAAGTCGTCGGGTGTGTTAGGGTCGTGCTGGATGTGGTCTGCCTTGCAGTGCACGTCATATGATTCGAGATCGAGCAAGCCAGTGGTAAGGTCGGGGTGCGTGGTCTTGCAGTGGTAGCATTCATTGAAGTTATCGGCAAGGATCTTCCAATTAAAGGGTCCGTCGAGGTTCCATGTGTGGTCAAACTCGTAATCGTCAAAGTTGAACTGGTCGAATCGAGTTTGATGGTCGACATTGTCGAATTGCTCCTCCCATGACACCTCAGGCTCTTTCTTCGAGTCCATGTTGATCCATATGAAGCCGTTCTTATCAAGGCGAGTGTGGATTGGGAAGAGGCCGTTCTTGGCCTTATCGAAGGTCGGGAAGTCTTGATACCCAGGCGCCTTCGCAAGCTTGCCGTTCAGGCCATATGACCAACCGTGGTACCGGCAGGAGAAGATCTTTGCGTTGCCTCCGTCACTCTCGACTACGGGGTAGGCTCGGTGACGGCATACGTTGTGGAAAGCGTGGATTTCGCCGGCTCGGTCTTTCGAAATAACGACGTCATAGTTTGCAATCTCGTACCGGAGGAAGTCACCAGGGTTCGCGAGTCTTGATTTGTGCGTGATGAGCAGCCACCTGCGAGAGAAGATCGCGCGTCTCTCAAGCTGATACATCTCTTCTGAGGTGTACCAGTTGGCAGGTAGGGCGCGCACGGCCTCCTTCATTGGGTCGACGGCCGGCGTCGTGCCTCCGAGGCCAATATAGCTCCACAGAGATCCAACCATAGTGTGTAGTCTGTAAAAGAGGAATCTAGTCAGGGATGGATGCCGTAAGAAGGGTAGCAAAAATATTTGCGCTGTCGTTGTGGAAGTAAGGTGCTGTAGAGTAGTCGAGTAACCCGTGGACGTGAGAACAATTATTATACTGATAACAGGTGAGCGTGACCTCCTCACCCTTATCGAGTAAAATCATTCCCTAAGTCCCCATGGGGTTATAGCTTCCATATGCTGCCGGCAGTGACGACCAGTCAATAGTGCGAACGTAATCGCACTACGGGTATCAGTCAGGCGCCACATACTTTCACTGCTTCCACTGATTCTTTGCGACCGCTGCGTTCGCCATCGTGATCGGATTCTTGAGGCTAGCGGTGTTCCAGGCAAAACTAGAAGCCATAGCGACATGATGAGTGGGCGATGGCGTAGGTCAATTCATTGACTGTGCATAACTGCGCACAACGGTCATGGTGACCGAACTCTGAGACCGTTCTCGTCGGGGCCCCTCTCAGTTGCACGGACTTGGATGGATCAGATTTCCGGATTCGGACATCTAACACCAACCCAAGCCTCGACCGATCTACCATCACCAAACCTAAGACAAACTATTAGCGCCACGTTATCAGGCTCTTATCACAGCAGCCTTATCGTGACGATAATCCTGCGATAATCTCCCAAATGAAGCTGAAGATAGGCAAGATATCGCGATTAAAATTCGGAAGATCTGTGACTTTACCATGAGTTTGATAGCAAGGCTGCCGAGCGCGTTCATCTGCGCAGCGCGATCATGAGGTCTCAGCACGAAGGAAGCGACCAGCACGTCCTAAGTTGCGGTGTGGAGAGCTAGTAACAAAAGAGCGCGAACCGCACACTCAGACGCGCGCGGCGGAGTAGCAACGGATCGGTTGAGTCAATTGGACGGCATTGCTTCGTGGTCGAGAACCTGGCTCGTCGCACGCCCTTACCCCTCATCACTCTCTGCAATACTCTTTTGCTGGGTGCTTTTGGTGCTTTCGGCAATTGCAGTCGCGACGGGTCTGCCCCTAAGAGGGTCTTGAAAGAGTAAAGAACTGGCAACCTGAAGCTACGTTGTCATTCGTAGTGCCCTGGAATATGGCGATATAAGAGTACTGCCGGTCTTGCCAGGTCGACAACACATTAAGACTCGACGAAGAGGAACATTCTGGCGATTATCCGAAGAATGGCAGCGTCGGTAGTTTGGCAGGAGGCAAGTGCTTCGGCATGCTTTGTCCGTGACATGGGCGAGAGTTGTGCCGCGAAGTACCACAATGGTATTGCTGGTGAAAAGGACGCAATGGTGGATCGAGGGGCTGGCGCTCTCGAGTAGCCCCTCGTTGTGGTTGGGTTTAGGGATATATTTGTCGCAAGGTCATTGTCGCAATGGTCTGGTGGTCTGGCTTTGTCGCAATGGATTGTCGCAAGTTTGCATCGCAAGGATAGATGGTAGGAGATTATCGCTATGATTCATTGCAACTATTTGATTGCAACTCTGATGCTGTAGGTAGGCCGCAATAATTGCTGCTTGTCGAAATACGCAGTAAAGTATTTTGACCATGTGGAACAAGGGCGATGTTCCTGTCCATACATACCATGTATAGCCACGTCGAATCGTAGGGAGAACCATGGAGGATAGGTGAGTCGCAAAAGGGTAAAAAGGATGATTTGCGCGCACGCGGGGCGGGGTCGCTGCAATTATGTAGTTTTGCAACGTTTTGGGCCTCGCCTCCGCAAGATAGCACTAGGCCCGAAATGGCAAACAGGACCCTACGTCTTTGGTGGGCAGACTTCCCCACCAATGTCGTAAGAGCCGCATGCGGGGGTGGTGGGCTGTCACGTCTTGATGATTGCCGTTGCACTCCACCTTGGGAAAGGTTTCGCTGTTCTGAAGTACTGGTCCACGCTTAGATTCGGCTTTTTGGAGAGAATGATGCGGCAGCAAACCCGTTATCGCAAGCGCGCATAGTCCTTAAGAGAAGCCATCCCACGGCGCTGGGAAGCCAATCATTACACTCCCCAATTTTACTTGCCATGGCGACTTCACAACGCGTTGTCATCATCGGTGCCGGCATCGTGGGCACCAACCTCGCCGACGAGCTGGTTTCGCGAGGATGGAAGGACATTACTGTCGTTGAGCAGGGCCCGCTAAGCTTACCGGGAGGCTCGACATCGCATGCCCCCGGCCTTGTGTTCCAGACGAACCCATCGAAGACAATGACTCTCCTCGCAAAATATACGGTCGAGAAAATGCAATCACTTGAGAAAGACGGGCAGAATTGCTACAACCAATTGGGTGGCCTGGAGATAGCGACAACGCCAGAACGATTACAAGAACTCAAACGCAAGCACGGTTACGCACAATCCTGGGGAATCGAAGCGCACCTGATCAGTCCCGAAGAATGTCTGAAGAAATATCCCCTCCTGAACAAGGATATGGTTCTCGGCGGACTACACATCCCAAGCGACGGACTCGCGCTGGCGGCTCGCGCGACACAACTGCTCATTGAAAAGACTCGTAATGCCGGCGTACAATATCGCGAACACACTCTCGTAACCGGCATTGAGCAAGCAGACGGACACGTGACGGGCGTCACAACAAACAATGGTTCGATTCCCGCAGACCTCGTTGTCTCGTGTGCCGGCTTTTGGGGTGTCGAGATTGGAGCTATGATCGGCTTGAAAGTCCCACTTCTGCCTTTGGGGCACCAATATGTCAAGACCACCGCCGTACCAAGCCTTGTAGGCCGAGAGGTTAACAAAAATATAAATGCGATGAACGCTGAGCTACCCATCTTACGACACCAGGACCAGGACTTGTACTACAGGGAGCACGGCGAACAGTTCGGTATTGGCTACTATGGCCATCGTCCGATGCCGGTTGTTGCATCCTCGCTAGGTGTGACACCTAAGCACGTTGACGAGAAGAACATGCCATCCCGCCTTGATTTTACTCCTGAGGATTTTGAGCCAGCATGGAAAGCTACCAAGGAGCTTCTCCCGGTACTTCGGGAAACGGAGATCGCTGACGGTTTCAACGGTATCTTTTCCTTCACCCCGGACGGCGGTTCGGTCGTTGGCCAAGCACCCAATCTCGATGGCTTCTGGGTCGCAGAGGCTGTATGGGTCACACATTCGGCCGGTGTAGCCCGTGCTGTCGCAGAGACTCTCACTGAAGGTCGCTCAAGTATCGACATCTCCGAATGCGAGTTGAGTCGCTTCGAAGAAGTCCAGCTCAGCCCAGAATATGTCAGCGAGACCTCCCAGCAAAACTTTGTTGAGATCTACGACATCATCCACCCTCTTGCACCAAAAGAGTCACCCCGCAATCTCCGCGTCAGTCCTTTCCACGCTCGACAACGAGAACAGGGTGCCTTCTTCCTCGAAGTTGGAGGTTGGGAGCGTCCGCACTGGTACGAAGCGAATGCGGAACTAGTAAAGACGCTTCCAGAAGAGTGGAAACCCGTTGATCGTGATGCATGGTCATCGAAGTTCTACTCGCCGATTGCTGCAGCCGAAGCGTGGAAGACGCGCAACGCAGTTGCCATGTACGACATGACCACCTTCCACCGATTCGAAGTATCCGGCCCGGGCGCTGTACATTTGCTTCAACGGCTTACGACCAGTGATGTGTCCAAACAACCTGGTACTATCACACACACATTACTAGTGAATTCCCACGGCGGTGTTCTCAGCGACATCTTTGTATCAAGACTAGAGAATGATCTCTTCCAGATTGGCGCAAACACCGCAACCGACCTTGCCTACCTTGCCCGTGAGGGTCGTCACCAAACCACTCATACACCCGGTCAATGGGCGTTAGTGCATGATATAACTGGCGGTACCTGCTGTCTCGGTCTATGGGGTCCTCGAGCCCGAGATGTCATTCAAGACGTCAGCTCCGACGATTTTAGCAACAAGGGACTGCCGTACATGGGCGTGAAGAAGACAAGCATTGCTGGCGTTCCGGTGACCATGTTCCGGAAGTCATTTGTAGGAGAGTACGGTTGGGAAATTCAGACCACACCTGAGTACGGTCAACGCCTTTGGGATCTTCTCTGGCAGTCGGGCAAGACCCACGGCCTGGTCGCTGCCGGTCGTGCAGCGTTCAACGGCTTACGGATAGAGAAGGGCCTCCGGGCCTCAGGAAGCGACATGAACTCGGAGTACAACCCCTGGGAAGCCGGAGTCACATACGCGATACAGATGGACAAGAAGGACGAGTATGTCGGCAAAGCTGCGCTCGATCAGTTGTCGAGAAAATCACCTTCGAAACGGCTCCGATGCCTCACTGTCGATGACGGTCGTTCCATAGTTATGGGCAAGGAGCCTGTCTTCTACAATGGCAAGGCCGCTGGATATGTCACCAGTGCTGCCTTCGGCTATACTGTGCGCAAGCCTGTCGCATATGCCTGGCTACCGAGCCAAGTTCGTGAAGGAGATGCGATAGAGATTGAGTACTTCAGCACCAAGATCCAGGCCACGGTCACGAAGGACCCATTATACGATGCGCAGGACCGCCGGCTACGTGGCGAGGGCTCGTCAAGCGAGCCTGAGCTGCAAAAGAGGTTGAAGTCGCTGCTCTAATGACAAAGAATTGTAGTTGAGAATGAGAGAATGAGCTCGGAGGGGTATGGCGTTTTACATTGTTAATTGTGGTTGCATGGCCTGCGATTCATTTGCTAGCATTAGTCCGTATGGAGGTTTGAATGAAGACCTTTTTCAGTGTCCAAACACCAAACATGTTTTTCGTGCAAAAATTTGAAATCTCGTGCCCCACGTAACATGGTATTGCCTCGTCGGCCTCAACCTGTTTGCCAACAATGGTATTAGAATGTGGATGGTACGATAAGTCGTTGGATTAAGCGCGACTGGGTATTGGTCCGAGCGACTGCTGAGTAATCGCTCTACATGTAACGTCATTGCCTCGGCGAACTTCACAACTCATGACATCGTCAACGATCCGCCCATTTTTGTTCAGCATCTTCCTTATGAGCTTACTCGCAGCTACAATCAAACGATATTCGCTACCATCAATTACTACACCATTCGCAAGAGTAAGAACCTCGACGTTTCGCTCGGCCAGAGTGCAGGAAGTTAACGCCAAGCAGCCAGTAACCGCCAGAGCCATGCATATCCAATCAATCCCGATGTGTAGGAGCACCATGATGGAGATCAGTGAAGCATTTATGTACTAACTGAAGTTGGTAGGGGAGGGCTCAGGCAACAACTATGCCTATATTGTTTCAGACGACAAAACGAAAGAAGCATTTGTCATTGACCCGGCCAACCCGCCAGAGTAAGCTCCGCTCAAATGCTTTCGACATAGATTACTAATGAACAAATTGTACAGAGTCCTACCAGTCCTCCATCAGCGCACAAAAAATGGCGATATCAAATTGGTGGGGATTTTTAATACTCACCAGTATGTTTTTCCACGTGACCGACGCTCATAGCAAGTAATCGAATTAACGTATTGATTTAGTCACCATGACCATGCCGGAGGCAACAAGGACGTTGTAGGTCTTATCGAAAACCCCCGACCCAATTTTTAATCAAGATCTGACAGATACACCACAGGCAAAAGAATTCCCTGTCCCTATCGTGGGCGGGAAAGACTGCGCCCTCGTCAGCTCAACACCCGAGCACAAATACAGCTTCGCCTTTGGCTCCATAAAAGTCACCGCACTCCACACGCCCTGCCACACGCAAGACAGCATCTGCTATTTCCTCGAAGACGGCTCCGACCGCGCCGTGTTCACGGGCGACACGCTGTTCATCGGCGGCTGCGGCCGCTTCTTCGAGGGGACTCCCGAGCAGATGCATACGGCGCTGAATGAAACGCTCTCTGCGTTGCCAGACGATACGAAAGTGTACCCCGGCCACGAGTACACGAAGGGGAATGTCAAGTTTGCCAAGAGTGTGCTGCCGGATGATGCAGCGGTTAAGAGACTGGATGAGTATAGCCAGGCGAATAAGGAGACGCAGGGGAAGTTTACGATTGGTGATGAGAAGGTAGGAACCCCCTTGCCCCACCCCACCTCCCTCCTTTACCCTTTCACTTCACTCCTCACTTCACTCCTCACTTCACTCCTCACTTTACTCCTCACTCCCATCACAACCAAAAAAGCAGATGCACAGGTGGAGATCAGAATGCTGACTGATCGGCCGTGTTAGCAACACAACGTCTTCATGCGCGTCACGGACCCCGCGATCCAGAAAATCACCGGTATGACGAAACCCATCGACGTCATGGGCGCGCTGCGCTCTATGAAGGATAAGTCGTAGGAAGGCCATCAGAGGGGCTGCCAGTTTGATGAGTATGGCTTGCTGAAGAAGTGCGTTCATTATCGGCTTTGTGGGCAGTCCGGGTAGGCAGATAGGAGACGATGCGAGTTCGATTCCTGGAGGCTGGAGGCTGGCTGGCAGTGCAGGATCAAAGAGCTATCGTTATTGTGAACAATTCAAACGGGCTGGTTGACTTGAGACGCAAAATCGTTCGTCGATGAGATCAATCCTATGAGGTTATGATACATGGTGATGGAAGTGTACCTACTGAAGATGTGATGTGCTGAGAGGAGGTATATGCTTACGTGCTTGAATCATGCGATATATACGTTCGTTCGAGATCAAATATGCTAGTATGCCTTACGCCCCAAAATGCGATGAAATGTTCTGTTCCTTTCCCATGCAAACCCCTTCCCCGCCAAATACAATCCATAAATCATCCCTCAGTACCAAAAGTGTTCAAGAACGGATTATACGCCGTCTCCTGCATCAAGACGTCGCCTTTCGCACTTTCATCATCGGCAGCAGCAGCACTGTCTAACGTCCCTGTACCACTCCCTGTAACACTCCCCGTCCCCTCATCTCCCTCCCCATCATCACCTTCCCCCTCCACCCCATGCCCGCCCACTCCCTCCCGCAGTCCCCATCACAAGCTCAAAGTTCAACTCGGCATCAAACCACCTGTCCCTCCTCTTCGTCTCCCTGACTCCACCTTCCAGCGCGACCCGACTAGCCCTCGTAGTCCGCGGTCGTTTCCCCGTGCCACCAACGCTCAGCAGGTTGGATATTCGGAGACGTTGAGCTTCGAGGACTTGCTCGTGGGCGACGATGGAGCGAATGTAAGGTGCAAGCTCAAGCGTTATGATGCTGAAGGTGCGGTCGAAGGACGAGGGTGTGAGACTGTACGATGTTGCTTGGAAGGGCGTGGAGTCTGGTGGTGCGGCGAGGATGTCGAGGGCGGTGGCGAAGTCGGGGCGTGTTAGAGTTGTGTTGATGCTGGACTTCTGTGCGTCTTTCAGTTCCAGAAGAGTTTTGGCGTACTCGAATTCTGTTGTGGGTTTGCTAGTGTCGGACAGGGATGTATGATGTGGGAGATTGGGATATGCGCGCTGAATGAGCAGATGGGTTTGCGTGAAGATGCATGTATCGAAGTTCAAGAAGTCGGAGCTGTGGTCAACTTGGAGAAGCGGCGCAGCTAGTGTGTGACCGAGACGTGCTTTGTCGGTGATGGACGGCAAGGAGGCATCAGTCGGTTGGTGGTGGTAGATTTCGTAAGTTGGCAGTCCGACTCGGCAATATACGTCTGCCGCACTGAGCGAGTCCGCAAGGGCATCGATTTGTTCGAGGTTCTTCAAACGACTGGACGCATCGGAACTCTCTACCAGGGTTTGCGCGTCGTTGCTGCCATGAGCAGCCCATTCCATCGGATTGATGCCCCAGTCCGCCCAAGCTTCCTTCGATAGCTCTTCTTCTTTGTCGAGAGTGCAGTTCTTTCGTGTCTCGAACATGTTGTGGGAAAGCCATCCCATACCAGCCTCATATGTTCCTTCACTGGCGACTCTCAACAAGCGACCATGCGCGTCAACATCTTTACCACGTGGCCATCGTTGGTAGATCCACTCCAGACCACCTTTCCTGTCGCCGACTGACATCTGACACCAGAAGTTCAACTCGGTAATGCTAGCCCGAAGATCATGGGTTTTCGACTGGTAAAGGTCGCTCACGGCTTGGCGGTCTAGAATATGGCCTTCTCTACCCGCTAAGACGAGCAGATAGTCAGTTGCAAGGTCGACTGGAGGAGGGTGAAAGCGTAGCATAGCAGCCAATGGTAGGTCTAGGCTTGGTATCTGGCGCTCATCGTTGCATGTGATGACGATGGGACGTTTCGAAGTCAAAGCAAGCTTCGTGATTTGAGCCCAGAATTGCTGATCTTCTTCGAAGAGAATATCCGCTTCCTCAAACAATATCAAAGATTGCTTCTGGGACTTGCGTGCTGCAGCTACTATAGGCAGCACGGCTTGCTCAGTATGTGTAGCTGCTTTCTTCAGCTCAGGCATCTTCACTCTGGTTGTCGCCTTCGCTTTTGCTGTAGGCTTCGCTTGGAAAAACGAAGTCATAGTGCCTTGTCGCCCACTGCTGAGATCCTCTCGCAAAGCCGTATCCATGCGTTCGGTATCTGTGTTATTAGTTGTCGCGGGATCTTCTTCTGCTGGAACGGCGCTGCGCTTGTGATTAACTAGATGATTTGCTGTCATATCGCCGACCTTGTCCTGAATGTCTTTTCCCGACCGCCGCATGCCAGGGTTGATCTCGAACACTTCGAAATCAAGCTCTTTAGCCACAGCGTATACTGTTGCGCTCTTACCGGAGCCATGAGGTCCGCTCAGTAGGATGACGTTCTGGTTTCTAGTCCACCGTGGTCGTCTGAAGGACTTCGGGTGAAAGCTGGCTGTATTCTGGGAGTCCGAACACTCCACCATCTCATCGTCTTCCACTTCATCATCTGAGACGATGAAATCGTCTACGGCCTTCTTTCGCTTCTTCTTTGGGGGCTTCTTCATGTCGATTAAAGTTGATGATTTCAGCGCGCCTCCCACGGCCAAAACAGTCAAGCTTTGCAGCCAGTCTTTCAGCACAGCAGCCTCCTGTCCAGTTTGCAAGACATGTGCTGCACATTTTGGGCTGTACTTCTGGGCCCAGGCTTGACTTTCGCATCGCCCTTCATCGAAAGGTGTGAGGATACGCTCAATGTCGTCGTACAGTGCAGTGACGGCGGGATGATTTCCTTCCAGGTTATGATGCGATTTGTCTGACTTCGCCGACTTTGTACGTACTTGATCCCAAACCCTCCGCTGGATCTCTATACCAGTGGTAAGTAATCGTGTTGGTAGGCGTACATCCTCTGGAGGCTCGAATTCAGACTTGAGCGGCAAGGCTGTCTTGTGCATGTCTGGCGACAATTCTTCAGTCAACCTCGTCATCACTTCTTCGCTACGTGGGAAGTATGTTACAGCACTCTTTTGCTTTCGAGGCCTGAGTGCCAGCACTGCGACTTTCTGGTCGTTGGTGCTATGACTGCGGTCAAGATGGCTCAAGTTGCGCACGTGAGCTGTTTCCTTTGTCGGCCAAGAAGCTTCAAATAACCCGGATTGTTTCGCTGCTCGACTTCTTTCCGTAGACATCCCGAAGGCGGGCATGGCCATGGGAGATCTATCCCTACGTGTCTCTGCTCTCAACTTTCCAGGAGTAACGGCGCTCTTCCGTGGGGTGGGAGGGCGCTGCTCTGAAGCTGGTATTGCAGGAAGCGTGTCTTTCTGTTCACTCGGTTTGCCGAGAAAGAAGGGGTGAGTGCTTTTGAGTGGCCCGGCAGGCTTCGGTAGCGCCTTCTTGACAGGGCGACCAGTTGAAGACTTCTTCCTATCGAGAATTTCGTCAATCTTTTGACCAATGGCGAGTCTGCTCGCGGCATCCGAGCCATAACTGATGACCGTCACAGTGGGTGAGAGCTTCGGCTTCGTAGGCTTACGACCTCGTCTTTTCCGTGGACTACTCGATGGCTCGGGTGCCTGCTTTGGTGGACTCGACATGAGTTTCCCGCTCTTGGTGACCTTGATTTGTTTCTTCGGTGTTACTGTTTTCGTCCCACTCACTATGGGGTCTGCAGAGACGATATTCATGCCAGCCTCGTCGGCAGCCGGCGCGGTAATAGGCGGCGGTGTGACCTCAGGTCGGTCTTGAGCTTGCCTTTCCAATGTTCTGTCCATCACAACGTCTCTTACCACTGTGTCCTCCACTCGCTCGTCCACAGGCATGGACCGCTCTACTTCAGCCTGCAGCTGTTGTTGCCAGTCCAACTGTGCCGCGACAGGTTGTGCTGGGGTTGATGCGCCATCAAACGGGCCTGGCGATGCGGTCTTCTGCCTCTTCCTTCGATCACGATTTGGGTCTTCTTCCAAGGATGGTTCTGCGAGGCTGGCACCATTGCCCGCTGCGTCGTCCAGATTCTGTGCTTTGGATGGTCGGGCGAATCTTTCCAGCGAAGCCTGGTTCTTCATGCCGGCACTGCCCGTCTTCTTTTCCTTCACGCCTTCACCCTTCCTTGCCCTCTTCTTCGGTCCTTGGCCCGACTGCGGGCTCGTGTCGTCGTCTGGACCATGGTGCGGGTCGTCGGCGGGTTTTTCGATCGTGTCCGGTGTCGCATCTGCTGGAAGTTCTGCGTGAGGTTAAGCCAAAGGTATGGGTAAGTGGGCGTGGTGGCCTACTCGACGACTTGGAGAAGAAGGGATGTAGGCTCTTTCCCTCAAGAGTCATGGCGGTTTGCACCGCAGTGAGAGCCATCTACCGCAGTGCAAGGCTACCGGAGCATCTTCAAAAGTGACAGAGCGGTAATTGGGGGCGCCAACGTCGTCCTAGAGCTTGCTTTGGTGTTGGCGGTGAATGACGGCTTCAGTGTTCTTCGCGGAACGCGTCGACGCGACGGGGCACAAGCCACCCACTTTAGCCACACGCCAAGAGTTCGCACCTTCCCGCCCACCCGCCACAACTAATTCACCGCTCGGTTTTCTGCCAAAGCTCTAACTTTTTTCTTTGCACCCCGGACCACGCAAACTAAGCTCGCGCCTCGATAGACGGCTCACGCGGACCTCATTTTCTGCGACAAGCAGGTCTGGCAAACATCATGTCGTCGGATCAAGCGATTGGCGCTCCCTTCACTTTGGCATCGTTGTCGAAGCCCGTAGCTGCAACCAACGGGCGTGTGCATGCCGCTGGAGTGTGCAGTGCGAACGGCATCAAGAAGAGGAAGCGCACTGAAATCGCTGTTGGCTTGGATGGAGAGGGCGTATCGATTTACAGTGTATGTATCATCGTACTATGATCCTTCGCAACCTGCTAAGATTTTCAAAAGCTCCAAAATCCGCAACTCGTAACCTCCTACGCGCTTCCGCCCAGCGCGAACCTTACATCTGCGCCTTATTCAATATATCGTAAAGGCTCCTCGAAGACGCCGACGCAGCGCTTCACATATGTCTCCCTGGCCGGATCTGTTTCGGCCGACAAACCCCAATTGGTCTGCTTCCACGAGCAAACCCTAGGCGATCAATCAAAGACGGCCAAAACTTCCTACACGCACAATGAGTACCCTGCGCAGTTACTGGCGCTTGACGCACTTCCTGTAGCCGCTAGCGGGTCGTCTAAGAGTGCAACACACGACGTCGTGGCTTCTTTCGATAACGGCGATGTTATCTGTCTGTCGGCGGACTTGGAGGCCGTAAGATGGGTCGCAAATCTAAGCTTGTTGGTTTCGCATGGAGATACTAGGGTTGAGATCGAGCATGTCTCGATGGGCAATGCTAAAGCAGCAACTCGGGGACTGCTGAAAAGTCGAGGCGACGTTACTGCCATTTTGAATCCATCGGGAGATGAGACATCAGAACTACTGGAGCTCACCCAGATTTTATGCGTCATTGGACGGAAACCTGATGGTTCCAGGACGTTAGCCCTTCTTCAGGTCCAGTCACGATCGCAAGATCTCACCACAAATCATCTGTCGCCGCTCAAGCACCTGCTGTCTTGGGACCTCCCCCAACCGTCCACAACCTCGTCATCGAAATCCTCGCCACCACAATTCGAATTGCATACTTCAAGCGGCTCCCTCCATGCGCTCGTGGGAGGCGCGCTGCTCTCGTACGACCTGTCGTGTACTATCCCGAAACTAGTCTCGGAAATCACCAATGCTGGCCCAAGCATCGATTCGTTTGTACGAACATCCCAAGACGTCCTCTTCACTGTCTCGCGAGATACATGTCGCGTTTTCGATGCCAAGTTCAAGTCTTTGCAAGCGGTCCTCTCATTAGACCCTACTCCGAGCACCTCCGACACGAGCCCCTCGAAGAAGAGAAAGCATGCGCAGGCTGAGGCAGGCGACCCAACAACCGGACGTCATAACCTAGTGGCATACTACGCTGACATCGGGTTGGTGGTGGCGACTCGCGAAGATGAGATGTTCGGCATGCAGTTCGGAGGTGTCCTTACGCGAAAGCGGGTGAAGACAGATGGTACTTTGCTTATCGACGCTCTTGGAAAAGGGCTTGGGCCGAATTCGATGATAGCCTCCAATAACGGAAAGCAAAAGTGGCTTGACAGAAGAGCAAAACTCGACCGGTACGCTACGAATGACAAGATCGCAAAGTTCGAAGAAGCTTTCGCTGCAGACCTGGGCATAGAGCTTGAACCGGCTCAATCAGCAAAGAAGCGGGATAACGAAATCAACGGTGGGCCTTTAACTAACGGAGTTGGACCAAAACTACCCGATGCGGATGCTATGGTCGTCGACGAGCTTGACGAGGAGCCTGCTGAGGATGGACTACGAAGGTGGAAGACGACCAAACCGCAGTCTACTGTCCAAGTACAACAACATCGCCAATATGCGCTATATGCGCTGAACAAGATTTTTCGCTGGACGGATGCTGATAGCAAACCAGACGCTTCTCTATACAAGGCACGTGCACGGGGATCGTTAAAGGTGGACTTCTTTCCACCGAACGTCTTTCAATGGCTCCTCCAAACCGGACATCTTACAAAAGAGTCCATGCGCCGTTCTCTCATGGGCGAGTCATCATCGAACCCGCAGTCATTGTTCACCATCAATGATGGCGATATCACCAGGGCCCTTGTTGATTTCGATCCGGATCTACACATTCTCTCAGCCGTTCTCAACCACGGTCACTTCTTTCCGGTCGGCGAAGTAGTTCAGGCTATCAAGCTACTCATTCAAAGCATAGGCGACGAGCCGGAAGAACAAGAAGCTACGAAGCTGCTGACAAACGGCACGGCTCCGTCTGAAGACGATATGGACGTTGATATTACGTCTGAGATTGAAGCAGCCTCGCACGAAATCGATCACGCTCTATCGGTCCTGGACCAGGGACTTTTGGTCCGCAGCTCCACCCTGCGCCCAGCTCTGATTCGCCTGCACACATTCCCTACCCCCGTCATAAGCTCAACTCTTCGCTCTATGCTACCCCGGCGAGACCTTGAGTCGCTCATTCGACTGCTCCATCTCGAACTCAAGAACGGCGGCTGGACTTCATCATACGATTTCGGCGATGCAAACAATGCCGATGTAGAGTCTTCATCAGAAGATCCGGACGACCACGCCGTCACCATCATCGCATCCCTACTGTCCAGCGCTCTCGACGCCATTGGCGCAGGAGCCTTCCTCACTTCCATCGGCAACTCCGCATCTACCGAATCCGCCGAAGAAATCATCGACGCCCTCCACAGCGACACATCCGAGGCGCTCAACGGCTTCTGGGAAGCACGCTACATGCGCGGCCTCCTTTCCGAATTCCTCCGCTACGCATCGAATCTGCCCAAATCCCTCAAGCCATCCAGTGAAAAGCTACAAGGTCAGGGGAAGCCGTTCGTTGTCGCTGGGAAATTGGCCGACGACGAAGACTTGCCCATGTTGCCGCTTGGTGCGAAGGTTGACTTGGGGATCGAGAAGATGAAGAAGGGTCTTAATGGAAGGAAAGAGGAGAGGAGTAAGAGGGAGATGGGCATGTTGATAAGTAAGAAGGTGCCGAAGTATAGCTTCGAGAGGGTTGTTATTTAGCTGGATGTGTGTGTATAGGGTTGAGATTGGCTGGAATTTTGGCGTGTATAGTCTGTCGAGATACCATACTTGCACTTTTTTGCCTCCGCGTTTCCCAGCTGTACAATGAGTCCGGGATCTCTTCTTCTAACTTTGGCGCTTTCGAACTTCATTTCTGAAGCGCAGAAAGGCACCAATCCCGACTTGGGAGATGGAATATCCTGTAGGTAGTATGTTCGAATAGGCCTGAATTGGTTTGCTGACACATGTCTTCTCCGACCCTGCAGCGTGCTGGCAAGCTGGCTGCGCATAAAAATCGTCGTGAATTGCACTATCTGCGGTGTCCACTGGGAATTTGCTTCAGATCGACGAGATGCTTTCTTACTCCCATAATATAGATACTCGTTAAGTATACAATTGGACTATCTGCTTTCAAGACAGCCAAGTGTGTCGTGTTTCCCAGTCCGGATGCTGGTTGCATCTGAGCCGGCGCTAAGCATTAGGTGGACTTGGCACGTTGCTTGTCCACCAACGCATGTGACGTCGATCGCTGGGCCCACACACCTGGCGTGCGGAGGATCGGACATGGGATTTGTTGTCAGACGAATTACCTTCATCATCTCTCCTCATTTTTCGTCGCTCGTTCGGTTTTTCTCATTTCTTCGCTTCCAGTAAATGATTTTGAGTAAAAAACTGGCGCATTGAACGTCGCCATGACGTCTAGCGCAACAGAACGAGGTGCATTGGATCGGGAAGAGGCGGACTCTAAGAGGGAAGAGAATTCAAGTGAAGAGCATGGAGAAACGAAAGGCTATCAACAAGACGCATCACTCAGGGATGATGGGAAAGACGCAGCTAAGGAAGAAAAGAAACCTTCGTTCATCAAGAAAATATGGGATAAACTAGGCCTTGATGTTCCGACGTTGTTGATGATGGGCAAAGCAGCCCTGCCTCCTACAATTGCGCTAGCAATGGAACAAGCAGGACCTGTTGCACAAACCTACACGACTCTGGGATATCTCGTCGCTATCATCAGTATCCTGGGCTTCTGTATCATGCCGCGCGCCAAATTCATCCAAACGATGGTCATGAACATCATTGGTACGTGCCTCGGCGCCGCCATTGCCATGCTCATGGTTTGGTCCGGCGTCAAGGCACGTCAACATACAACAACCGCTGGTGCACCTGTGGAAAGGTACAACTCAAGCCAGAGCGCGGTCCTAGCAGTGTGGCTATTCTTCCAGATTTACGCCGTCAACTCGCTCAAAGCGAAGTTTCCGCAATTGGCGTTCCCTGCAATTCTATATTCCATTCAGGTCAACATTGCGGCAACGAACGGGTTTCTATTTCAAACGGTGCCGCAGTGCGAGATGTTCATCAAAAGATTGCTGGAGGCGTTCTTGACTGGATTTGGTTTGGCGACGGGCGTATCGCTTTTCATTATCCCAGTCACCTGTAGGAAGGTCGTGTCGAAGGAGATTACCGGGTATATTGCATTACTGAGGGGCGCGCTTGGGGCGCACAAGGGATACATCCATAGCCTGGAGGGTACGGATATGTTTGGGCAGACTTATGTACCCGAAGACGAGGCTAAGAAGAAGAACAAAAAAGACAAGGAAAGAAAGGCAGAGATGAAGCCAGAGATTGCAGCCGTCAAGAAAACGATAGGAGCATTGCAAGAGTTGCACGGAAAGCTTACTGCCGACCTCCCATTCGCGAAGCGCGAGATTGCGTACGGAAAATTGACGCCAGATGACTTTCAAACCATATACAAGCACTTGAGGTTGATCTCCCTACCGGTAATGGGCTTGGCGTCTGTCATGGATCTATTCGAGAGAGGAGCGGAAATCAATCACTGGGATGGAGAAGCAAACGAGTACGATGAGGAGCAGCGCAGGAAGACCGTTAGCGAGTGGAATGAATTGTTCCAATTCCTCCACGAGCCTCTCGACAACATCTTCCAGACTCTAGACGATGGTCTCGCGCATGTGCTTATGAGAATGCAGCTCGTAAAGCCGCCCAAAAAGAAGAAGGGTCAAAATCAGGAGGACACGGAAGCAAAGGGCGATGCGATCAAACCCGGGGACAAGGATTTTGCAGCACACCTCGAGAAACAAGCCGCTATCTTTTCCAGGGCGAAAGAACCGACTCTCCGTCGCTGGGTTGAGAGCAAGGGCATAAAGCTCAGTGATGACTATTTTTCAAGTTCTGAAGCAATAGATGAGGAGACGCTCAAGCTCCTACCCAGCGTCACGACCCGAAAACGCGACCAACGCCAACTCTACACGGTCCTCTACGTAATGTTCCTCCTCAACTCCATCAGCCGCGCAACCCTCGAGTTTGTCAAATTCGCAGATGAACATGACCAAGCGACTGCAAAGAAGAAACTAATGTGGCCTGGTGGGAGGCGCTTCAAGAAGTGGGTCAAGAGTATCTTCCGCAGCCAGGATGCTAACCAAGATGACGAAACGACTGTCGCGGGATTCGATAGAAACAACACAACAGTGTATATGGGCGAAGCATACAAGTCCAAGAAAGACCCTGAGCATCTTCCTCCGTCGAGTGCTTGGGAGAAATTCGGGGACGTCATACGATCTGTTGCGCATTTCCTGCGGAGCAATGAATCAGCATTCGGCTTCCGCGCCGCGTGTGCCACCATGTCGATCGCCATCATAGCTTTCTTGAAACACACACAGACGTTCTTCGCTGAGCAGCGGCTCGTTTGGGCGCTGATCATGGTGGCCATTTCCATGACGCCAACAGCCGGGCAGTCCATTTTTCAGTTTGTACTGCGTATTGCCGGCACTGCAATTGCCATGGTAGTTGCCTTCCTGATATGGTACATCCCCGCTCAACACACGGCCGGCGTGATCGTCTTTGTGTGGATTTTCGTCTCAATTGGCTTCTACATCCCCCTCAAGCGCATGGACCTTGTCATCGTTGGCTTGATCAGTGTGGTCACCGCGACAATGATTGTAGGCTACGAACTGCAAGTGAGGAAGATTGGCGTCCAGGCCGCAACCGCCACGACGGGACAGCCTGCATATCCCATCTACGAACTTGGGCCCTATCGCCTCGCTACTGTCGTCGGCGGCCTAGCTGTTGCCTTCTTCTGGACCATATTCCCGTACCCCATCACGGAGCATAGTGCGCTTCGCCAGAAACTCGGCGGCGCACTGTACCTATCAGCCAACTTTTACTCAATCATGCACGAGCAGGTCATGGCTAGGATCCGAGGCGACGCCGGCGACGAAGAGAATGATAAAGAGAGCCCCGGTTATCTGCTCATCAAGGCACGCAACAAAGTGTTTGCTAAGCAGATGCTTACACTGCAGGGACTGAAAATGCATTCCAACTTCGTGAGGTGGGAGTTCCCGCTCGGCGGAAAATTCCCCGTAGAAGAGTACGAGAAGATCATCGCTCTCGTGTCGAAGTAAGTAGTGCTCCTGAACCTCCCTCCACTCAAGCCATCATATCAAGCGACCAACAACTGACAAACCAAAACACAGTATCGTACAATACACCTCCCTCCTAGGCTACGCCTCCCAACCCTTCACCCAACCCTTTCTCTACACAACGCCCACCAACACCTCCACCCCGCTCTCCCCCACAACCGAACGCATGTTCCCGCACCACGCCTCCTCGCAATGGATCCACGACTTCCGCCGCGTCCTCACCTCCTCCAAAGTAACCTCGCACGAAATAACCTCTCTGCTCGCCATGCTGTCCTCCTCGATCCTCAACAGCCAACCCCTCCCGCCCTACCTCCACGCCCCAGGCGGCTACGCACTCGGCGAGAAAATGGAAGCCATCGACTGCGAGATATTGAGTCTGCGACATATTGCCGAGCCTGGGTACGCGGCGTTTGCCGTCATGAGCGTGTGTACCAGGTGCATTCATATGGATATTGAGAAGCTGTTGAGGGCTGTTAAGGGGTTGGTGGGCGAGCTGGATTTCAGCTTTCATGTTGTTAGTACGGGGAGGGAGGGGGAGGAGCTCTTCGGAGGAAACGCTTGTTAAGAGGATGGAGACAAGGAGGAGTAGGAAGGTTGATTGAGGGCGGTTGGGTGCGGGGGCGGGTGTGTGTATTGGGGTTTGGGAACGTTATGTTTCATGCGTGTAAAGTCAATAGTATGTATATATTAGGTGTGATTAGGATCCAGGTGTCGAGCACTTAGGACAATAATCTTGGGTACTGACATGGATGGTAACGAGGATTTAGACATTAGCAAAGAGCAAAGACTCTGAATATACGAACTCTTTCGTAATCTCTAGGTGGATCGCGAGCTCCGAATTACATTAACAAAATCTTGGAAAAAAGAAGAAAAAAACGAGCCATGTGCAATGGGTTGCGGATTGGACTATGTAGGTATCAATCTTCAAATAAACCAAATCCTTCAGTCCTGACTCCCTCCTTCAACAACTCAAAGCCGTACATGAACCCATAACAGTAGCTTCTCCTACGATCTATACGGCCTCTGTCCCTTGATTCAGTCCCTCGATCGCTCAGCAAGACGCAAATCAAACTTGAACGACATCCTCACGAGAATAAGCCTCAACTCAGAATACGCCAGACTCCTCCCAATGCAGTTCCTCGGCCCAACCCTAAACGATTGAAACACAGCGTGATTCTTCTTCTCAAAGATCGCAGGGCTCTTGTCGCCACTGAGGAATATTCCCGGATGATACTCGAACGGCACCGTCCAGTGATGGCTGAGACGCGTCATGATATACGGGGCAAAGTAAATAACAGTACGGTCGATGGTACTAGCTCCCAGCGGACTACACGAACTACAACCACGTGGTGACGGAACCATGAAATATTTGAATGTCATTAATGATGAGACCCACGCTACGTACTCCCGCAAGATCATAACCATGCATGCATGACCAAAACCGACCTGACCCTATTCGGGCGACAGGAATTTAACGCCGCAGGTTCCCCCAAACTCCCGATGTGTCCTCAAAGATAGTTAAGCGTGCCCTTTCCGGTCTGAAAAAAAAAACGCACGCTCAGTACCCCAGTGCACTGGAATTCTGGAACGCCTCCCTCATAATTACGCCGTACTTTTTACTATTAAGACCGAGCCTCACGCGCTTCGCCCCACGAGCCACCTACGTCGCAGAAACTAGCGGTAGGCTCTGCCTACTCCCGTTACTCCCCTGGCCCCTACTTGCCGCATTACCCGCTGTCCGCATTAGATGTGGTGAGACAGTTGGGATCGGTAAGGCCTTGGGCGTGGGCGGAGTCGGCAGTCTAGGGATGTCGGCTTCAGATTCGTTCTCGGATGTAACTTGGGTAGAGGGAGCATCTTCGGAATCTGCTTCGCTCATTTCCGTTTCTGAATCGGGTTCAAACATCTGGTCTTCGGGTGGTGGTGTGGGGTATACAGATACGGTTGGAGGCTTGTCGTCCTCCGCTAATGGCTGACCAGAAGAGGCAGCCTCAGTCGTTGGTAGTACAGACGACTCAGGAGGCATGAGATCGAAGAGATCCTCATCATCCGGCAAAGGTATTTCCACAGCCTCATCATTCGTGATGCTAGTTGTGCCTACGGATAGTTCAGCAGGAGGTAACGGAGCATCCTCAGCCATTGGAATAGACTCTACTGCTGTATCAAGCTCCTGTGGTGGTGATGTCGTGGGCTCATCCATGCGCTCGTAGAACAGCATAAAGACATTGCCCTGGTGTGCCTCTTGCTCCGATACGGCATAGACGCTATCGTCGCTGAACCGCCACCATCGCTCTTCAGGCAAGTCTTCTTTTTTCGCTTCATCCGAGTCTCCATCGATCCCCGGCGTCGGGCTCGCCACTTTAGGATGTGGTCGATAACAGACATAGTGTCCATTGCCGTGCGATCCATAGTGCGTCACGGCGGCCCTAAGCCGATATTGAAATGGCGAGGTCGTTACTGGTTCGCTCTCTGATTCCGGAAGCATAGACGCCTTCGGATCCCTCGGCCACTCTTCCATGGACATATCCGGGTGCTGAGAACCGCTTGGTGTGTTGCCCAAACACCAGTTGCCAAGATCCAGTACCATTGGATACGACACGCCAGCGGTGTTTTTGTATGACATGCCGGTCATCTCGTTGAAGCTGCTGCGGTTGACGTGAAGAACTAGTGACTTTGGTGCGCGGGCAACGACGGCCTGTTTCGATTTCGTACTTTGCACCCAATTTTTCTTCGCTACGTTCAGCTTCTTGATGAGTGTTTTGTCTTCAAAATCTTCATCGTCCAATGCTTCTTGCACGGCGTTCAGTTTGAGTTCGAATGGCGATCCAGGCTTACCGGCCGCCAATGGAGTGAGTGTCTTCTTCATCTTAAGCAGAGTGCACTTTGCACATTCCACACCATCGATGTATTCTAACGTCGTGTAATCGTCGAGGCATTCGCGGATATCGTACCCATAGTTCCTACCCAGTGATACCGTGATACAGTTGAAAGGTATGAGCGAGAGTCCTTCCGAGTAGCCACAAGATACGCACCCGACCCGCTGGGCGAGCAGCCCATCAAGTGGATTCGGGACAATCTTCGGTTGTTCTGCTGGTGCTTGGTTCGTTTCCGTTCCGTCCGTCTCCTTCGCCTTCTTGTATTTTCCTGTTTCTGGTAAGTCGATCAAGCCTTTCGTAGCCTCAAGCAAAGAAACGGATGATCGCCTCTTACTACGGCCGGCTTTCTTGACCTCCTCATCCAATGCATCTAGAACCTTGCTATAGTATTCCTGCGCGTCCTGTTGCTGAAATGTACTCATCGACTTGAGCTTCCCGCGTACCCAGAAATGTTGACCGTGACTGCCTGCATCGTTGAGCTTGCTGATCATCTCGTAAAGCGCGCCGTTGGTGGTCTCGGTAGTGAGCGAAGGATGTTCCGTAATCGTCTTCGAGAGGTAATTGTGTAGCGAAGGCAGCGATGCGAGGCCCTGAATCACGCTGTTCTGATAGCAGGAGTTACTGAGATTGCCTAAACCTGGTGGCACATCGCTAGGACCCATGGACAGTGCGCCTGTAACGCCCCTCACACCCTTCCGTAGGAGGTTTCCAGGGTTTAGGCCGAAGAGGCTACCCAGCAATCCTCCTGTGCCATTCATCGTGGCGTCGCTCGAATCCGAGTCGGGAGGTTCGAGAGACGCGCCGCGTCCGCCCAAGACGTCACCTGCGATGTGGGTAAGTCGGCGTGTCCAGAGCCAAACGGGGTATCCAAGGAGATCCAACGATTTGAAAACAACGTATGCGCCTACTACAACCGCAAGGAAAATCGCAGTAGTTGTTGGTGTTGATTCCGGCACAGTCCACCGCTGTTGATAGGCTTCAAACTCGGGATGTCCTTCGTAGCTCATAGCTGTCAAGCCCTAGGCAGTTGGTAGGCTGACTGAGTGGTGTAAAAAGAGTGGTAGACGATATTGACAAAGTATGATGGAATGTTCGAATGAGACAGTCCCTGTGTTTGGTTCAGCCTTCAGGCCAGCGCATAGACAATGTCGGACAGAGCAAACGCTGGATGGTTGAGTTTGTCAGCGACATGGAGAGGTAAGGGCTGGGACGAGAGGGTTATAGAGCGAGGGCGGTGGTGGCGGAGACGGCGAGTGAAAGTCAAGGCAAACAAGGCTCGCGATTGAGGACGAGTGTCGGGGAAGTTGCGGGAATCCGCCGAGATAGGCTAGCGCGGAGTCTGTGGCCGGGAATTTTGGATTGGTGGGGAACTTTCTTGTTCGACATTCAACACGAAGATTAGCTTCACACGCTTTTTTTATAACAACGAGGCTTTAATCGATACGCTGGCCAACTCGTGCTATCATCTGGCCTTTACACGAATACCAAGCAAATCTTATCACAGACTCGCCTCGCCACACATACACACGTAAACAAACCGCTCCAATGGCGAAGACAGCGAAGGTCAAGAAGCGTCGTACGTCCCTGAAATTCTGTACACCGAAAATACGTTAACGTTGTCTATAGAGGTGACAATGCACTCTCGCGCCGCTCGTCGCGCAGCTTCTCCCTCAATCGACCTTGACAAGTCAGCCAAACCAACAAATACCACCCGCGACTCTGCCTCGCCATCGCGACCGTCAACAATAAATCCACACGCTCTCGCTGCCAAGGATGCTGGAATACAGAAAAAACAGAAGAAGGGCACTATGACCCGCGCACAAAGGTTACGACAGCAAAAAAACCTTGAACGTGCAGCCGACAATATGGACAAGCTGGAACTGAAGAGGATAAAAAGTCTGGGCAACGAGAAGAAAGTCAAAGAGAGAGCAAAGGGATGGGAGGATGTGAATGGAGTGAGTGTAAAAAAGAACAAGAAGGGTGATACTATCGAAGCGGATACCGAGGCGAACAGGAAGGAAAGGGAGTGGGTCAGCGATGAGGAAATGGATGGAAATGATTTGACAGCGCCTGATGGGGCAGGCGAAGTCAAGGGTGAAGGAAAGCCAGCAGAGGTTGTGGTGCCTGCGACTGTACCATTGCCTGTTGAACAGGACGAGCTGCTATGAGCAAGATGGAAGACGTAGTAGGCTCCTTGTCCACGCGTAACGAGACCATGAACAAGCAAGAAATACCCCAATACCATAGCCTTAAGAAATTGAAGAGGTTTACCACCCGACCTTTCTGCTATTATCTACTCTTCATCATTCTAGAGGCACATTTAACTGCTCCAAATGGATTCATACCCTACATGTGAAGCTCTGGTGGTCGCCTCAGTAGTCCTTGGGAAAACATAGAAACAAAACCCTAGCTCTTGGTATATGGACATATGGTGAGCGTGTCTCATCCTATAAGGGACAATTGGTCGCTGGCATGGCAGGAGTGAAGGGGTATGGGATAGAAGGTGCAAGTGAACGGCGGGCGATGTCGTAGGTGTCATGGCACGTGCGCCGGAACCTTGCACTAAAACGCGTCTCCCATCTACGTCCCCGCTCAAACACATCAACAGCAATTGTCGCGTCGACCTTTTCCAGCTCCACTTCACTTCCTCACAGTGTACCTTTGCGCGCAACCAACATGAGCGCGGCGGTTTCGACCTCCGAGGCCGGCGACGTTACTGCCTCTGCGGCCAGGCGCAGGTCCGGACGCGTATCGAAGAAGCCACAGAAATTCGCGCCTGTGTCAAGTCCCACCGGCAGCACGAAGCGCAAACGCGCCGACAATGACGATAGCGGAGTCGATGCGGATGAGCCTTCATCAGACGAGGACTCGGAGGAGAGCAGCGAAGGCGAACCAGACCCCGAGGAACTGAAGGAACGCCGCAAGAAGAAGAGCAAAGCCGCGGCCAAGAAGTCAGCGCCCAAGAAGCCGAAAACGAATGGCGAAAGCGTTGGACTTGCTTTTCGACCAGCGGCCAGTGCAGTGAAGAGAGCTTCCAAGCGACCGCGCAAAGCACCTGTGCGCAAGAGCCGACTTCCACAAGAGACGGAGGGCCTATATGGTAGGCATCTGACGCACATTGAGATATGTGTCCCGCTAATTGCATTATAGCCGACGTTTTCGCGAGCGGAGACCGCCTCGAGGATGTTGCCGCACGCTGGGTCACGCGGTTCAAGGAGCACGAAGCGCGATCAGTGGCCGAGATTGTCAACCTAGTACTGACAGCTACCGGCTGCGACGTGCGGATAAACGAGGACGACATAGCAGACCCAGACAACGCGCCCAGTCGCGTGGCAGAGATTCAGGAAGAATTCCAGACAGTAGGTTGTCGCATTCTCCATGGAGACTTGCGCGCACTAACGAAGAATAGCATGACGTTACAGAGTACCCGCTGATCGCGAAGGCTAAAGATGGCGGCGGCCAGCCGTTCAGAAACGCGCTACACGGCTTCTTCTTGACCCTCGTTCAGACGATAGC
Source organism: Neocucurbitaria cava (assembly GCA_027946455.1). Taxonomy (NCBI): domain Eukaryota; kingdom Fungi; phylum Ascomycota; class Dothideomycetes; order Pleosporales; family Cucurbitariaceae; genus Neocucurbitaria; species Neocucurbitaria cava. The sequence goes on along the minus strand of JAPEUY010000021.1, from coordinate 904,409 downwards.
ACAAATAGGTCTCCTGTACGAAAACCCGGAGCTTATCGAGAACATCTCAGTATGGCTCGGTGCCATGTCCTCCACTGGCAACCGCCCTTTCAGACATACGAGCACAGTTGCCTCGCTAGCCATCACGACCGCGCTGGCTCTGGTCGCGGCCGATATCGTAGAGAACACAGCGAAGCGAATGCGCCAGAGTGAGGCTGAATCTAAGAAGTCACGCGTCAATAAGGCGCGCGTCTCTGCCGCAGATAAGGAGGTCGACGAGTACAACCAGAAGCTGCAAATCGTGGAAAGTGCGCTGGACGACTGGTTCAACGTGGTCTATGTCCATCGGTATCGGGATGTAGACCCTCGGATCAGGGTGGACTGCGTAATAGCGCTGGCAGACTGGATTATCGCATACCCTGATAAATTCTTCGACGGTACCAAGCTACGCTACCTCGGTTGGGTTTTGTCAGATCCCAACCCACCCACTCGAGTTGAAGTCCTGCATCAGCTTGCGCGATTATTCCGAGACGAAAACAAGCTGGCTGGATTAAAGACCTTTACCGAACGTTTCCGCCCGCGCATCGTTGAGATAGCAACTCACGATGCAGAGAACAACGTTCGCGCCGCTGCAGTGGATTTGCTCGATATCCTTCGAGAAGCCGGCTTCTTAGAACCTGATGATATCGACTCTGTGGGCAAACTCATCTTCGACTCTGATGCGAAAGTGCGCAAGTCTGTGGTGGGATTCTTCGCTGAGAACGTGAACGCAGCATATGAGGCACTTGTAGAAGACATGGGCGGTGAAGAAGCCCTCAACGAAGCTTTAGCACCATCGGACGAAGATGACGAAGGATACCATAACCCACGACTAGAGTGGTTGAAGCTGAAATGTCTTGTGGATCAGCTGCTTTCGTACGACGAGGACGAAGCAGAACTGCCATCACAGATTGAGCGCATCTCTTCGACTGGTGCAGAGCTTGGTTTAATCGCAGCGGGCGTTGAATCACGGTTCTCCCTAGCAGCACAAGCGCTTTCTGATGCTATACCAGAAATCCAAGCGTGGGAGGTGTTAGCCGGTTATCTCTTGTACGATCACTCACAAGCGATTCAAAATGGTGGAGGAGACGATGCCGAGACATTGCTTCGCCAGAATTGTCAACTCGAGGAGAAGCATGAAACAGCCCTTCTCGGCGTACTCAATGCTGTAGTCCGCCTTCGACTGCAGCGCCTAGCAGAGACACAGAAAGACAAGAAGCGCACCAAATCGCAGCGCGAGAGTGACAAAGAGGACCAGGCAGACATGGCGCGGCGGCTCTCACTTCTCATTCCTCAGTTGTTGAAGAAGTTTGGTGCCCTGCCTGAGGCTGCGGCATTATGTCTACGCCTAGAACGCGAGCTCAACTTGGATGTTTTCCAGGAGCTACGGCAGAACGCTGCGCTTACTGCTCTACTAGACGACATCAACAAGCAGTTCCTAACACACCACAACGAACGGGTCTTGATGGAAGCCATTGGCTCCATTATGCACGCGCAAGGGAACGATGAGCTGAAAGAGACCGTCAGCCTAAAGATCCAATCACTTTGGGATGACTTGATCAACACATTCGACGCCCTTCGACGAGGTAAAGATTTCGCGACTCGCGGCAACCTCGACCAGAATATTCTCGTAGGCGTATCCAACGTCGTGTTGAAGATGGCGCAACTGGCAAAGACCTCCGACGCATCCGTACTCGACAACATTACCGCACCAGCTAAATCGAAGAGCAGGTCGAAGAAGGCTGCGCTAGATACACCGCCCATCTCATCTTTGTTGCAGATCCTTGATCGAGGTGTGCCTACTGAGGACTTGGATGCAGAGGCCGAGGAAACAGAAGACGCTCTCGTGCGCCACGCCATGTCCGTCATGCTCATGTACCTTCTCTGGAAATGCAGAGAATGCGCCACCCACGTCGAAGAAGGCACCAGCATGCCCGACGACGAGCTCACACTCCTCGTCGAGCGACGCGACACATGCATAACATCACTAATGCGCATCATGGAAAGCCGCAAAGGCGCCGACGAAGTCCGTCTCGAAGCCGCCAATCTCCTGCTCGACATCTACACCATGTTCCGCACCCTCAAAGCCAAGAAAAGCAAAACAGCCAAAACGCCTAAGAAGACACAAGGGCGCGGCTCTTCCTCCAACGACGCCAACGACGACTGGGAAGCACTCTGCCGTGATATCGATGGCAATACAACGAAACTCATACTCCAGATACTCACGGCTGCTGAAAACAACCTCGCTAAACTCGCCAACAAGCGCCTCGAAGAACCGGATCTAGACGACGACCCTATCGATCCGGATGACGAGCCTGAAAGCGACGACGACGACGAAGATACCGCTGGTGCCACCGCTGACGAGCGCACGGGCGTGTCCGACAAGCAAGTCCGCGCCCTTCTTGCTGAACAATCGCTCTGCGCTTTCGGCGGAAGAATAGTGCAAGCTGTACATGTTGGTGCGCTAGATGGTGGTGATGGCTCAGGAGCTGTGCGCAAACGGCTGGAGCGGAATAAAGCGAAGTTGACGCCGACGTGGAAGGAAGTTGTTAATCATCTTGATGCTGTTAAGCAGCGGAAAGGTGCTAGTGGGGTGAAGAAGACTGGAGGAGCAGCGAGTAGTAAGCAGGGGAAGCAAATGAAGAGTAAGGAGGTGGTCGTTGAGATTGATAGTGACGAGGAGGAGGAAGAGGAGGAGGGGCTAGAGGTGCAAGGTGATGAGATTGAGGACGAGGAGATGGCTGATGGGGACGAGGTTGAGCGGACGAATGGTGTGGGTGTGGGTGACGAGGCGGAGAGGAATGCCGATGGTGATGATGATGAGAGTATCGTGGGTGATTAAGCGATATTGCTTGCGCCGTGGAATTCAAACTGCTCAGAGCACATCACACCACATTGGGTGGCTTGTTGTATCTCCCTTAGCTACTCTGTTTACTCTACGTGTCTTTTCTTTTCTTCTCGAGCATATTTTCAAATTTCCTGATGGGAACGGTACGTACGGAATATGTTATCATGTCTGTGTATGGCTGGTATATCTCGTCTCGAGTCTGGCGCTCCGGTGTCTTCTATGAGAATAGGATCTTTTGCTTCTCAAGGGGTTACTCTTATTTTTTCCTTTTCGCAAAGGTCATGTAGTAGAGTAGAGTATTCAAGGGTTTGATGTTGATGTTGATGTTCACGTACCTGACTTGCCCCTGCTAGTTGTGTGTGTGAAATTCACCCTCGTGTGAATTTGGGCATTTGAGGGTGAGGTTATGCTACGGCTGACTTGTACCGTGGGTGTTTCAACCAAACGGGCTTTTACTGCCTATGAGTTATTCGTTCTCCACAATGCATATGTAACTAGGAAAAAAATGTATACAGTTAGTTATGTCACGTCCAAAACCGTAGTGAACTACCAGCCTTCTTGCAGTATAATTAGGTGAAGACATTTTGGTAAAGATGATCGAGGGTAACTACTACATACTGTACTGAGTGATTAACTACATGAAGATGCTATTGTTGGTGGCCGCCCAAGTAGCATGTCAATCGTACATGAGTTTTTCGAGATATCAAGAGAGCAGTAAATTGATGAGTAGCGACGTAGTCAGTCAGAAGTCATTGCACACCTTCGTGGTTCATTTCTAAATTTGAATGAGATACCACGTTATGTTGTAGTTATTTGCACAGCGAACTCAACATCTAAAGAAACTTTCGTTTCCAATAGATCTTTATACTCGGTTGTGCAATATTGCTGTTCAATGAGAGCATTAAGTTGATGGATTCGTCTTGGCGAGAGTTGTGACCACTCATTCTGACCCAACTCTCGTAAACGCACTACTGGCGCATGTAACCTCGTGCGCGTGTTGCTCTATACAGTAGTACAGAGGTACACGCGCACTGTTTTTCGTTCAGGGTCTGATTTTATTCGATCTTACATATAGTTAAATGATGTTAACACTGAGAAATTATTGTCCCTCGGTGGAATGGTGGGCGAAGAAGGGCCGTTTTGTCTTTCAAGGTGGTGTGATTGTGCTCTATTGGGCTAAGGGAAGGACTCGACAACCTGATCGAGAGACAATGCCGGCGACTGCAATGATGACGGGCTCTCCTTTGTCAAAGTTCGTCGAATCGAACTGTCAGCGGTTGACAAGCACGTTACACGATCTGGACTCCGATCAATCTGCAGCATTCCCTGGGTTGACAGCTCGCTGGCACTGACAGAACCCAAAGGCATGGTTTGACGAGTTTAGCACGACGCAGATGGCATGCATCTGCCGAGCGTTATGCCACGCTGGATAAGATCACTTGTATAGCCTTTTCGCAGCCAGGCGCAGGACATGTTTCAAAGCGACCACTGACTCCGTAAACAAAGCAGATACGTAGTCTTGCCCCTGGTGTGAGGACTTGAGACGGTCGAACACCACAGACGCAGTTCTAAACCTTGCAGCAATCATGCCCGATTCTGTCCGACGCCACCTGCCGGATACGGCCACCATACCACCAGCTCCAATGCGTGTGCTGACCAGCTTCCGCAGCGGTGAGCGTGAGCTTCTCGAGTTGCGTCGTCGCCAATTCCGTGCTGAGGCGGTACATTGTGAGATTTGGATTTGACGTGATCGGCCTGCGACGGCGAGCGTCTCCAGAGTCCCCATGTGGAGGGGCCGGGGCTGCTGTCGTCGGCTGTTGCTGGTGTGGTTCCAGTTTTAGACGGAGCGGCGCAGGCAGCCAATCGGACGCGCTCTTGCCGGGCAGGTGGCTCCTGCCATTCTGGACTCAGCTGCACCTGCCCACTCGCCCAAGAGAAAGGCTTGATTCCACTTGGCTCTCCTCCCTCTCGTGCCTCGACGACGCTTAACCCGCTGCCCGGAATCTCACCACCACCACCACCACCGCCGCCCACCGGCAATGTCGCCCGTCTGAACCCCAATGGGACCCTCTCGCCGGACACGCGCTGCTGCTGGACCAGTATAGACACCGAGCATGTGGCAGCCGCCGGCGTGGAACGGGGCTCACCTCCTGGACCGTCGCGACTCCAGCAGTTCCTACGTGAGTAACGCGCTCGCAACGAGAACCACCAAGGACGCAACTGACGCCCGGACGCAGCACTGCCCCTCATACAAACTCCCTGCCCTGGGCGTCATCGAAATCAGCCAGGGCAACTTCATCACACTCACATCCGATGCCATCTTCAGGCCGCAATGCTCCAGCGCAGTGCAGGCCGCCGTCGACGACGGGACGGGGGGACTCACCAGCGTGGCGGACATGAATGACCCTTTCCACGCGTCCATCACACCACAGGCATATGCGACGGGTGCAGCGACTGTCATCGCCTGGATGCTCGTCATTATGCTCATCATAACACCGCGCACCTTCTTCGTCGGGAATGCGTCAGGACGGTCGGGCCTCATGGGGCGACGCGGCATGATTAGCGGCGCGTCAGGCGGAGGAGGCGGAGGATCCATTATAGGCGTCGGCAGCCGGCCGTGGCTGCAGAAAGTCGCCGCGTTGACCGTCGCCATCTCGCTGACACTTGCTACCGCCGATACGTTCAAGATTGCTGGACGCCAGTATGCCGAAGGATTTATCGACGCCATGGAGCTGCGCAACGAAGTCGTAGCTGGCATGGAGATCAAGGTATCCCGTGTCATTTCCGACATCTTCCTCTGGCTGGCACAGGTGCAGACCCTCATACGCCTGTTCCCACGCCATAAAGAGAAGGTCATCATCAAATGGGTGGGGTTCGCGCTTATTCTGCTCGATATCACCTTCAGTTCGCTCAACAGCTTTGGCCCATACGAAAACAACCGAACCCCGGCCCATTTCGATACGGCTATCCCCGCACTAAGTTACCTCTTCCAATTATCATTAAGCATGCTGTACGCCGCCTGGGTTATGTACTATGCCATCACTAAGCGGCGATACTCTTTCTACCACGCCATGATGTGGAACATGTCTGTCGTCGCTATGTTATCTATCATCGCCATTCTCACACCTGTCGTATTTTTCATTACCGATATCGCAAATTACACCATCGCTGGATGGGGTGACTATTTTCGCTGGGTTGGAGCTGCTGCTGCCAGCGTTATTGTGTGGGAGTGGGTAGAGCGAATAGAAGCTCTAGAAAGGGAAGAGAGGAAAGATGGTATTCTAGGAAGAGAAGTATACGATGGGGACGACATGCTCGAGACAACACCGTCGTCAAGTTGGCCCTCACGAAGGAGTGAACCATCAGAAAAGGGAAAGAAAGGGGGGGACGGGGGACACGGCGGTTTTGCCTCGTTCACCTCTGCGCATGCTGGCCGTTTCGGTGATCTTGCTCAGAGGCTGGGACGAAAAATGATCGAGACCCCCAGGACAGAGGCTCGGAAAAAGCGAACTATCCACATTCCGGCACCCGCACCAGCGTTTCGACGCTCTGACTCTGCTACTCATGGTGACCGTAACGCGCGGGCATATACACGCGTACCGACGCCACCTCAAGTTCCGGTCATCTCTTCACCCATTAGCCGAACAGACACGACAAGCGCAGATTCGACTGTTTACACCGTGCGATATCATCCCATAAGCGACACACCACCTGCACGACATCCAGTACCAATGGAAACTCGACTGGCCGAGGATGGATTGCAAACCTGCCAACAAGCAATACCGCGAAGTGCAGAAAGTCGACCGGCAAGTTCGGACGATCTCGAAAAAGGTGAAGCCGAGTTGGAGCCGGTCACTAGCAGAAACAAGTGGCAATGGCAAGCAATGGCGAACACTTTCCGGCGAAAAGGACGAACACCACCGCAGGAGCTCCAAAGGGGCCGAGTCATTGAGCCGCTAGGGGTTGAGGACGTCGTCGCGAATATTCCTCAACGGCACTATACCGGCTTGGCGCTGGCGGATCGACTGGGAACCTTCGCTGCGCAGCAAGGAGAAAGGTTCCGCTCTAAGAAGAAAGCCGACTCGCAACTTGAAGCCAATCTACCTGTGACGATAATACCAGCTCAGCCTCGAGGTCAGACTTGGTCACCGGATATTATGCAGCAGCAGCAGCAAGTTGAGCAAGACGAAGTCAATGCTGTTCCCGGTCCCCAGGTCACCAGGCTACCGATGGCCATCGAAGAGGAGGAGGAAGATGTGGTTTCCTCAGCCCAATCTGGTGGAGCCAATGGCTCTAGTGACGCCGTTCGCTCTTCCGTGTCGCCTAATCCGAATCGTAATCCGCGCATTCGATTTGCTCCAGAGACCTTCCGCCGCACACCTCCATGGCAGCATAGTACTGAACACACTCAACAGTCGTCTTCAGGTGTGTTAGGCACTGAGGTGCGTGTTGCACAGCCTCTGGAGAGCTCGTTACCTCCACCGAACGACACTACGGCGACTATGGACTTCTCAATACCGCGGCAGCCATCAGCCACAAACCACGACAGATGACGAGTTCGGGTCTCGTTATCTTACTTCATCATTTCATATACGAACTCTTAGTGTTGGCGCATTTATACCCACATACTTCTTACGGCGCATGGGCAGGTGGCATGAGTGATTGACAGATGGTTGGATACACTACATAGCATTGGCATGGTTTTGGCGCAACGACGATCAAAAAAGGATCTGGTGTATCATGGGAGGGACTCGGGACATTGTTAGGATACCCATCGATTTATGAGGATTGGCTTTTGCCTAGGAGGAATGGCACAAGCTCAGCCATGTTGTTTATATCTACGGGCCCCGTCATTTCTTGACCTTTTACGAAGACGTCGAAGAAGAATCTGAGAGCATTTATGTTCAGTTTACGGTTGCTCAAATAATGTGCTGTTGTGCCAAGATTTTGATAAGCCTAGGTCGAGGGAGCTTGGACCTAAACTAAAGCGGGTCGAGCTCCGCCTCCATCATAGGTAGCTCCTGCCGCTTCATGTTATCATCGCGCTGAGCGCTTCCGTCCCGTCCGGCCTATGTATGTTCCTGCAGGTACCCTCTGTTGACTACCCGTAGCTTGTGTATCCATTGTTATATTGTTCCGCTCTTTTGGTAACCACAAGAATGTCTCTCTTCGGTGAAGACGACGTGCCGGCGCGCGCGAAGCAGTCGTCTTCACTCTTCGATGACGATCCTAAGCCTGCGGGCAAGACGGGCAACAGCTTGTTCGCAGATGACATTGACAGCAACGATTCGCCGTGGGCATTTCCGACGCCCAAGAAAGCAGGCCGCGGGGCCCTCGTCAAGTCCCTGCTTCCTGCCTCCGACGTGCCCGACTCCTACATCGACGCATTCGACGCACTACTGGACGCCGGCAGCCGCGAGGGCAACGGCATTAGTGTGGAAGGCGTGAAGAAGCTGCTGGCTGACAGCGGGGTGTCAAGCGACTCGCAATCGAAGATTCTTGAGGTTGTCTTACCCTCTGGGCAGCAGAGCGCGGCACTGGGGAGGACCGAATTCAACGTCGTATTTGCATTGATCGGGTTGGCGCAGGAGGGTGACGACATCACGCTGGACAGCGTCGATGAGAGGAAGAGAAGTAAGTAGCAACTTCATCATGTCTCTTTGACCTGGGAACATTACTGACGCCACACCAGATCTCCCTGAACCCTCAGTAACGCTTCCCAAGTCCACGAAGCCACAGGCGCCGGCTCGAGAGCCCTCTCCTGCACCAAAAGAACCTCCGCCAACCCCTCCCGCTCCACAGCAGCGGACCGAACATCCAGCATCTACCCCGAGTCGGTCGCGTGCACCCATGCGCAAGCAGTCCTTCGGCGACCCAGAGGCGGATCCCTGGGGCAGCCCAGATCTACATAAAGGACATGGCCATGCGAGCTATACGACGGTACCACCACAGACGAATGGCGCGAGTGCCCCTCCTACTGCTCGGACGACCAGCCAGTTCACGACCCAATCAACGACCAATTCATCCACAAACCAAGACAACATACAGCCAAGCTCTTTGAGCAGTGAAGGAGGATGGGGAGGATACAATGGAGGCTCAAACCAGCCATTCGCTGCTCCAGGTCTTGGTGAAGGCGGGTTTGGCGCACCACCAAGTGGTGAGGGCAGCTCTAACCCGCCTCCTGAGCTCGGGCGGTCCATTGGCCGACTGACTCCGGGGGGTAGTGGAACCGAAGAAGTCATCACCATAACCGCGCTTTCTGAAAAGGAGGGCATGTTCATGTTCCAGCATCGCAACTACGAAGTCGCCAGCTCGCGACGAACTACTAAAGTTGTCCGCCGATATAGCGATTTCGTCTGGTTGTTGGACTGTCTGCACAAGCGGTACCCATTCAGACAGCTACCACTCTTACCACCAAAGAGAGTCGCTAGTAAGTCCCCTTGTTATATACCCTTGATATGTATTGAGAGTTCTTAGTCAACGGTACACCTATAGCTGCGGACGCAGGCTTCCTCGAGAAGCGAAGGAAAGGATTGATGAGGTTCACAAATGCCCTGGTACGGCATCCGGTACTGAATCAGGAACAACTCGTTGTCATGTTTTTGACTGTGCCAACAGTAAGTTCCCTCAGCTATGATGCAGATCAATAATACTGACCGAGAACAGGAACTTGCTGTATGGCGCAAACAAGCCAATCTGTCTGTACAAGAAGAGTTCACTGGCAAGCCGCTACCACCTGACCTTGAAGACTCATTACCAAAAACGCTTCCTGAGCTATTCGACACAGTCCGCTCAGGCGTACGGCGGAGCGCAGAAACCTACATCACCCTCTGCAACATGATGGAGCGGCTTGCCCGGCGCAACGAAGGCATGGCTGCAGAATATGCTCGTTTCTCCACTGCTCTCTCAGGCCTCACTGAGTGCTCGCAAGAAACATACGCCGTGGACACCAACGACGTGCCCCTCCTTAACGAAGGCCTAAATTCAACCGCAAGACATCTTGACCAATCGCGGCAGCTCCTAGATGACGAGGCAAAGGGTTGGGACGAGGGCGTTCTTGAAGACCTGAAACGGCAAAGAGACACCCTAGTCAGTGTGAGAGACATGTTCGATCGTCGAGACAGATATGCAAAGGACAATATCCCTCAACTTGAGAAGAGAATAGCGAACAACGAGACGAAGTTGCAGAACATAAGGAACAAGCCAGCTGATACCATCAAGCCTGGCGAAGCGGAGAAGGTTGAAGATGCCATCTTCAAGGTCAGTAATTCACAGCATGATAATCTTGCTTCTAAAACAGATGCTAACTTTCCGTTCAGGACAAAGAATCGATCGTCCAACAGCACGCACGCGGCGTTTTCATCAAGGAATGCATTCGTGACGAGTTAGCCTTCTTCCAGAAATCACAGTATCATATTAGCAGATTACATCAAGACTGGAGTCAAGAGCGTGTCAAGTACGCTGAGTTACAAGCGGATAACTGGCGCGCGCTGAGCGAAGAGGTGGAGAGTATGCCTTCTGCAGACTAGGCAGCGGAATTAAAGTAAGCTTTGGAGGTATGAAGGCTGTTAAGCGTGTTTTGCAAGCTAGGCTGTAATTTGTACATTCGATGTTTTTGCGCGCATTTCTGGAGTGATTATGAGAGTGGATGTAAGTACATAGCGGAAGAGTTGGAAACGTTGGGAGTGCTGTATGAATTTCCTGGTGTGCTATCCATGGTTATGGCAGGTCTGAATATCATATGTTCGCTCGTTGTGTGATATGCGCTCATGTGGCGCACCATGTATGGAGGACCACGCACATGCTCTCGCGTTAAGTTACTTTTGCGACTCGGCTACTAATTTGCTCTCTCAACTATGAAAACTCAAAGTGTACACTGCATCGTGCCTTCCTTGTATTTGCCATTTGCGGAGCTTCACTTTTTTTTCCCTAGAGCTCTTCAAACCGGCGTAACCATCGCGGAGCTAAGCTTCACACTCACCCTCACCTGCGAGCATCTACTAGTTTTAGAAGGAAGGAACTACGCTACTCGCCGCATTCACATCACCGCATCGCCTAACTAGTACAAAGCTTTCACCTGGGCAGCCCTGCATGATACACCTCCGTGCCCTAGCTCGGTGTATCCTCTGCTCCTCCACTCGCACGGAGATCGACAACAACCCGCACGAGCTCCCCAGCCGGCCAAAGGCAAAAGATCCTCGTGAGGGTCCTTGCACGCCCGAGCAAGATCCCCACTCACGCTTGACTAGCCAGCCAGGAGCTACACTCGAAGCTTTACAACGCGTGGTTCGTGACACCGACGGTGCTGAAGAACTCAACGAACTGATGCCGCCTAAACGCAAGTATCACGACGCCGCCATAGCGGACATGGCCCGCCCTCAGGACAAGAAAGCAAAGACGACGCCCAAAAAGGGCAAGAAGGCTACTGCTGCTGCCGAAGACGGTGAGTTTCCTTCTTTCTTTCTTTTTTTTCTCATGTTCCTTCTACTCCGGAGCTGGCGAGGCTGCGAGAGATTTTGGTGGAGTGGGTGAGGTGAGGTCGAGTAGGAGATTACCCTCCTGCCGCGGCCTTAATTCCGAAGCATGGGTGCACGGCGGGGGGCCAATGGTGGGCTGGCGAGTCCCGCTCCCATCTGCGCGGGTGCCTCGACGATGCGTCACATCTTGCGCCCAAGATACTCGCCAACGAATTCACCCCAGTCCACCACGGTGTCCTTGCTGAGCCTAGCTTTGTGCTTCGCCTCTCTCTCGCATACCTATAGCTTCTCCCCTCCGCCTCACCACGCCCACACTTCACTCGTCGTCTCGTCCTACGCTACACGGAGTTTGGCATCTTGTCATTCCACCCCCGCGATCGCTGCACAGCTTCGAGCTTGAGAGTTGTGCTACCGTTTTGGAGTGTGGGGAATAGGTGCTAATACGAAGATGCCTACAGTGTATAGCAGTCACCAGAAAGCTGCGATCGCGCAGTTCATCAGCTTCACGAACATTGATAGGAACACGGCGATTCGGGTGCTGAAGAACAATGGCTGGGATACGCAGAATGCTGTCAACAGGTAAGTCCTTTTTTTTTCTACTCTGCACAAGATTGTTTAGGGCATATTTTTACCTGTTCACTGTTCCGATTCGCACACTTGGAGTACCGATACGAGCTCGAATGCGAACGACCGATTCCTGGACCTAGGCTTGCAGGCGCGGCTGGCGTGCAATTGAGCAAGGACGACACAAGTGTCACTGCAGGGGAAAAGACGGCTCGGCTTGATAATGGTGAAGATTGCAACAAAATCGAGTCATGAATTTGCATCAGATAATGCAACTCTGCACCAGTGGATACAGACTCGGTTTTGGGCACCATTGGAGGTCGACATGGTACACTTCGCAATTGTATCGAAGAGCTACGTCTCACACCGAACATGACGGCAACCCCACATCTTCGCGATTTCCGTACGAGACATACGTCGCTGCTACTTCTCAGATGGCAAGCACAGACATCATACACTCCTACCCGGACTGACAGAACACGCTCGTCCTATAAACATGAGAGCCTTCCTTCTCTCCTGATCCTCGGTCATCAACCTACAATTGAACACTGCTACTCAGTTTTTCACCAGGTTCACGTTATCAAACAGCGCGCCATGTTCGGTTCTTCCCAGGATCGGGCCCGTCAGCTCGCCGGCCGTACGCGAAGAGAGAGGATAGTTTCCGCCGGCTCGCACACCAGCCACGGCTCATTCGACACTTCCATCCAGGCTTCTCAACAGCCCCGCGCGGCTAGCCTAGAACAGAACATCCAACGGTCATCGCTGGTTTCTGAATACTCTTCTCATGGAAGCCGTCTCGCACGCGCTGGCCGGCACACGTCTCAGGGCTCACGGGTCGCTCAAGACATTAACAATAGCCACATTTCCTTTTCAATAATGCATGATTCCTCACAGCCAACGAGCGGAAGATATTGCTCACTGGTGGAGGAGCCGCGACTCCAAGCCGAGTATCTAAGTCAGGTGCTTTACGACAGTGTTACCCCTCCCACCTTAGGCGATCCGCCGCAAAGTCACTTCAGGGTGCTTCCACATCACAGCCGATACGGAAGTCTGGGAACACGGTCAACTACTTCCCATCACTTGCGCAATATTACCGAGCCTATTCCGCCACCACAGTTATCCACTGGGCTACCCGCGATTCTCCAACCACGAATGGGTCTTTCAATGCTTCAACCGCTCCAGAAATCCGCATTTGAAAATCACTTGCAGATACAGACACCTGTCTCGTTGCGAGGCGGGCATGGCGGTGCTGGTGAAGGCGATCCTCCCAAATCTCCTCCTAATGCTCCTCCAAATGTGGTAGACGAAGAGGTGGAATCGAGTCCTGGTTTGGGTTTGCCCTTGCGTTCATTTTTGTGGGAGTTCACGTGGATCTACGTTGTTCACGACCTACCCGAATGGGAGGCTCCTATCGCCTCCGGCCGAGCGTATGACAGCTTCTTAGCATCGCTCTCCACGAAGGACAGCGGCTGCTTTCGCCAATTGTTCGATCCTCGTTCACCTCCTACGTTCACGACCTGCTTCGTGGCGGTGACAGCACGACGTACTTTCTATCGTACCTTGACGCTGCCGCAAAAGCGCTTTTTTAAAGACGTCATCACAATGCGTGGAAATGACCTCTTAAAACTGGTTCCTTTTGTTGCTGATCCTGAGACGAAGCTAAAGCTACAGTCCGTGGCGCCCGAAAATGTTGCGAAGCCTTGGGCCAGGTTGTATTTCATGTTGGAAGCAACTGAGAATGCACCACGGATCTCTATGCCCCAGCGCATACCCGCTCGCAATGATCGCAACAACGCCGTGGTATCCTCCGGTGTCATTCCATTCCCCGACCCCTTTAACTCCGGTTTTGGTTCATTTCGGCTTCGGGGTCCCAGAGCTACCAGCGAGCCCAATCTCGCAATGGGGCCGAGGTCGTCTTCTTTCGCGGGCAGCTTCTAGTACTTACTTTCTTCTGTTTTTCGTCTGACTGCATCGTATTTGTGTACCTTACGCTGACATCAATTAAACAGTTACTATGGCGGTGGCGGTATCGGTGGTTCGACTGCCTCTCCAGCGTCAAAAACTACTCTCAACAAGTTGTTCGACAAATATCGGGAGGCTGGTGCAGCGGATGCTGACATCGTCGGTGCGGAGGGAACGATGAAGTATCTTCAAGATGCTGATGTCGACGTTGAGGGTCTCGAGTCGCTTGCTGCTCTTGAAGTAGTCCAGGCCCCGACTATGGGCGAGATGAGTCGGGAAGGCTTTGTGAATGGCTGGCAAGACAGCAGGTAAGCATTTTTCCCTCGTACATTTCTTCCGATAGAGCGATACTAACATTGACTTAGCTGTGATACCATCGACAAGCAAAAGGCCTTCATCAAGAACTTGAAGCGGGAACTGCCGGGTAACAAGGATCTCTTTACGCGCATCTACAAGTACACATTCACCATTGCCAAGACCTCAGGCCAAAAGGCCGTCGCTCTCGATGCCGCTATCGCCTACTGGGAACTCCTCTTCGACTCACCTGTGTCCGCAGTCAGGTGGACGAGCCCAAGCACGCCTTGGTTGACTTGGTGGACGGAATTCCTTACCTCGTCCTGGAAGAAGAGCGTCAACAAGGACATGTGGAACGAGACGCTCAAGTTCGCGCAGCTCACCCTTTCAGACGAGGCCATGAGTTTCTGGAACGAAGAGTCCTCGTGGCCGTCTGTCATCGACGAGTTCGTCGAGTGGGTCAAAAACGAGAAGCGTGGTGGTAGCAAGGAAGAGGTCATGGAGGAGGATTACTGAGCTGCTTCTACGCCTTCACCACTCCGGCCTTTGCTTCTCTCGACTAGCCATTCGCGTCGATGTTGAACAGCGAGGAGTTTAGTAGTCGACATGGTTTACGGCCTTGCTACCACGATGGCTGCAGGCTTTGGCCTCAGCGGATGGGTTTACTCGATGCATGATATGAATTTCACGGGAGCATTACATACCCTCGCCTGCCATTCGGGCACATTTCGTTTACACAGCGAGCATGTTCTAGCAGATAGAGTAGCTCTGCATCAATTCTATACGGCTGCGAAGGCCTCTTCAGTATCTACTAGCTACTGAGTGCTTCCTGAGGCGATGAGATTAGAAGTGCGCAAACGTGATCTTAGCTCTAAACAATCATCTCTCGGAGTCAACCCGTTCATTCTCAGTTGTGGTGGCTTTCTTTCTCGGTTCAGTTGTGATGTTGGTGTTGGAGATGGTCGCGTGTGGCCGCGCTTGCCCGTCGTGGCGTGTGGCTAGTGAAAATTCGCTTACGCTAGCGTCTTGGAGCACACTGGCGCTCGCATTTTCGCTTTGGCCCTTCAGCAACGTCAAAATCGTCACGACAACTAACCACAACAGCAGACAAAGTGCGTATACAAGCCCACATGCTCCATCGCAGTGCTAATAATCCTCGCAGATGGTTGCCGCTAGGAAGCACGTCGCGATCGTCAAGAAGCGTACGCTGGACCTCCCTCCGTGACCTGAAGATTCGGCGAACTGACGATATCGAATACAGACCCCAAGCGCTTCAACCGCCACCAGTCGGACCGCTTCAAATGTGAGATACAAAGGGATGTCGGAGTGAGGGAACAGGAATTGACACTGGTTAGGCGTCGACCCCTCATGGCGCAAGCCTAAGGGTATTGACAACCGCGTCCGCAGGCGGTTCAAGGGCCAGGCTGCTATGCCCAAGGTACGGACTACCTCACCGCACGAGATGCGATTGGATCACGTCGTCGATTTTTGGAGATGGCAATTGGGGAGAATATGAAGAATACGGGCTGACGGACTTGCGACTCACAGATCGGTTACGGCTCCAACAGGAAGACCCGCCACCTCATGCCCAGCGGCCACAAGGCCTTCCTCGTCGCCAACGGTACGAATTCACCACCTCGAGCATGACGCATTCGGGAAAAAAGCTAATGAACACCAGTTGCCGACGTTGACCTCCTCCTCATGCACAACACCACCTTCGCCGCAGAGTACGTCTATCTATCAGCCACGACATGGTACCCATCAACGAACGGTATACTAACACTCCACCAGGATCGCCCACTCCGTCTCAGCACGAAAGCGCATCGAAATCATTGCCCGGGCGAAGCAGATTGGTGTCAAGGTGACCAACGGCAAGGCTCGCGTCAAGACTGAGTCGTAGACGAGTCGTTGAGGAGTTTTCACTTTGGGGGGCGGGACAAAGGCATACAAGGCGTCTCTGTGATTAGTTAACGATCTCAATGGGAAGGCCTCTTTTTTCTCACTTCCGTGAGAGAGGGGGCATGTATTTCCACAAAAATGTCATTGCGACAGCCGATATTACAACAACTGCGGATGACGATGAACGATGACCTACGGTTATTTTGAAGCGTGAAAGGGGAATAGTAGGAATGCACAATGGAAATTCATGCCAAAGCCTAGGTTCTTGCTGTTGCTGCTGCTGCTATTGGTGGCTAACACAAGGTTGTTGACTTGCATGAACCTTATTTCTCATCATCACGGACATGACATACTCTCTGCCTTTCTCGCAGGATACAGACGTCTTACCATTGTTTACTTTCGCACCGGCCGCGCAGATACCTACTAATCTTGTCCCATCCATTCACCCCCATCCCATCCCATCGCATTCATTGCGAAAGCCGTTTAAAAAACCAGGTCGGAGCGGAATGAGTATCTTGGGCTGCGGTCTGTACATATAGATATCCCGAATGAAGTAAATAAATGGTAACTAACCATTAATCACCCTTGAAACGTTAAACTTTAAACGGTTGTTAGAATTGGGGAGTTGTTTACGTTGGGGCGGTATGGAAGTAGGTATGTAGGTATGTGGGTATCAAGCTGTTTGCGGCAGCGGTTGAGATCTGATGTTTTGATGTGGGTAGTTTTTTGGATGGTTTGACGCCTTGTTACTAGATACTTGGCGTATAATGCGATGAGCTACTCCATAGGCCATGCAACACACCGTCGTGGACTGTAACCGTGGTACCCCATCTTTCGAATAGCCTCATTACGAAGGCAAATATCCACCGCGGAGCCATGACGAAGAGTGTGGTTCGGGCTGCGTGAGCGTGATAAGGGCTGGTAGCGTGTAGGCGCCGTGTTTACACCCGTATCTTGAGCTGGTACCAGGCTGGCTAGGTTGTGCAGCGAAAATGATATGCAAGGTGCTTTTTGGGCGATTAGCATGTGAAAGACAACTACCTGCGAGCAGTAGTCTTTCCGGAGGCCCGGATCGCGTAAGTGCTGGTGCTTTGTGTCGCGATTGGAGAGATGATTTCCGGTGGGATGAAAGATCAGTGAAGGAGTATCACATGCCGAACATATTGGGCTGAGCTGAGCTGAACATCAACTCCATCGAGCAAGCCACAGAAACACCCAAATTACGATTGATATCCGGGTGCCCACGGTCCTCCATTTTGGCTATTCTTGTCCCGCGGCGGAACTGCATACCTAAGCATGAGACCCGGGTGACTGGACATACCCGCCTCCCTAGTCAATGTCCTTTTCGCGTCGCACTCGCAGCTCAACACCTCGCCAGCAACCTGCAAACTCACCGCATATTGATGGGCGAGATTGTGTGAAGCTGTGCGAGTGAGACAAGATAACGTGCACCGGTGATTAGCCATTGTGGACGGACGCTGCACCGTTGCGATGATCCGCCTTGGATAAGCATCTTGGCGAGGAGCACGTCCGCGAGGATGAACATAGTACCTGAAAGGGGGCTTCCTCGTGGGCTTTAGGTACTCTGGCATTTGCTCGCGTGCTGGAAGCAAGACGCTGGGAGGAAGGTTGCCAATTGTGGAGTCGATGGTGGTGTTTCACCACGGTTGTGTTTGTGTCTGATGGCTTTGGGTGACGCGTGGCGAGCTAATCAGTCCAACGAGATGCAACACGCAGACCTTTGTTTGCACGGCATTGATAGCACTCAACGAACCAGCACATCGTGTTTCCCGTCGGCACATCCATAATTTGTGGAATCGCGATGTTGTTTCATGGTGTTCATCTTCGCTTACGGGAACGCTTACAGTCCCGCGCGCTCTAGTCTGACTCTCCACTCCCCTCCCTCTCCCTTCCACACTCCTATCTTCGACCCAGCTCCGCTTCACCGCCATGAATCCGCCGTCGAAGGTCGTCTGTGCCTGCCCCGGCAAATGTCCGCAATCTCTGGCTCCTGCTGTACAGCAGTCGCTTTATCTCGCATCATCCACCGGCGTGCTCGCACAATGCCGACTGATTGGCCCGTTGGGGTCCTTTATCGACGGATGCGATGCTGCGAGGGAGGTACGAATGGGGACTCACACATACACATGCGTGAGTCCAGCAATCAGCCGCCGTCGACGACGGCAGGAAATGGAAAGAACCGGAGCGGTATCGCTGAGCCTGAGCTGATTGATGGCAGTGTGCGATGACGAATTTCTGATGAGCAGTCTCCTGAGTGATTCCGAGCCTGGCCGCCGTACGATGACAGACAGGGGTGGTCGGTTCCTGGTACTCTGATATCGCATACCGTCTCCCATGCCAGAGCGAGTATTTCTACGATCAGACCTCGACCCACAAGTCTCCGCTCGGTAGGTCGAAGCGCCCTTTTCTCAAATTTGCTTTCCGCCGGCCACCACTGGCAAAAGATTTTGCAGGCCCTGAGCCCAACAACACTACTTTAGCTCCCGTCCGTTAAATTTCTTGACACCCCGGGGTACTTCTTTGTCTTGATTCTTCACTGCACTCGTGAATACCTTTGGTGAGCTACACGACAAGGGGCCTGCGCAGCGCTTCGTTCCAGCGACTTAGTCGTGCTTTTGCACGCTGCGGATTGGCGAGTCGCTTGGCCACTCCCGCCCTTGGTTCACGGTTCCTGTGACCGATTTTCGACTTCTCGTATACTGCTTCGCCTCCTGTCAAAGCCTTAGCGAGCGTCACATCTTACTCATCAACGTTGCTTCACAACCAAGGGTCGAATTTTGTCGAGATACTTCTGTTTGGGGTTCGCCACTCCAGAAATAAATTCTTGCGACTACTATTATTTGGCGACTTTTCAAGTCAAGCCGCAAAACGATAATAAAGGATCTAATTCTCCGCTGTTCCATTTCTCACCACTGGAATGACGCCCAACCTCTTCCTCGCTACTCAACGGGTCTTCTCACCGCACAAATGGTTCAAAACATCCAAGAACGAGCGTGCAGTCAGACAGACTGAGTTCTGGGAGGATGGTCCGGTTCCAGGTCTCTACGAATATATTCCTGGCCGAGGACGGTACTTGGTCGCGACAGTCAAAGAAGCCTCCACAAATGTCACGGATTCAAAGACCTCAGAAGGTGGCCCTGTCTTACCACCCTCATCGCCCCAGCCTCGGGAGTATGTCCACCTGGAGCACCCGATTCCAATCACCTACTCTCGGGCGATCAAACGCTGGTTCTTGGATCCCGACTACAAGCTGCGAAAGAAACACGGCGTAATCACCAATAATCGCGGCAAGCGAGTCACAGTAGGATTCTTCCGGACCGACGACCATGGCGGCGTAGCCTGGGTTCAATGCTGGGACGAAGAGGGAACCTTCGTCCCCGGCCCCTACCAAAAGTGGTGCATCGACGCCGAGACCAAGCAATTCCGCCACATGCGCAAGCGCGACGACCCCAACTACGTCCAGTCACGCAGCAACTCATCCAGCCGCGACGCCGACACCCACAGCCAAGATTCAATGAGCACTCAGATCCGCGACAGTCTTTCTGGCAGCACCAAGAACGGCCCTAGTCCCAGCCTTCCCAGCACAAGGGCCAACAGCATCCGCTACATGCCTTCTTCCAATTCCGCGTCTAGGCCTACTAGCCAGCGTCCTTCAAGACAGACGAGTCCGAGGCGTAACAACAGCATTCCGCTTGAGGAGGCGAAGGTGTCGCTTAGGCGTATGGCGAAGGAGCATCAAGAAGCTGTTGCTGCTGCTGCTGCGAAGGGCCTTCGTGCGGACTCCCAGGATCGCGTAGAGAGGATTGACCGCGGTCGACCCGCGGCGTGTGTTGGCAATTAAAAGTGTTTTCTGATCTGCGCTGGCTTTTCTGTTTGCAATGGCGTGGCATGTCGCTGGCGACATCCCCCAACCAACGCTAATATCATGGGGCGTTTGTGACTCAGCGGGATGGATGACAACGGACTCTCCATCCGGGTCTCACTAACAGTCACTATTCACGGCTAGATTCTCTTTTTTTCCTCTTTTCACTCTCATGTCTTCTTAGTTAATCATGGCGAATCACTACACGGGCACAAAAAAAGCACGGTATACCCAATCTTGTTTTCTAGATTATTTCAGGCTTTCGTTAGCTTTCATAGGTATACGAGCAGGTATGCATAGCGTGGTAGGTAATTTAATGCGAATGAAGATGTTAACTCTTTCCGAATGAATTGGTGTGTCTGTTGGTGGTGAGCGTTTGTCAAAGTCCTGATTGCATACTCTCCCATTCTTGCCTCGTTGGTCTCGCGTTGTCAGGCTGGGTACATGTAGGTGTGTGATTGCTCGACGACTGTAAATCAAATGCTGTTGTGATGGGGGGATTCTGTCACTTCCCATGCGTACGCTATACCTATGACATCCCCGGGGTCACTCACTGCGCTTCAATCTTTCGAAAAGCATTTTACAGTGTGTGGCGCGTCCATCGAATGCTGAACACTTCACCACCTGCTGAACTAAATAGCATAGCCGTCTTGAAGGGCGCGTTGCACCTAGTCACATAGCGAGTTGTCTTCTTCGCATAAAGGGGTGATCGTACTGCAAAGTACGCAATAACTCCTTTGCTTTCCAAGGTTGAAGTTGAGTACAATTCGTTTTGAAAGCGGCCTTGGTCTCTTTCTCACTGTAAGAACGCGAGGTCGAGCTGTTTTTATTAATCACGAAGTCCAGTATAGCAACATACTACCTACCCTGGATTACTTCGCTGTTCATTAACAGTATCCGAATGGCCGCACTCAACACATTCCGCCAAATCGAGGCTGAGATGGGCATCTTGGATCTTGAGAGGAGGGTTGAAGAGATGGATGCGAGGATGGAGAGACTGGAGGTGCTTGTGACAAGGTCGTGTGCTGCTGGACAGTCGTGCGTTTGCGATCAGGCAGTGAACGAGGGGGCAGGGGTTGATAGAGAAGATGTTGAAGAGCTACGATGTCAAATTAGGGAGGTAGAAAAACAGGTCCAAGGGCTAGCCGAGGTGACGATGGAGGAACTTGAGATACTGAGGAATACTCTGCTCCCAGATGCGGAGATCCAAAGTGGCTTCGGAGACCACGAGAATGCCGCGGATTCAAAGAGCGAATCGGACTGCGACTTCAGCAGCACAGAACCAAGTCGTCATACTGAGGACGACGCAGAGCACGACAACAACTCCACAGACCCTCCCACCCCTGTCTTTCCCCTACCGCACTCACCATACCGCCTATCCACACGAACATCAATGCACGCAAAAGCCGGAGCTGTCAAATACATCGCCCTCTACCTCCCCCACAACTTCTCCTTCTCCTTCTCCTCCCGCGGCAACACTCACACCCACATCATCACGTACAAAGTACCAGCTACAGTATACCACTTCGCCAATACTTGCAATGTAAGCCAGGAGCTTCTCTGGCGCGCCATTCGCGACGATCAACCATACTACCGTGATTTTCGAAAAGAGGATATGGATGTGATCAAGGTAGAATCGCTTGAGATGGAAAGGGGGCTCAAGAGCGCTATCACAGAGTTTTGGGAGGGCGTGTGTATGAGTAGGGGTGGGTGTTGGGAGTACTTGACTAGCGGTGCTTGGGAAGAGGAGGGTGGGGGAGATACGTACATCGTTGCCACTCCTTGGGACGCCGGGCCAGACTGCTGTGGTCAGGATAACATGTTGACGGAAGCATGTATTCGGGGTGGTGGACACGGCACTACCACCACCAACGCTCCTCCACCACTCCTTGAACCTATTCAACGGCCCTCATCCTCACACCTGAATCTCGCAGAACACTTCACCAGTAGTTACGGACGCATACTCCAACAAACCTACTCCGACTCCAGCAGCGTAAGGATGTCTGGAGGTGATAGGATACTAGATAGTTGGATAAGTCTGGCAACTACACTGCAAACGCGGAACCGCTATCTAGAAAGGGAGTTGGAGGAGTTCGAAGAGATGTATTACAGCGCGACGCAGGATGTGAAGTGGCTGATGGGCACACTGGTGGAGGTGGAGGAGAAGTTGGAAAGTCAGCTTGAAGATGGGGAGGAGTTGGTTGGGGAGGGTGGTGGATCGTTGGATGAATTCTGGCCTTTCTCTCCTCCCGAAGACGACGACAATCAATCCCCGCACAACAAAATCCCGATCGAGCAAGAGACCACCGGCGACCTACACTTCTTCTCAGAAGACTTACTGGACACTGAGGCAAACGCGTCTCATATCACCACCACCATGGCTACGTCTTTCGAATTCTTTCCCGCTGATTCTACGATAACCTTCTCGTCCTCGTCCTTCGTCTCTCCACAAATCTACAAATTTCCTGACGGTAGCACGCTCCCTGAGATCTATGAGATTCTCAAGTACCGATGCGAGCGGGGGATTGAAAATGATGTTTGTTTAGTGCGTATACGAAAGATCATGGAGAGGAGGGAGGAGATGGGTGTGGGGTTGCCTGAGGTGTTGAGGGACGAGATGGTTGTTATTGGGATTCCAGAAGGAGGCTTGGATGGAGGAGGTGTGAAGTGGAAGGGAAAGGGAAAGGGAAGGGCGAAAATAGAGGAAGAGGTGGATATTGAGGCGTGGGAGACGTGGTTGGATGATGATGCGGAGGCCTTGGATCTGATATTTAAACAGCTAGACGTGAGGGACGAGGATGACCCGATCGACTCGGAATCTCTCACGCCCGACACCCACAGCGACTTTGAACCTTCCGTACTCTGCGATTGCGAGATATGTACCGATCCCGACCCCAATCCGTACCTTGGATCACGAGACTCATACACATCACCTCTCATTACTGTCCGCGGTGGTGCCGGCAACGAAAGATCATCATCAACACAAGATTCTGACTCTGATACCGACCTTCAATATTTCAGCTTCTTCCCTTCAGGATTCTCAAGATATCAGATAGGTATTCAACGGGAGAATTCCCAAGAGAGCATCCGGCACGAAGATGATGCACCAACACCCACAACGACAACTGCGCGATCTTCGCCGAAGGAAGCAAATGATGATCGGGCCCAGGGTAGTAAAAAGCGGAACTACAATGCCGGTAATGAATACCCTTTCCCCATCGTCGAGGATCCAGATCCACGGCTGAGAGGTGGTGGGGCGTACTATGACGACGAGGACGCTGAGGAGGAAGAAGCGCAAGACTGGATACCTGAGTGGTATTGTCGTGGGCGTCGAATGCACTGCTCAGGCTGTCGATGCAAGACCTTACAGAACGAGACCGACACGAGATCGTCTTCGCTCCTCGATCTCGACCGCCATTCCAGCACTAGAAAACACCACCTTCAAGCTCTTGACCTCGAAGACCTGAACACCCAAATGCAATACAACACTTGGAGAGCTAAATACCAACACCGCTTTACTGATCCGAACTTGGCGATACCCGTCTTGCGAGGAGCTTCAGGTGAGTCTGCCCATCGCTCACACCCACTTCGCATATCGAGTTTACATGGTCTGACGCGCTCGAAGCTCCTGCATTCGCATTATAGATTAGGAGAGGATGAAGGCGCACGTTGGGGCACGGTGAAAGTTGGGACCCCAACAAGGATTGAGGCGGATGATGGGAGTTCAGAAAGGATGACGACGTGGTTGGAAAATCCTAGACCTGCGCCATCTCCTCCAGTCAGTTGTCGAGTGTCTGAGCAATCGGATGGTAGCCATGTGAGGAGTCCTCGGACGACTGGTATTGAACTGGGTGGTGTTTCGAGGTCGGAATCAACATCATCAGATACAAGGAAGTCTTTACGAGAGCATATCGTGGGTCTTATACGCCTTTTGAGAAGCTATATCCGGCAAATCTTGAGACTTGCTGGGCAATTGACACGGAGGTCTGCATCATACCACACCAAGCCATCATCCAGTCCCTTATCCAGAGCGTCACCTACTACCGAGGAGCACGTAGCTAGTGCCCGGGGAGACAAACCATCTCCTCCCCCTGTCATCACAGAAAGACCGCTCCCCGAGATACCTAAGATACCCATCCGCACCTCTTCCACATATTCCTTGTACTCTACCTCAACTTCCTCTTGTCCTCCCACACCACCACCAAAAAGTGATCTTAGATCTCCAGTTCTTCATACTACCGCTTCAACACAGCGGTTTGGTGATGCGCAAACATCTTCTTTCTTGATTGCCGCGGTCACGACGCAATATCAGGGCCCGTGGGTGCCGCCAACTGTGGCTGGACCTTCTGATCCGAACAGAGAGGCAAGGCTGAGATTGGAGTATAGAAAAAGAAGCTCGCAAAGAGAGAGGGAGTTTGATGGGATGATGGGACTGAGATGTGGGGAGGGGTTATACGGTTGGGTGGGCAAGGGGATTGTTATGCACTCTTATGCAGGGCATAGGACTATTCCATCAGCTTTCGTCGTTGCCTTCCAATCGTCGGCTTTGGTACAATGGGTCAGCCGTGGACCCGGTCAAATGTAAAGAGGGTTTAAGTTGTAGTATGAACGAGAAATAGAAATTCGTGCATTAGAATCTGCATGTTTCTCTTTAAAAGTTATCAGCGCGCATTGCAAACCAATGCTGAGTCAACCCAGCCATTAAAGTGCTCACCAAGGTTCGAAACCTTTCTTCTTTCTTTTATGTGCCTTCAAAAATTATAACCTTTGAATTCCACGACTTTCCATCACCTGGGGTACTTATTATTTTGCTTATCTTGTACGACACAAGGCTGAACACCGCATGGCAGGCGGCATGCGGGGTAAGCTGATAGCACCACATTCCTCTGCCTTGTTTGACGTGGTGGGTGGTAAGTGGTACAATGGTGTTCACCGGCGTCTAGGGTTCAGCCCTTGTACAATCGGATTGGTTGGCGGGCATGCACCTCGCTGTGTAGCTAAGCCTAATCCTCAGCCTGATCATGTATATAAAGCGAACTGTGCCAATCTTCCAAGCAAACTATACCACTGAAATTTTTGTCTTTATCGATCTTTGCAGTGATGAAGGCAGCTACTGCAGAGCCTCCAGTGGACGATTCGCCCATGGACCCGCGGCCGAAGACGAGGTAAGACATACTCATTATAACCACTTTGTATCACTCTCACGTCTGATATGTCGTCTTGTATAGTCCTTATACGAATTCCCCAGCTGCCCTCGTCATTGGCCCCGAGCGAAGGACATACTACGTCCCGCAAAGCCTTTTGCAAATCCCGGAATTGATCATAACTCAGGACCCTTGGGGAGGGGAAAAACAACTGCCTGATGTGGATGCAGGTACCGGCCATGTACTCGTTCATTACTTGTACACTGGCATGTACCAAACACTCAACGACACGGACTACTCTACGACCACGAAAGCAGTCGTTGAGTTCAAGAGAGCATTCTTGGCTTATATGGTGGGAGAGAGATACAAACTACAGGGGCTAGAAGATCTTGCAAAGAACGAAATCGAACTTCATGGTGCTGATCTGGATGCATTTGGTGTTGTCGACGCTATCAAGGACAATTTCTCGAAGTTTCCCGAGGACATCACCTGGTTCCATGAATACCTAGATAAGAAGATCCAGTCTGCCCTCCACGCCTCTCCTTCGGTGTTCGCGAGTTACGAGTTCCTCAATCGTATCGAAGATGCTGCACTTCTTAGGATGCTGACAAGGAATACGGCGCAACTCTACACGGACAAGGTCTCAGAGGTCCTGCACGCAAAACAGGAGCGCACAACGGAGGTGCCCGACTACACTACCAAAGCACAAGACTCCCCAGATGACAAACCTTCAGCGGAAGAATGCCCTGCTCACAACGAAGACGTTGCCGAAGAGTGTGCTATCGAAGATTGTCCCGTCGAAGGTTGTCCCGTCGAAGAAAGTCCTCCCGTCGAGCCCTGTCAAGCTACAGAGGATAGTATTCCCGTTGAGGCTTACTATTCCGAAGTCCAACCAGCTCAAGACTATTCCGTTGAGGATCTAATCGACCAAGGACGCTCATTTGGTGAGCCTGTTTCCGCCGGGCTGACTTTTGGTTTCAAGTTTCCCGCTCCCAGCACAGCTCCCATGGACTTGACCCAAGTACCTTCGCCCCCGGTTGTTGAGGACAAACCTCCAGAGGACGATGGAGGGGGAGTCAATTTCGGGACAGCTGGGAAAAAGAAGAAGAAGAAGAAAGACACCAAGGTAAAATCCAAGATAAAATCGAAGCGACTTGTCAAAGAACCTCCGCCACCGCCTCCACCTATTGAGTCAGAGCCAGAACTGTTGCCTGAACCTGAGCCTGAGCCAGAAGTTCCGCAGCCTGAGTCCATAAGCACTGATGACTGGGGATTCCCGGGGTCGTCGATAAATTGGAGCAAAAAGAAGAAGAAGAAGAGTGTCGCGGTGCCTGATTCACCCGCGGAAGAGCCTTGTTTTAAACCTCCTCCACCGGCAGTGGAAGAGAAGGAGAGTGATCCTTGGGCGGCCTTTTTCACCGCGAACAAAGGAAAGAAGGTTAAAAAAGGTAAATCTCTGTTCGTGCCTAGTGGGGCACCAGTTCCACCGCCATATGAGCCTGAGGTCGTACCTGAACCTGAAGTCATTCCCGAAGCTGACTCTGCGCCTGAAATTGATGGCTCAATGGAAGCACCAGAGTCACCAGAGAATGTCGATCTCCGCGAAGAAGTAGATGTACCCATCGATGACAGCGACGAGGTCCTTATCGCGGAGCCAGCACAACCCATCGACGCCGAAGAGAACGTATGCCCCCGTCGTGGGTATCATCTGCTGAAGACTAGCCGGTGGAAAAACTGCAAACGATGCCGAGCTTTCCTGGGCCAAGTTGCGATACAAATTGCCCGTATGGATGTTTCAGATGAGGATGGATATGAGGTGTTGGATCGGATCGTGGTAAAGTAGATGATATGGGACTCGTGGTACGGTGTTGACCATGTTGACTTATGGCTTCGGGTATCGGTAATGTCTCCTTCGTTTGACCAGCTTTAGATACTACCAGATTAAATGATTGTTTGTGCTGTCCCTAGATGAAAAGTCACAGTTCCTCCCTGCTGCAGTAGACACTACTTCGTTCTCATTTGAAGACCACTTCATCTCAACGTGTAGCCATCACCACGAAGTTGAATCTGCGCTAACCGCTATTGCTATTTGCCGTCGCTATTCATATGGATACCCATCAGCTGCAAGTCCGCTCATCTCGTGATGTGACAGCTATCCAACAGTCCCTCGCAGCTGTTTTCCTTCCCCATGTCCTCACGATCTCCGCATGATTCTAGCTTGCTATCTCTGCTTTCTCTAAGCGATATAAGCATACAACCCATCATCCTCCCTCTCCAAAAACTCCTTCTCAATCAGCCTATCAATATTCCTCTTAATCCCACTAACCTCCAACGTGCCCCTGTTCCTCGTCGCCTTGATAGTCTCACTAACCAACTCTGCATGACTGATCCTCTTCCTAGCTTTCAGTATCCTCACGATCGCAGCTTGCGTTTCGTAGTTACGATCAGCGGCGACTCGCTCGTGCGTTTCTTTGTTTTCTTGGGGTGTCTCTTTGAGCTGGACGGTATTGATCTTGATGCGGTATTTAGGGTCGTTGAAGGAGCTATTGAGGGTGAATGTGTCAGTGGGGTTGATGTCGCGGCCTTTGGGATGTTTGGTTAGGGGCCGAAGTTTTGCGCAGGCGAGGGATTGGAGAGTGCGGTTTAGTTCGGGTGGTGCTGTGGAGGATTAGCAATTTATTATGTTATGTGGGTAATGAGCATATCTTACGTAGGCCTGTGGCTTCCTTCAGGTAATTATAATCGATGTGCTCACCCTCTTTCAGGCCATTGAAGAGGAGTAGGACAATGGCCTGGAAGGACGATACAACCAACTCCTTGTTACCCTTCGGGAATTTGGCTTTGACCTGGCAGTGTGCGAGCGCGTGTTTGAATTCTAGCTTGCGACCGGAATGCTTCACCTTATAGTGTGCTTCGAACTTATCGATCGCTGTTTGGATTTGTGGAGGCAGTATGACTGGTACGGTAGGATAAGTCGGCCAGGAAGATGCGGAGAGAACATTGACGCTCAGATCTAGACTGAGCTTTTCGTTCCGCTCTTCGCTTATGTTCTTGTAAGAGTTCATTTCTTCTCGTGATAGTTCGATGTCGCGGAACATTTGCTCTAAGTTCGCGGTAAAGCCGGCACCGCACTCTTGTAAAATATTAGCACACCTTTCAGCAACGACATAGAAGATACCCACCGATCTTTAGCCTCGACAACATACTCCGCTCCGCATCCGCACTTGCACTTCGACCCATCAGCAGCCGCCGCGCAAGATCCTTCTTGTAGAACGCCTCAAAGACTGCCTTGCCGTGCACGAAACGGAAGAGATCGAGCACTTGATCCAGCTGATTGTTGACCTCGGTGTCCTCGTCAAATATCACATCCTCGTTCTCCTCTTCAGCGGCTGCTACAGCAGGCTTGTCTGACTTTCTGCTCAATTGTGCTGGAATGGCCTTTGCGCCTCCTCTTAGTAACATGTCGACATACTTCGCGATCATTTCGCCGGTCTTTGAGTTGTCTGTACCCCAACTAGCACTTGTTTTCTTCGTTTTGTTCATGAACGTCTCGAATGACTCGCGCAGCCCATGGCCGAGTTCCACATCTCGGTGAAAATACACCTTCCATAAACTATCTAGTTGGCGTTTCAGGCTGAGAAGTTGAACGACCATGTTGTCTTGCTCTTTCTCGTTGAAGACGATAGTAGTACCTTCATCTTCAATCCACTTCATGAAGCCTGGCCGCAGATTGGCACCGAGCTTTCGGCGTTCAAGAAGTGAGTACAGTAGTCCAAGATCTTCGACGGCGTTATCTTCGAGTAGATCAGCGAACTCGTCTTGATTGACTGCGAACGTGTTAGCATCGTATGGTAATAAACACTGTGTACAGAAGACACACTTAGTCTTGACTCCTTTCTCGAAATCAAATGATCCTCAAGTAGTGTGAGAAGATCCCGCTTGGTCGTGTTGGGCAAGCTGAACATCTCCACTCGCTTCAGCTCGCGGGCCATCAGCGCTCCTGCACTCCGCACGTACTTCGACAGCTTTTCTGTGCTCTCAACATCTGCCCACTTCATCACGTACTCCTGACTCAGTTCTAGCATTCGTGGCTCGAAGTGCCTCGTGTACACCTGCATTTCGTGGAACATGTTGACTGCTTTAGAGAAGGTTTCGGTATCCAGATCGCCTCCTGCCCGATCGGCAGCGACAAGATCACAGGCTCCATCGACAATGCGCCTGTTAAGCTTTGCATGCTCGAATATTATAGATCGGAAGAGGTCAATGGTGATCTCGCGGAGAGACTCGTGTCGAGGAAGGAGGTAGGCGCGGTCAAGATAGCAGAAGATCCAGTCTAGATATTTCTGTACCTCATCAGTATGATTTTAATAGTCCGCAGTAGCAAACTTACCACTTGACTGTTCCAGACCGCCCACGCCTGGAGCGTCGCTCTCAGCACATCGACATTCGTCCTGCTCAGGCTCTCTTTGACCTTCACCTTCAAACACGATCCCACATAGTCGCGACACTTTATAACTAGCCGGTCTTTGATTTCCTTGGCCATGTTTTGCCGGCAGACATTCTCCACGCCTCTGTACAGCTCCTCGAGGCTGAAATCTATATTGCCCTGCTGGAAGATGGTATCTAAAGCCTTCTCAATCTTCTGCCACGTCTGATCTAAAAACACCTTGGGGTCGACCTTTCTGGTGGGCTTAAAGTTCTTGACAAGCAATCGCTTCGGTCCGCTGTTTGCATGCATATTCGGTGCCACCTTGCGTACTCCATTTCGTTGACCGTTGACCTTCGCGGGGCTGTTGTCCGGGCTCGAACTGATATCCACCACCTCGGCGTTGCCTGCTATATCGGCTCTTTTACTGGGGAAATGGTACATATCGGCAGTACTCATATTGCCTGACGGAGCGAGAGGTGGGGCGCCCTCACTGCCAGCTACTGGAGAGCTCTCCCGCCGCGTGCGCTTGTTTGTTGGCGATAGCGGAGCTGCAGCGGCGACGTGGGGCTTTGACTGTGTCGTGAAGAGCTCCTTGATGGTCTTTTCCGAGTGCTTTCGTTTCAGCGCACCTGTATGGGCGGACATTGGGCGGGCGTGAAGTAGTGAGGTTGCGGAGATCTGGATGTTTAAAGCCGCGGCCATGAGAAGGAAGGCTAGGATGACGCGCTTAGGCCAAACCGCTTTAGGCCGTGTATGATATCGATAACGAATGGACTTTCACAACACTACCCACATGAATGTAGATACTATGTATCCTTTCAGATTGATGATGATTAGAGACCTCGAATTGTTTCTTGACAAAATTTGAGCTTCTAGGCCGCCACTAGCTCGTGTACACGTTGCATAGAGCTACCATACTTTATACCCATCAGATAGAGATGTGTTTACTGCTCACGGCACTGGACATTCACGTTCATTTAACGACTTCGTGAGCTTTTCATCGTGTGCATCCCCAGTTTTTTGGTTAGATGGGGCTCCCTGATCAGAATATGACCATCATGTCATTTATTGAATATTTGAAGCCCACGGCTGTCAGCCTACAACGGTACCACAAGCCGTAGCCTTTGCACGTCTTTGCCCATGAACAAATCGCATGATACAAGCACAGAGAATTGACCTTATCCTGGTGCAACGTCGAATTTACGTCAATGTCAACTGTCAGTGTCAACAGGCACGACATACAGGGTCGTCATGTGATATTACACAACACGCTATTGGCTGTCGGTATCGAGGCTACCAGATGTACCAGATTTTCCTCGACGTGTAGAATAGTAATCAAAAAAATAAATAGAGCGAGCGCCCAGATGGGTTACTTCATGTTATCCCCCCTTCTATTTTAAGCACGCTCGTTGTCGAGTCGTACCTTCCTTTAGGGGACGTCGGAGAGGTAACCTTTCCCCACACTCTCGCCGTCGCCCCTTTTGACACCAGACAACCTCCATCATCACCACGGCTGAAAAGCCACTCCCATCAACGGCAATTCACCGATTACGCGCCTAAAGATCGACAAGGCTGCTGCTTCCGTAGTGGTCCATTTCATCCGCGTCCGAGAGTTGCGGGGCGCAACGATAGCCTGCGCCCCGGGGCTGATACCGTTCGCCACCCTCTACGCCGAAGAACCTTTGTTACGTAGCCTCGAGCCTGGCCGCGCGCAAGGTTGACACACAAATGGTGGCTTGATATTCAGGCCGCAACCTTCCTGTACAACGAGGCATTTGTTTTTCCTCTTTTTCCCATTCACGCACGACGTTCGCATGGTTTCACAGTTCCGATTTTTTGCAATCAGTCTTTCCCATCTGTCACGGACATGCCGTTGTCAAGGCTCCTTCTTGCTAATGGAGATTAGGTTGTACGGGGCGTGCGTTCGAGCACACTTTGCGAGATAAGACAGCACGCGACTCTCCATGATTTGAGGTTCAAACAAAGTTGAGTAGGAGCGCCTTTCAGACCTTCCCCACAACCCCGTCGTGGGGGTTTCCACGTCTGGAGCCGGCGACCGTTTGTGGAGACCGACTCTAACATTTGGCGCACGCGAGCGCTCATTCATCTCATTGTCTTGTCGGCATGCCCCCACGCACATGGACCGGGTACCGCAACGTCAACCATGCCCGCTCATCCCTGGGCAGCTGAGCTCCTAGGGCGATCGTAAAGACATACAGTATACAGCGCTTTGTGCATTGAGCGTATTGGTTCTATCATGCGCCACTTATGCGCGTATTATAACAGAAGAACCAGGACCATGCAAGCGCTTTTCCATTTACAGATCACATGCGTTACGTCGCGGGATATGCCCCGTATTTGGATCCAAGATGTAAGAAGGCAGATGCACACCGCTTCTCCCAATTACTGTTCGATGCATTTGACTCGGTACCACCACCTTCTTTGAGCACTGCAATCGACATCGTGACGCCATGCTCTGTGTGGCTTTGCAGCGTTGCTGCTTATTCGACTGCGGCTATTTCCTGCCTCACTTCATCCGGACATCTGATCCAATTGAATATACTACCACGGCGACAAAGAAGAAGTATTTCCATCAAGAAGTCTCCGGGTCTTAAACATTTCCTAGCTTCTTAAGATATCTAGCACTACCTAAACATTTGCGTCTAGGAGAAACCCGGCGGACCTGCCTTGATCGCCCCAGGCGTTACCGTGTAACCACATCGTCGGAATTGCTTCAAGGTACCGTTACTCTCGGCTATTGTCGTACCAGGGGCGATTCTCCACGGGTGGATAAAACGTGGGGGTTATTGGAATAAGAGACATACACAGCAATACCATGTTCTGCACGGACTCGGGGAAGCGGAGAAAGAAGGCTCTTTCTTCTGGCCTTGCCGAATCGTGGGCCCTGGTAAGCCTCCGGGGCAGAGCTGGTAGCCATCAAACCACTTTGATATCCGCAGCTCGTAATGCACATCAGAGACATGACCAGTCCTATGGCCGCGCTCATCGTTAGTATGTAATATCTGGCACCGACGGGCTGCGAGATAGCCTACGGAGGATATTGGAATCATTGCCAGTTATCGGTAAGATGTTTCATTCCCCTCATTCGTCATGAGCATTCTCATCGGGTTTTCACGGGATGGGTATTCCTGTTTCTCATGGGCCACTATGATCTGGTAGCCAAAGCCCTGTCCTGCAAGGCAGTCACTTGTCTCTTGTCCGCCCTTCTTCCACGATACATCTTCTTTTACTGGCCCAGGCGGGAACCATACTATGCTGCTCACGCCCACATTGTTTAGTGAGAAAGCCGCGTCGAGCTCCAACGCTGCACGACCATCGGCTAATCCGAGGCCTCCGTGTCAATGACTGGTAACTTAGGCTCGTGGAAATGATGTAGTCGTCACCCCCACGCGCCATAGTCTGTGATATTTGAGGAAGCAGTGCCCGACACAGACTCATAGCAACATCAGCTTCTGATGTTCAGCTTCACTGGATTCAGATACGACACTTACAAGGACATCTTCCCGGAAATCTCGAAGCTCAGAGAAGCCTTGAGTTATTTCACCAATACACCATCCAACTAGAGCACCGCGAAGCAAGATCAGCTATAAGCAATGCCTCTACTCCCATTATCCCCAGCCCAACCATCTTCCGGGCAAAAGTTGACCGAAGATACCTCAGTACCAAGTACATTTGACCAGCCCGAGTCACGCTCCATCACATCTAACCACGTACAGATACACATCCCCCGCCATGTCCCTACCACGATCCAATTTTTCAACTCCAACTGACACCGAATATGCCCATCAACATGCACCCCATGGATAGATTCCTCGTTACGTCCCTTTCTCAGCACCCCGTAGCGTTCACTCAATCGTTCCAAGTTGGCACTGCCGCTTCCGCTAGTTGCACCTGCGGTTCCACACCGGATATCATCGTGTACGCCATGACCCATACCGCCATGACCCTTTGCGATATGGCAGGTGATCAAGCATGCTTTAGGACTTACATTTTGGTGGATGCTGATCAGCCATGAAGACATCTTGTAAGAGAATGATTAACATAATTGTTGGAAATACCTTCACGAAGTGCGAAAGTCGTCGCCTATCTTGTTTACGAGAACACATGTAACATTCAAAGACTTTGGTTAGTCGCATTAAATATACTCGTTCCCCCATGTGCAGGATATCAGGTTGTGATGAGACGGCCTCGACAGCAGCCTTCACTGCTTCGCGCTCCAACGACCTATCAGATCAACTTCCCTAGTGGGGAAATTCTCATAAGCGCATCGATTGCTGCAAATTTCCAGTGAAGAGACAGCCATCGATCTGACCCAGGCACAGCAGCACTGCTTTCAATCAAGACATGGCGTTATTACACAAACATGCTCAACCTGCCTAATCGGAGAACTTCCTTGGAAAAGTGTTGATCACTGCACGACAATTACTGCACGACACGGTGCGAAACCAACAAAGTTAGCAGACGCAGTTTGATGACATAACCTACTACCAAGTTAGGCAAGTTACCAAAAACCCGTAGATCGCAGGAAAGTTGGAGTGAAGAAAGGCAGTGATCTACAGTATCACGTGAACAATTTAATCACGTGCTAACATTCAACCTTCATAATTAGGAAGGTCCTCAGAAGGTTCTAGATTGTAGCAAGTTTTCGGTGAACCAAAATCGAGGTTCCATATGCCAAGCCTGAGCTGTAAAGGCGATGATAATTCCAAGTGAAAGGAACTCTGGACGGTCGATTGTAGCTGAAGTTGAGTGAAGGGATAGTTTTGCTGCTGAAACACTGGGCATCACGGTACCCTTTTCATCTGATAAAGGATCTAGACATGGAAGTTTGGTATCTTAGATTCTTTCCAATGTTGCAAAGATTTGATTTTTCGCGAGGTCTCTTTAGCTATGGTTGCGTACTCTTGATCGTCTACTTCATTCAAGTAAACCCTCCTCTTTCGTGATATCTGAACAACAATGTCGCTGCCTCAATTGATTACTTTCTTCACACCACTAGCGTCCCCTTTATCCTAGACTTCGTGCTCCGCCTAGTCGGCCATTGGCTGTGTGGATAGTTTGTTGGAGACAGTCAACTGGTGGGTGGGCAAGCAATTATATGTGTGATAGTGGGAAACCCATACAGAGTGGGCATGTGTAATTTTTGGATTTGAGGAGTACACCTAAGCTGGTATTCCCGCTAGTCACCCAGGAGTCCCATTCTGTAGCACTTATTCCCGCGTGGAATACATCTCACGCCTTCTTCTTCGCAGCCATGAGCTCTCTGTACGTGTCGATGATCGTCTTGCGCTCTTCGCCCAGCTCCTCCCTCTTCCTCAAACTGCCCGCAGCATTCGGCACATTGCCCACCTTTGCGCCCGCTCCATTCTTGACCTTGAAAATCTCCCTAGGTACCTTGTCGAACGTCGGCGGCGCGGATACAACATCATGCAGCCCCTTTCTCTCGTCTCTATTGCGCTTGAGCGCTTCCCACTCGTCCTCGCTGTTGTTATCGATCTCGCCCACGACAAGTTTGCGTTTATTCTTCTTCTTTTTCGACTTCTTGCCATTTGTGGTGGCGGGTAGGTCCGATTTCTTGTCTTCCCACATTGCGTCGAGCTCGTCTTGCTCTTCTTCCGCTAGCTCCTTCTCCTCCATCTCCTTCTCTCGTATCCGCGCTTCTTCCTCGCGCCAGCCTTTCTGTAGGCGCTTGAGTCTCCGCTCGTGCTTTGTGACTCTGTGGTCGCTGACACCCGCGACCCTTTTGCCGGCCTTCGCTACGCCAGATAACGGTAATGCCTGGTCGACTCTCGCTCTGAATTCTGCCATGCTCTCGCCCGGCTGAATCTTCAACACGGCTTTTGGCTGTGCTTGGACTTCGCTCTTACTCGTGTTCTCCTGCTCTGCATCGCCAATTGCCTTCTGCTCTGCTTTCTTCTGCTTCTTGGTCTTAATATGTCCATCATCAAGCCCCGAGCGCTTCTTCACTCCGCCTTTCGACAAGGCCATAAGCCGTTGGAAGGCCTTTGGCGTGTCGTCTGCTCCATAACCCTCGACATGTTGTATCTTCCGCTTTTTGCCTTTAGGTGCTGTGTTGAATGTGCGTGCCTTGCCGACGGGGAGGGGTGCGGCGCGGACTGTAGGTGGCAGGTCGAATCTACACAGATAGAATCAGTATTTGCCGCCCGATATCTGAGGATGCGGGAGGCCCACTGTGACTCGTCCTCTTCTATACGCCTGTGTTTGTGCGGCATTGTGGCTTTAGACGTATGGCAGTGCTAACACGAACTTTCTCGAACTCGAAGTCGCAGAAAAGTTGCGGATGCGACTGCAGGGATCATCGTAGTGTGGGTCGCGGCTTCTCTTGGCAGGATCCGCACGTGCGGTCTTCACCCCACTCCCGCCATCGTCCTGGTCTCATTGTTCCCCGAAGGCCTGAGTCGGTCACTCCCCCGGCATGAGAGCCTCCTATTAGGTAACATGCTTTGGAAGTTAAGGGCATACGAGTATCGGTAAGATGTTAAATTGTCAACAATAAGGAAAAGTCTCCGATACCCCCAGCAACCAATATTGTTCCAGGCCTTGTGAGACATTTGCACTATTAATCCTCGAATAACCGACCCTGCAGCGGGCGGAGAGGTGGCTGATTGCGCGTTCAATGTCTGCGACCCCATGGGACAAGTTTTCCCGCTGCTTCGCCACACTCCCTTCAGGTTTATCGGAGTTCATCTGAGGTATCAGTGAGTGTTACGAGCTATACAGAAATCTCTGTAGCTCTCACAAGTTCCAAAGAGCGACCTTGAAGCGACACTTTGGCCCGATCACACCTGAACCAACAAGAAACACGATTCTTTCTGAGAGCTTGACAGCTACCGGTATTCTACTCGGAATGATCCTTTCGCAACAAACACCCTCGGAAACTAAACTCTACCAACCTACAACCCTTAACCCGCTGTTCCAACCCTTAGCGTTGACACATGTGGAGTGATGCACCAATCAGAGGTGGAGGCTGAGCGTCGTGCCGAATATCGCAACGTCGGCCGTGCGCCTTCAGTTCAAGTGCCTGGGTAGCACAGCTAAGCGTGCCATGGGGCTTGGGAGATCCTTCAAAGCTGGCCTGCGTGATAAACGCGCACTTGCCCCGATCTCTCGCCGGCAAAAACCTCCATAGCATAAGAAACTCACCCACAGCCCTCCCTCGAAACTCGCAGCGCGATTGCTCAGAAACAACTATCGAGTTGGACCCTAGTTTGCGCGACTTTCCGCGAGCTGTCACTGGACGGAGCGACTCCTAGCGCTCGAGGGGTTGAGGCACTGGAATCGCGCCAATTCGACTTCTCCGGACCCGGGGTTTCGGCAGCTCAGAAGTCTGGACTTCTGGTGGAGAACTTGCGGCTGTTTGCGACTATCGTCTAGGGAGGTGTTTTAAGGAGGGCGACGCCTTCCTCTCAGCTTTATCGGGTGCTGCAGCGAATACACACTCTCCAACCTCGCGCCTAGTCTGGACGAACATGAGATATCAATGTTAAGAGGCCAAGCGAAATATATAAGATAAATCAACGGTCCGGTGACGCCTTTCCCGCTGGTTGCGATCCATCTGTAAGATCTCCGGATCCGCACCAGGGATTGGCTGGTGCCTGACAGCAAACATCCATGGCTTCCGAAGCTTCCGACATTCGTCCTACCCAGCCTCTACTCCATAACTACAACACCTCCGATTCCGACGATGCATCTTTTAGTAAATCACCGAATGCATTTTTACGAGATCTAGAGGATGGCGACGTATCGACGGTCGATTCGGACGACGAAGAGCTGAGACCACGCCCTGCGTTCTGGAGAAGATTGCTGATGTCGATAAGGAGGCGGCATGGTACCGCGAGGGATAGCGGTTTCGAAGGAGTAAAATTACCGAAAGATGATAAGAGGAGAACGAGGAAATATAAGTGGCGGAAGAGGTGTGTTGCTAAAGCATGTGTTGTCGTGCCATTGCTGGTGGTGATCTTCTTGTAAGTGCTGTCAGCCGATCCCTTCGTAGTCTCTGTCAAGTTTCGATACGGGAGCACATATCTTGTTCGCATCCGGCTTCTGGCTGTGGGCATATTTATCCTTCCATTCGCGACTTTTCGAGACAAGAAGCATAAATATACTGACTTTCTCAGCGGCTTGGTTCATATCCTTAATGTATTCCTTGGTTTCCTACCATTACTCTGGGACGACCCAGCAGCATCAGCCCTCGACTGGTATGTTCCAGACAAGGCTAGCTCAGACATGGCTTCGCATCTGTTAGACATCACGCGCGATGTTGCCCCGATTCATTGCCACTCGCACAACGACTACTGGCGCCGAGTCCCACTATACGATGCGCTTCGCTGGGGATGTACAGGTGTCGAAGCCGACGTCTGGCTCTTTGATGAGGAGTTGTATGTTGGGCATAACACTAATGCTCTCACTCGGACACGTACTTTTCGATCGATGTACGTGGATCCGCTATTGAAGATGCTGGATCGTAAGAATGAACTTGGCGAGATTGCAACAACATCAGATATCAAGCACGGAGTCTTTGATACAGCACCAGATCAGACTCTAGTCCTTCTTGTCGACTTCAAGAACAATGGACATGATATCTTCCCGGTAGTTTCCCAGCATTTGGCCGCTTTACGAGAGAAGGGCTACCTTACATATTTCAACGGCGAAGCGACTATTGAAGGCCCCATCACTGTCGTAGCTACCGGCAACGCACCGTTCGATCTGGTCACTGCAAACTCTACTTACCGTGACATTTTCTTCGATGCACCGCTGGACAGCTTATACGAAAGCCGTAGCAATTCCATCAGTCACTCGGTTGATAAATCTGGTGAATCCGTTTCGGTTCACATCACGGAACGCGGCGGACAAGGCACTGTCGGTACAACGCCTTCCTCCCACTTTGACTTCACGAACTCGTACTACGCATCTGTCAACTTCGGCAGCAGTATTGGTTGGCTATGGTTTGGCCATATCTCTGATATTCAATTGGACCTGATCCGTGGTCAAATCCGCGGCGCTCATGCACGAGGCCTGAAGGCGCGATACTGGGGCGCACCAAAATGGCCGATCGGCCTGAGGAATAAGGTATGGAAACTCCTTGTGGAAGAAGGCGTTGACTATCTCAATGGAGATGACCTCCATGGCATGACGAGGCTGGACTGGTCTCTCAAGAAGCATTGGGGCTTGATCAGTTAGTTATGAGAAGACAGCAGTATATGAATTCATGATAAACGGCATAAATGGCGTTCGAGGAGTGTTTGAGGGCATGGCATTGCACAGCACACGGCTTTGAAGATGCATTAGAGGTAGTTTAGATACCCATGCTTTGGGGGCATTCCATCACCGCTGTAGCATATAGGTTTTCAAGTCAATACTTATGATTAAGACGTCAAGATACATGGTAACAAAATCTGTCGAGACGCGCGATTATGTCTCGGTCGAGCGTTGTCGCTTGGAATGATTTGGTACTCATTCCACGTGGGAGGCCTGCTTGGGTGGCCCCTGCACGTCCAGCCAAAAGTGAAGTGTGACGTGCATGCCCGCAATGTTTGAGCAGCGTACACACCACCTCAAGCCACCAGAACCCTCCATTCGTATGCTACAACCACTACCCACTGACACTGACCCGATCCCTACTTCAATATGAGCGGCAGGCTCGTCGCCACGCGCCTCGCCACGCTCGCGCGACGAACACCACTACACACGCCACGTCTCTATGCAACTCGCGCACTTCCCGCCGGTGGCCTCCTCCGCAACGAAGCCGGCCTTCGACTCATAAAACGGCGGCCTTGGCCCCCTCGGAAGCTATGCGCTGCATAATTTACCTGCTACACGGTCCATTTCCTTCGCAAGAGTTATACCGAAGCTTGTCGGCAAATTCGCGACTGTAGGAGCTGCCGCGGGCGGAGCTGTCATTGCCGGTGTGAGCTACATACAATACCAGGCTGGCCGTACGTATATCTCATGTGCCAGGTAACATCGCAGCTAACAGGAAACAGAGGCAGGAACCTTCGCGGTTGATCTCTTTCATCGGACAAAAGATGGGGCGACTGAACTTGCTGGCGGCGCACTGAGCACGGCGAATGGGTTCTTCGACCAGATCGATAAAGGATGGCGTCAGACAAAGGATGATTTAGAGAATGCGCAATACCCCGAGTGGCTACAGCGACTGCTTGCGAAGGAGGAGTCGGGCGGCACAGGTGGCAGCAACGGCGGCGGCCAAGGTCCAGAAGAGCCGAAGAAGAGTGGTGCTGGGACTGCGGCGGCAGGCGCATCGACCGCAGCTGCTTTTGGATACTCGCAGGAGGATGACGATAACAAAGAGGCGGAGAAAATTGCCCGAGATGAGCAGATGATGATGCTCACGAAGAAGATGATTGAGATCCGGGGCCTGTTGCAGACCGTTGGACAGTCAGACTCGCTCACCCTTCCCTCCATCGTTGTCATTGGATCACAATCATCGGGCAAGAGCTCGGTCTTGGAAGCTATCGTTGGACACGAGTTTCTGCCGAAAGGACATAACATGGTGACCCGGCGGCCGATCGAGCTCACACTAGTCAATACCCCGGAAGCCCATGCCGAGTATGGAGAGTTTCCTGCGCTGGGACTTGGAAAGGTCACAGACTTCACCCAGATACAGAAGACGTTGACAGATCTGAACCTGGCAGTACCTGTATCGGATTGCGTCTCAGATGACCCTATCCAGCTGCGGATATATTCGCCAAACGTCCCTGACCTCTCACTGATCGACTTACCTGGATACATTCAGGTCGTCGGGCGGGACCAACCACCGGAGTTGAAGGAGAAAATTTCACAATTGTGCGAGAAATACATCCGAGCGCCGAATGTCATTCTTGCCATCTCGGCGGCAGACGTCGATCTTGCCAACAGTACCGCTCTGCGCGCTTCAAGAAGAATGGACCCACGAGGCGAGAGGACAATTGGTGTCATCACAAAGATGGACCTTGTAGATGCTGAGCGTGGTGCCAGTCTGCTCAGCGACAAGAAGTACGCTCTCAGACTTGGCTACGTGGGTGTGGTTTGCCGTGTTCCTGCAAATGCTGGTGGCTCAAAGCTCTTCACTCGTGGTAACGGGAACATTACGAGCGCCATTGCAAAGAACGAGAACGCATACTTCTCCTCCCACCCGGAGTTTTCGCCAGAGTCGCATCTCGATGTGGGGACCAAGAACCTCAAGAAGAAGCTCATGCATGTTCTCGAGCAGACAATGGCTTCCAGTCTCAAGACAACAAGTGAAGCTATTCAACGGGAGCTTGCTGAAGCGACGTACGAATACAAGGTGCAATACAATGAGCGCCCCCTGAGTGCAGAATCGTACCTCGCCGAGTCGCTTGACGCATTCAAGCACTCCTTCCGCGGCTTCACTGACCAGTTTGGCCGCCAGCAAGTCCGCGAACTCCTCAAGCACGAACTGGACCAACAAGTCCTCAACCTCCTCGCACAACGGTATTGGAACCGACCTCTAGAAGACCTTAGCGTGCCACTCCCAGAGACTGACCCTCTGACTTCCCTTGCAAAGGCAGATCCTGAAGGCGAAGATGAGATATGGAAGATCAAATTAGACAGCTCCAGCGCCTCTTTGACAAAACTTGGTGTTGGAAGGCTGGCCACAAGTGTTGTTGCAAATGCATTACACGCACACATCGACCGCCTAATTGCAAACTCACGATTCGCTGCTCATCCATTTGCGCGACAAGCCATCACTGATGCTTCAACCTCGATTCTCAAGGATCTGAGTTACGACATCGCAGATGAGCTAGAGATTTGTATCAAGCCTTACAAGTATCGCATCGAAGTTGAAGATAATGAATGGACGAAGGGAAGGGAAAACGTTACCTCTGTCCTCAAAGACGAGCTCAAAGTTTGCGAAGTTGCTGTCAAGCAGCTCGAGGACCAGGTTGGCGGGCGTAAGAAGGTCAAGGATGTCATGTCCTTCATCGATCGTGTCCGAAGCGGACAAGTTG
Source organism: Neocucurbitaria cava (assembly GCA_027946455.1). Lineage (NCBI taxonomy): Eukaryota > Fungi > Ascomycota > Dothideomycetes > Pleosporales > Cucurbitariaceae > Neocucurbitaria > Neocucurbitaria cava. Next base: position 862,880 of record JAPEUY010000021.1, on the reverse strand, counting down.
TCCTTGAGGGTGATGGCGTCGGTGGTGCTGGAGGTTTCAGTTCTGCGTTGCTGGCGAAAGGTAGGGACCGTTCAATTACAAGATTAACATCAAAGCTGACATATCGAACAGGCCGAGAAGCAGTCTTCCTCCGCGACCGAGTCGACGTCCTCAAGCTCCGCCTCCTCGCCGTAAAAAGCAAACAATGCGCCACCAAGAAGAACAAATACCACTGTCCGGAAGTCTTCCTCGACGCCGTGGCCGATAAGCTAACCACTACCGCCGACCTCTTCTTGGACGCTGAACTTTTGTCGAAATTCTACTACATTGTAAGCCTCCTACCCCTCCTGTTACCTCCCTCGTCTACCTTTTCTCTCATCCCTCCCTTGATCCGGATGGCACGGCTAACATACCACCAAGTTCCCCCGTGAACTCGACGCCCGCCTCGGCCGCGGCCTTTCGCAAGAAGAAATCGACCGCTTCGCAAAGGAAGATCCGAAGATCAAACGCCATCTCGATGTTGTGAGGAGGAAGGAACTGCTGGAACATGTGCTAAAGGAGATGGAAGGCTTGAGGCAGTTGGAGCAGAGGGAGAAACGTGTCATGTCGAGGCGTCAGGGAAGGGGTGGTGAGGCGAGGGAGAAGGGCGGGTGGAGTTTGTTCTAGGTATGATTAATAGAGAGAGGGTGAGGGAAGGTGGATTTTCTGATGGCATAGAATGTTTGGCGCATTGGCGTTGGCTGTTCATGATGACAATTATCGACTGATACCAGGTTGAAATGACCTTGTTGGACTAGTGTTACGACGGACGGGACGGGACAGGACTTCGCTGCTCTATATCTTATATTCGAACGTGTAAATACCTATGACACTTATGATAATGTCTTGCCGTTCTCCATCATCGTCAACATTCATCATCTCCTATAGACCGTGGGGTATCATCCAGTTCCATCCCCATAACCACCCCTCTCTCATTATATATACGACCGTCCTATGCAACGTATATACGCCCCACCCCCTATACCCACTACTTCAAACAAAGCACACTCCTCTCCCCACCCCGCAACCAAACTACCCTCTTCCAGCAACATCCCCTCAACCACTCCCGTCCACCCTCAACCTCCCTACTCGCCCACTTGACCAACACAAACCCCCTTCTCCCCTCCACCCCCAGAACCACCTCCACCCCTCACCCTCGCAGCGCTCCAAATCACCCCATCCCTCTCCTCCCTCTTCCACCTCTCCGCGCGCCGCTGTTCAGCCGGTGTAGGTGCTGGCGTGGGCGTGTCCCCCAGTTTCGACCGCCGATGCGGGGCAGGAGCGAGAATTCTGTTAGGAAGAATGTGGCTAGGGGGCGAAGAGGGGCCGTGCAGGATAAGGGTTGCGAAGAGGGTGTGGTGCGACATGTGTGTTGAGAGGGGAGGGAGGGGGGATGATGGGGATGGGGATGGGTCTGATGGGTCTGATGGGGAGGGGGAAGGAGGAGGAGGTTGTCGCGGAGGAGGAGGCGGGCTTTGGTGCTCGCCGTTGTAGTAGGTGTTGATGAGGAAGCAGAGGAAGAAGAGTCAGGCTCCTCCGGCACACTCCACACCTCATTCCGACTCCGATACTCATAAATATCCCACCTCTCCCCCCTCGCCGACCGTCCACTCGTCACCCAATCACACACACAAAGATTCCCCTGTGCCCCCTCCTCCAGTCTATAAATCTGGGACTGGCGGAACGCTGTTTGCGCAAATGGCTGCACGGGGTCTGGGAGATAGACTAGTGCTGCGTCTTTTGCCAGGGAAACGGTCATGTGCTGCGAGGAAATTAGGTCTGGACGTGGTGTTTTGAAGATCTTGGTCGAGCCCTGCGTGAGCAGAATTAGACGTGTGGACGGAGCGAGCGTGATGTTGAGGTTTAAAGTGTCGCCGGCTACGATGCCGCCGCCGTAGGTGAGGAGGAAGATTGTGTGGATTAGGCTGGAGGCTATCGGTGCGGGTGTTTCTTGTTTTTCTTTTGTAGAGCCATTTTTGGATTCTTGTGATATGGAGCTATTGGTTGGTGGTGATGGTGATGGTGGTGGTAATGGATCTGGAGCTACCAGTTTGAGGGGGTATTGATAGGATAGTGTGCGCAAAACAGGTCTGTTTGGTGGCAGGATGTCGAGGACGATGGATCCATGGCCTGGTTTCGAGGTTGATGCGCTGAAGGGAGAGGTGAAGGACATTGCGAATCGTTATCGGAAGGTGTTAAATATCATCGTCGAATTTCCAAAGCTCTTGTTGAGTTACGCGAAACGATCAAATGGAACGGTATTTCTGTTTATTCAACAGCCGCCAAGTTTCCTGCATACATACAGAGTACGAATAGCTCGCACGTGAGCGATGAATGGGATAGTGAGCCAGAAGCGATAAGCTACGCACAGGGCGCATTGCCAAGCCACCCCACCAGATCCTTCCGCCTGCCGTCTTGCAGCTCCAAAAAATATCCCCGCCTGCAGCCCGAGCAAAACAGTCAACCAACCAATACGAGCGACATCAATTGCGCGAATTCGATTCTCGAGCTAGCCACCTTAGTGTGTCCTAGGGAGCCACTTGGATCCTTTTCTTTGGCATTGAAAGCCCGGTTTTCTTGCCTTCAGCCGCTACTCCACACCAGGCCTGTCGTTCCGAGACCAAGACGCACCTCACCTGCGCGCGTTCGAATCACGCTCAGACCATCCGCGACATGCCATAACGCCTTTCGCGCCTTCTTTTCCTTTTGTTTGGTAGGGGCTAGGGGACGAGCAAGATATCATGGCGGCGACGGGCTTGGACAAGTTGATCGATTATCTGCTGTCGGAGATCGCCCTTTGTGGCGTACAAGGTATGTCGTTTTATCCCCCGCTGTTGTCGCCGATTCGAGTCGCCCAATGCCCAGAACTTTATTTCTCCCATTTCCATGTCTATTCGTCCATGCAAGTCCTTTTTTCGAACCTACGGAGCACGAAGTACTCGCGAGGTTTAGTCGTGGACAAATTTCCGGTCTGTTCAAGTTGCGCGTCCAATTTTGCCCAGTTCTGCTTTTCCGAATATCATGAATCAATTGCTGACAGCTGAATGCAATAGGTGCTGGCAGTGCGGACTTCAATCGCTTCATACAGGCCTATTACAATCAATCGCAGACCAAGGTAGATTCCGCGGTTACCGGCAACTCGGACTCTGGCTCTCCGCTGGGTGGTTTGGGTCGCACCTTCCACGAACGCATCTGGGACTGGGTCAGTACTCATTCTGATATCCGCATCCTTCATAAGGATGAGCTCAAACACTACTCTCTGTCGGAATTCGAGGCGGCTGAGCGGGGTGAGGTAGGCGCGACGGGTACGACAGGCGCAACCTCCACCACCAGTGGCCAGCCACGAGGAACCTCTACCACTGCGACAATACAGCCTTCGAAGCGTCTCTTAGACGTGCGCGAGGCCTTGCGCGATCGTATATTGAAGGAATGTCATGATCCGACAGACCTTGTTGCCGTGGCCACCCAGGCTCCCGTATCGACATCGTCACGTAGGCCGCCTCGCAATATTCCCATACATACTTGCGTCGTCGCGCCCGTTTTCGATGAACCTGAATCGACCATCACTGCGCCACGTTTATATGCCAGCCAAAACCGGGTCTGGCAGGCTTTGACAGGTCACAGCATGGACCTAAAGAAAGTGCCCAGCATGGAGTTTGCCCTTTTATCTCTCATTACTGCTCGCGGGGCCGACGGGATAACGCAACCGGATCTAACGCGACTTAGCGGTCAAGACAAGCGTTCAGTCCCCCACAGGACGAATGAGCTGGTTCGTAAGGGATATATCGTCAAGAATCCTGTACAAGCTGGCAAAATTCGCACCAGTCTCTGTGTTCACACAAAGTTCATGTCTCAAGACCACTTCCTGACCTCGAGCGCTGTGGAGGATGTCTACCAGAAAGGCACCTTCGTGCTATCAGGATTCGTCCAGTTACTGTACAGCAAACTGAAGGATGCTGGAATTGTACCCAGTCGGGACATCAGGAAGATGTTGGTAAGTAACTAACTCAAGTATTTAATGCCCTTCGACTAACGTCAAGTAGGATGTGCCGATGACGACATGGAACAAGCGTGCCACTCAAGGAGCCCTTATCCGACTTGACCAAACCGGAATGATCAGGCGGTTCAGAGTGCGCAAGAAGCAATCTGAAGATTTATGGACTACCTGCATCCAAGTCTTACGTGAACCTCGTGAGGAAGACATCAGCAACCTTGGTTTCAGGCCCCGAACCAGCACGACGGAAGAGACCGTAGACGAATTACTCGACGAAGATGCTGCTGGTGACACGCTGATGAGAGACTTGGAAATCGACATGTTGGACAACGATGATGTGGGACCAGACACCAATACCGGGTCCCAACATGCATTCGAGGACGCGGGTCGAGTACCTCCGCAATGGAGTCCTGATCGATTGGTTGCCAACCTTGTTTATGATGCCGTGGCTCTTGGCGGCGCCAATGGATTGGACGCTAGTATGCTACGAGATCGGACTGTAGGGCATTTCTGGAGACGTCCGCTAGAGACATACATTACTCGCATGTGTGACGATTGGGAAAAGACACAGCCTCATCGTCTCCGGCACCTGGCAATTATAAGAGACTCCCGGAACACCCAGGAGAAGAAATTCATACACTATGTCTACCGCACATACAAGAACTTCCAAAAGGCTGTGGACGTTGGCGAGGTTCATTGGGAAGGTGTTCGCAAACCTGCTCCAAACGCTGCCGCCAAGCAAGTTCGACCAAAGGAGAACACGACAATAGCTGCCGCTCTCAACTCTTGGGGTTTTCCCTACCTCGACCCGAAAGACCTTCACCGAGGCGATGGCTCATCAAATCTGTCCGAAGTTCGCTCAGCCATTATTCATCCCCGCAAGTATGGATCAAGATGGGACAATGCACTCACACAAGAAATTGGCTATGAGAAGGCGAATGCGCCTATCCCCAAGTTGAGCTATCCGCGTGCTCGCAAAAATCAAAAGGAGGGCGGTCATACGACAGTGGCCAAGACAAAAAGGAAGGTTCCAGACATTTCTCTTACACTAGAACAGAGAACCTCTTTGGGACTGCAACCTATTGGTCGGTTGAGCAAGAGCGCAGAGCAACAGATTCGTGCACATCGCCAACTAACAGGAGATCCCGGTTCCTTGCCAGACAAGATTGAGGAAGTCGCGCCCCAGCGCAGCGGGCAACCGCCTCTGATGACTGCGGAGGAACGAATCGCACGGGGGTTGCCAGTGAAAGGCCGGCTGGGGCTGGCAGTCGAGAACAAGATCCGAGAAGAACGCGGCATACCCAAACTTAAGAAGAAGTCTGGCAAGGGAGAGAAGAGAAAGAAGGCCGAAAAGGAGCCGGCTTTGCTCAGCAGAGAGCAAAGGATTGCATTTGGTTGGAAAGGCCATGGCAGGTTGCCACAAGATCTTATAGATGGTCTACGCGAGGAACGCGAACACGGCATTGCCTTGAAAGACTCCACAGTGCTGCCCAAGTATATGGACATCATGAGGGCCAAAGCGGGATCAAAAGCTTCATCTGAGCCTGTCGAGTTCACGGAAGACATTCCTGGCTCCCCAGAACAGCCTCTACCACCTGCGATGGGAGAGGATGACCATGGAGAGCTCCCGGAGTCTGTCGATATGGATATCGAGGCACGCTCATCAGTACCTCCAACGAGGGTCGAGAAGCGAAAGGCTCGAAGTGCAGACCTGGCACCGCGCTCTAGCAAAAAGCAACGCACGGACACGGTCGTGTCGCAAAAGGGGAAAACAACGACGGTGCTCTCCCGCTTATCAGCATCACCGAATGAGGCCACCGCCACCGCTTCTGTACCAATGCCTATTGTTAACGAGGGAATGAATGAGACGACCTCAATGGAAGTAGATTCCATTCGGAATGCGATCATTCCTCCAAGCCATCCAAAAGCTGCGCAGCAACTGCCTACTCCTCCTGCGAACACGAACGCAAGCCTAACGTTGCCTTTATCGCTTCCTCCAGGTTTGGTTCAACCCAGTGCTTCCAGCCTTGAACCTCATGCTCGCACGATCCACGAACATTACATGAACCGAGCGGCTCCAGGCCTATACGTGAACCCATTCGCCAGACACAAGGCGCGAGGTCGTCCGAGAAAAGCATATATTGTTACTTTCAAGCTCCCCCGCCTGCAAGAGTTCGCCTGGTTCAAGCCTGATCCTAGTCCCCTTCAAGATAAACATAAATCTCCCGATACGGCAGTGCCGAAAGCATCTGCCAGGATTGACACTCAGCCAACTGAGCAGCACAAAAGCTCTCCTGGGGCTTTGGATAATGGGGCACTATTGCGATCAGATATTGTATCACAGCCAACCAGTCTAATCAATGCCCAAGAACTACAAGTTCTACCGCAAGACGGTGCGAATGCTGACCGACAGTCGTTCGTCACTGCAAGGGTCACATCCCCGAAGGCTGACATGGTGCTGGGTATCCCAAATAACAAATCGGACGAGCAAGAGCAGCCTAGAGCGCATACCGAGAGTGCTAGCTCAGAATCTCAACCGCTTACGAAGATTGGATTGGAAAGTGACCATGGAGACGTACATGGGCTGCCACAATCCGATCTTGAACGACTAAGGGAGCCTGCAGAAAACGTTTCAATTCTTTCTCAAGCCGATGAGGAAGCACACTCTGAGCAGCAATCAGCTCAGCAACTGCATAGCGCCACTGCTGCCGAGGAACCCAAAGCATTGACCTCGGTTGAGCTGTCTGTGCAACATCCATTGCTAGGGAGACGATCGGATGCACAATGGGCTGCCGTCAATGTCTCTAGACTACATAGCCCTGCGCCGTATCAGAGTCCGTATGGACCTACTCCGCCCCCTCAAACAACGCCAAATGTCATAAGTAGTAATGTCTCAGACTTCTCTACTCCTGGATCACGAACACCACTTGATGAAGGAAGTGGCAATGCCTCTCTTCCAGAAGGAGTGTACAGCGCTATCTCAGAAGTCTCGGCTCCTCCAGCTCCTAAGCAAAAGCCTCGAGCGAGAAGTACCAACCCAATGGGAGGTAGTGGATTGCTATTTCGACGCCAGATTATCCGAGAGATCGTTGACCTTTGTAATGGTGTCTTTCCAGATGGCGGTGAGATCAATAGACCCTTCCACAAGCTCTGGGTTGAGCGACACGGACACAAAGAGAATGTCAAAGAGCCCATTACCAGCACTGTAATGTCGACGTTGCGGAACATGTGCATCAATCCAAAGTTCGGGCTGAAGCGCATGGTCTTCCTTGTGAAGAACAGAAGTGGGCCATCCACCACTGAGAAGGCAATGATCACATATTCGCACTATACTCCAAGCAGTCCAGAAGTTAAGCAACTAGCCTACAAGATAGCTAACTTCTCTTCCGCGAAATCCCACCAGTATTTTCCGGAGGAAATTCGGCACCTCCTCGATGGTGAAAAGCCGCAGTACTACCCTTCGCAAGTCGCTCGTAAGGATGAAAGCATCGTGCTCAAAACCCCCGAGCTAGAGGCGCAAATCAAAGAGGCCCAGAAACGCCGCCGTAAAGAATTGACCAAACAGAAAAGGATGGAAGACAGGGCTCGCAAAGCGCAGAATGTCGAGGTCGAAACGGCACTTTCCAAGAAGACTGATGACGCTGAGGGTGCTGCTTCTCATACGAAGCGTGCGAGGCTTGCGAGCTTGAATGACAAGAATCAGCGTCTCCGTCGGGCACCACTACAAGAGGCTGACGCTGATTTCATCGATGATGATGACGAAGAGCAACAGAATGAGGATCCATCCGCGGTAGCAATTGAACATTCTGGGGGGATTTCATTTACTTGGCCGCATCCCGGCCTTGCTCCCGTTGTTGATGGCACGGCAGACTATGAGCAGGAATCATCCTCTGAGACGGAAATATCAGATGACGGTTCCTCAGACTCTCCAGTTGGTGAGGCGCCAAACAGTCCTGCGAACGGTCATGTCCCACCTTTGAGTATGCATACACCCGAAGCAGCTGGTCACAACAACAATACCGTCTCAGCGGAGCCTGAGAATACTGAGCCACCTAGCGACATTACAGGTCAGATTGAGCGACCGGCAGATACCTTGGATGTCACCCGGAAAGGCAAGAAGCGTGTTCGCATTGCAGATCTTTCTACACAGCGCGCACAGAAAAGAGCACGTCATAGCATTGCTAACACGACTGCGGCGCCGAGTGCGAGGACTGAGCGCACTCTGAGTACAGCGAGCGATGCTTCCTCGTCTTATGAGGCCGAGGAAGAGTCAAATGAAGACGAAGAAGTTCCGCAAACGCAGAAGAGAAGGAGGATATTCGCGGGACGTCAGCGAGGCAGGCCCGGTCCACCTCCCACCTTACTCGAGCGCCTAACTGGTCTAACTGGAGATCCGAACGACCCAATCTATCAACCACCAATACGCAAAGAGCGGGTTGGAGGTAACGCTAAGCCATGGGATCAGAGGAAGAAAGATCGAATCAACGAAACGAGGAAAGAACGGAAGTATCTTGAAGTCCTGGACCCCGTGGACAAATTCAACAAACTCTGTTGCACTCTGGTCATCGCCTCCTCCATGTCTGGAGAGGACGGACTCGTCGACTGGAGCATCGTCGAAAACGTCTACAGCAGCGATAAATTCTTCGATGTCGCAAGAACAAAAAAACTTTGGACGTGGATGAAATCCAACATGGCTGCCCAGCTTGATGAGCTCACAACGAAATTCCAGGCTTCTTTCCTTGAGGCTTACTCAGATGGCAAAGTTGCCGCTATCGACGACCCTGAGACGTATGACTGGGCTTACCTTGTACGTTGGTCCATGCGACATGGCTGGTACCCTGAAACTCCCCTTCCAGTCCATCGAGAAGCACTTCAGCACTTCGTCGTAGATGAATCGAGCTACGAATCTTTAGACCGGATCAATTGGTACCAAAAGAAGATGGCGAATAGGGTGCGGACAGAACTACAGCTACATCATACATTCACCGCGCCACTCCACCAACCTCGCCGCTCGGATCCATCCCCGGACGATAAAGTGCTCAAGGCTCGGTCATGGGTGCGTGCCAATACAGCGACACCTCAAGCGCTGTATAGTGGATACCAAGCACACGATAAGTTCAAGGCACTGAGCACCCCTGTACTCACTAGCGTTGTGGGAGACTACGTGGAGCAGAAGAGCCTCAGGATGAGGAAGATCAAGCGCCTCTTGCCCGGGCGTAACTATACCTTCACTAAAGTTTTTGCGAAGAAATATGTGCGTCCATTTGAGCCCACAGACTTCATGGATGCTGTTCAAGTCAAGAAAGCCATGGACAAAGCATTCGCAGAACAAGATCCAGAAGACCAGCATCTCAATATCTCACGTTGTGAACCAGATGGCTCAGTCATGGCAATCTTGGGTCTGGTCAGTGAAAGAAAGGTTAAGCTGGTACCTCAACTGCCATCCGTTGACAACGAGTTTGGTGCCCCACTCCCACGATTGTCAGTATGGGGTTTTGGTGAGGGCAATTACAGTACCCGAGCTATGGATCGGAGTCGCTTCTTCTGGGACGTTCACGTTCTGCCGACAGCAGCTTACGAATTTGGTAGTCCTCTCCAGCAGGTGTCGTCTCCGCTGGAGCAGCCTGAAATAGGGGAATTCTCAGAATGGCAACCGCTACCCGATCCACCACTTCCTGGAAAGGACGATCCTGAAGCCCTTTTACCTATCTGGAGCAGCATCGACGGTCAATCAGTTACATGGCCGTGGTGGTACCGTATTTTGAACCTCGTATTGCAGCCACTCATCTTCCGACCTGGCGCTACGGTTGCAGATATTTACGCCCACTGTGCAACGCATACCACCGAAATGTTTGAGATTGAGCTTGTACTCCAGTGGCTCGAATCCATCAACGGGGTTAGCAAAACACATTGTGGAGGCTATATCACGAAGCCTGCTATCTGGGCTGCGTTTGGCGACAAGCTGATTGATACTGACGACGACTGGATTGGCGAACATGTCAAGCGCAAAGTCAAGAAACAAGAGCAGCAGCGGTGGCGTGAAGAGTACAATCAGAAACTTTCGACGTTGCAGCAAGGGCACGCGCAGCAGGCTGATTATGGTGACCTTGCGCAAGAGGAGAATGATCATGTTCTTGACGAAGCGACTCGAAACCAAATTCTCCAGAATCCGAAGAGACAGTATGGAATCATGCAACGAGTCCTCGATTCCCAGACATCACAGCCAGAGAAAGGCATTCCGGAACTTGGGGCTTCTTCAGACCCTGTGGCTACTACCGAAGCTCAAGCCGAAAATGAAGAGGCTACCGGTGCAGAGGAAGCAAGGTCAAGCGTTTTGCAAACTCCAGAGATTCAAGACACGCCGACTCAAGACGTTGAAATGACGGATGTAGAGGAAGCAAGGCCAAACGTTTTGCAAACCCCAGAGGTTCAAGACACACCAGGTCAAGACGTTGAGATGACAGATGTGGAGGACAATGATGTGAATGTTGAGGGCCAAGTAGATGATGTGGATGCGGAAGGCGAGGTAGATGATGCGATGTACTGAGCAAGAGTATGGATTTTAGTACGATTCGAGAGCATGGTGGAAAATACAGCATGTGGCGGCGAGGTCAGGAATATTTGCTTTATTGTTTGTTTTATGCATAGCGAGGCGCATATCATACCATCTCGATGGCAGGTTCGGGCATCATCACAGCACTCTCACAGCACTCTCAGCACCCCAGACAAGACATCTCCAGCAGGATTCCCAAATCCGCCAGCTTTGAGAGACTTTGACTCGCCTGATTAAGGGTTCGAGTTGGACTCGCTGCAGGATTTTGGTTGAACTAGCTTTGATGTTGTTGTTCTGGGGCTGGTTTCCAAACTTCAGCGGCACCACGTCGACAATTGTAATATATCTCTCAAAATATGCATTGTACAGATTAATTGAAGCTGCATATTGAATTTTATCATTGCTGGAATAAAGGGACATTGAGCCGTGACGAGCGTTCAACGGTCATTTTCATCGCCGCCCGTGCCACTGCCACTATGACCAACGTTAACATAACTGCACCACAGAAAACAACCGTTCGTAAATCGGTGAAGATAGACAGGATCTTATCTAAGATTAAGAATAGAAAACAAAATTAAGGACGCTTGTCTGTGGGTCGCATCCTCTAACTTTTAACTTCTGTGCTTAACGGTACGGTAGATTCCCAGTTAAACCACAGCTTCTACGAAGGTGACACTGTCATTAGTAATAGCTGCACGCGCGCGTCAACTGGAATCAAACGTTAATCTAGACAACGGCCGCTGTCTCGTCTCATCGGTCAACTCACGCGTGCGTCAACTGAGGAATGGATACGGCAACCTGTTCCGTCATCGTCCCTTTAACATGGTTTCATGACGAACCCTATGCTAACTAGATCGACGCCACGTGAACTATTCCTATTAATATGTGTCAAGCAACTCTACTGATATCGAACCGAAAAAACCGGCGTCTCCATGATTTGTGAGTGGATGGATATATAGCGATCATGAGCTCGTCACATTCCACACGCGTATAGCATTCCTTCTGGTCTCACAACAACTCCCTTCCGCGGCGTATATTAACATATTCCTAATGACGAAAAGCTTCGTCAACCCATCTACACGCTCCATACGCTGGGACGACAGCTCGATTTGCCACCATGTTGTTCAAGCTCGTCCTCAGCATTGCGGCTCTCGCTCCTTTGGCCTCTGCGCTCATCTGTGGTACCGTCGGCATTCACAATGATTCTGCGATTAGTTACTATATGGGCAACTTCTTCTACAAGGGACCAACGTCTTGGGCTCTGTGCGCAGCTTATTGCAAAACGGATCCGAACAACTGTTTAGCCTTCCGGTACAGTTACTATTCCGATGCGGCCGCTCAATACTGCGAGTTCTTCAACAACGGACTGTAAGTCGTATCCAACGGACTGATGAATGGAAAGATTCCAAGTAAGCTAACAACGCACTATAAAGCACTGGAAACATGACAGCGGACAGCTCACAGCCTTACTACTACTACGACATTGGCTGCAACTTTCCCCCCTTCGGCGTCACCACCTCAGTCACAACCACAACCACAGTCCCGCTCTCCACAACCACAACAACGAGAACCTCCACAACAACCTCCTCGCAAACCATTACAACAACCTCAGTTCCTGCAGCAGTCACAACCACACGCAGTTCAACAATCACGTCCACGCAAACGACGACGGTGACGGCAACACAGATCGTCATGCAGGACGCGTCGACGAAGACGATTACGACAAGGACGACGTCAATATCAACGCGGGTGTCCACCATCTACAGGACATCGACGCCTGCGCCCGTGACGAAAACGCTGACTAAAACGACTACTTCGACGGCGGCGGTTGCTGCGAAGGATATCCCCACCAGTACGAGTACTAGGTCGACTACGTATTATAGGACGCTAACGGCTAGAACGACAACAACTGCGACCCGGGTCTCGACCATCTACAGGACATCGACGCCTGCGCCCGTGACTAAAACCCTGACGAAGACGAGTACGTCGACGGCGGCGGTTGCGGCGAAGGATATCCCTACGAGTACCACGACTAGGGTGACCACGTCGTATAGGACGTCGACGGTGAGAACGACGGCGACTTCGACGCGGGTTTCGATCAGGACGTCGACGGTGAGGACGACGGCGACTTCGACGCGGGTTTCGATCAGGACGTCGACGGTGAGGACGACTGCTACTTCGACGCGGGTTTCGACCAGCACTACGACGACGACTTCGACGGCGACTGTGACTACTTAAGCTTGGGGTGGGGGTGTTTTATAAGGCGTCATTGGGGCAAGTGAGGGTTGTATTTCTTCTGGTCGCCGTTTTTGGTTGGCCATAATTAGTTGGGGACAGGTAGGGCTGTACACGATATTTGCTGGTTATCCTACTCGATTCTGTTTTGTTGTTACATCTACAAGTTATCCGAAAGACCCCGAGTGGCAACAACTGGTGTTCTGCGCAAGCTTGCATAAGAAGACTCTTAGGAGAACTGCATCAATATGGGAGTTTATCCAACATTATCGATGATCGATGTTTTCTGATATGAAGACTTGGTTTTATGTGATTATCTGTTCGATAGTATCTTTCGATAATGAAATTCATGTGACTTTATAGCAACTCTGTCTCGTGACTTCGGTTGTAAGGTTGCAAATGCGATTTCTAAGCAAATGTTTCACTCCGTACGCTAGTCTATTCGTCGTACTGTTGACGCGTTTGATAGGGTCGCTTAGTCGACAACTAGTACTTGATTCAGTGTTAAGACTGAGCCAACGCCCCATTGCATGGTGCTTCGTAATCCTTGAGACGTTTTCGTAGACTTACATTGGCCTGAAGTTTGATAGTTCCTAGTTGACGCTACCCTCCTCTCTCGACAAACAACGTATTGAGGAATAGATTGTGCACTTGCTCGTTTACTGATTATGGCCCCACTCTCTCCACCATTCGTAGACTGCAATCCCTCCCGCAGTTTGGACATTAAGACTCCTGGTCACACCGACGGTCTTGATCTCGACACAACGGTCAATTACCGCTAGCACCTCAGGTGAAATACCTCCTTTTTCGCTTCCTAACACCAAAACACACTTCTGTGGCAAGGTTCCAAGATCTTTCTTGCTTTGATCAATCTCACCATTTCCTAAGACCCCACTTCGATCGGTTTGCTCGATGCCCACAACTTCGTAGCCTTTCCTCTTCGCCTCGAGCAGAAATTCAGGCACGCCTGGAATCTTGAGCTCTCTGATCGGGAGATGCTTCTCTGAGGTCACGCTTGTGGCTTTGAAGTCCGAGTGTCCGATCTTCTTGACGTCACTGATATACAAGGCTTCGAGACCAAACGACTCAGAGATGCGTGAGAGGCCGCCAAGGTTCGTTGGGTTGTCAATCAGGGAAGCAACTAAGATTACAGATGCTGGACGTCGATTCTGCGTGCTTGGAGGTCCACCGGCGGGATGGAGAGAGTTCAACTCAAAACCAGACTTTGTTTGAAGAAAAGCTACGTTGGTGGAAGGAGGCTGTCTAGTGGTAGACGATAAGGCGGGCTTTGTGACTGATGCAGTATCAACGATCTGTGCTTTTGAACTCGTACCCAGTTGTATACGGGTTAGCGGAGCGTTTATGCTAAATATCTTGTCTTCTTCCTGGAGTGAAATAAAATCTTCGTACGCGACCTTCTCGGTCTCTGGTGATTCGATTGAGAGGTACTGGCCTTGGAAGATCTTCACAAGTGTGAAGTCATGCGCAGCATCTAATTTGAGAGTCCTGATTGTCCAGGGAGAAGCATTGAACTTGTCAAGTCGTCGAATGAAGGCATTGAGTGACCTGAAAGCAAGATTGTTCGTAATGCTCGTCCATGCCTTTTCTTCTGCCAGATCGAACACCATAGGAAAGGCAAAATTCGCCTCGTGGCGGATTTGTACCTTGGGGCTAGCGGAATAATAATTGAGATGTGTCGCAAGCTTGACTCCGAAGTCTTCGGATTCTGAAGGTGCAACGAGAAGGCCCAGTTTCATGAGGCTGGCAGTATATATCGGATTGCTGTCGTCCATTGTTTCAAGGCCGGTAAGAATGCGAGAGGCATTTCCGGGGAATCGAATGAAGATCCGCGCAAGGATCCACTCAAGTAAAAAGCGGTAACGTGGCCATGGCTCCAGTACCAATGCATGCATGAACCATTCAAGATAGGGTTTTGCTTCTGATTCAACGACACAAAAGTCACTAAGCAGTAGCATCGCTTGTAACTGGAAGGTGTCTTTCCATTTACTTTTGATCAGAATCGGTGGTTGCTGAGCCCTCCATGGCTCGAGCAAGCGGTTGAGTATACGCTTAGCGACATCTAGTTGCTCTTCTGGGAATCTCTGTAGCATATCAATCAGCGCAGCGTAGGCATGCCATTCCCTTTGGCCGTAATAGGAGCTGTAAGTTCTGTGGGGTATGAGCTCCTGTAGTTTCTCCGCAGCTGCAAGTTCGAACAGAAACTCCGACTTGACTGAAGGCGGATCATTAAGGTAGTCGATGATGAAGTCTTCGAAGGGGAGAATGCGGAGCGCTGAAGGGCTGTAGAAAGCAGCTTTTCGGAGTGATTTTACGAGGACAGACAAGACATATGCCCTGCCCTTGGCGAGAGCCTGCAGGCGCTTCATGGCCTTTGACAAAAGATGTTTCAGAGAGACTTCTTTCGCTTGAGGCTCAATATTGTGCGCATCGCAGATTTGAATGCAGATCGGGTGGAATAGCAGAGGTGGAAGATGAATAGCAACTGATCTGCCAAAATCTCGCCTTTCAGCCTCCTCCCAGAAGGCGTTCAAGATAGCATAAAGCTCATCGTGGTCAACGGCTGACAGGGCTGCTTGATCGAGTTGATCGACAAGGTTTTTCAAAGCTGGCGCGTAAGCTTCGCCCTGTATAGAGTGATGTTTTGAAGCATCGAGTTGTTCCAGGAAACCCCGCAATGACGGTATTTTGTTAGGTGTCGTCTGAACAGTGAGCAGTGAGCCGGTCTCGTCTGTAGACTTCTCGAGCTCCAATACTCTATCATTCAAGATACTACAACCAGCCAAATTCGATTCTCTCCAGTCGGGCGCAATCAAATCACAAAGTTGCCGGCAATAGAAGCTCTGAAGGCCACTTGAGATTTCCGGTAAACCGGTAAGACGTGAAAGACGAAGAACGTCATTGATTTCCGCAGCGTTCAATCCATGTAGTAGAGGTGGCCCTTCTGAGCACGCTTGTAAGCCTTTGATGAGGCCTTCCATCAAGTAAAGGATTGCAGGTTGGAAAATCCTGCCACCAGCGTTTAGGATAAAGCGAATGACACCGAGGATGACCGCTCGGCGACTCGAGTACACCGACCCCGTCTTTGAGGTGTCCGCGCCTATGGTGACAGTAGGAGGACCAATGTCTGGCGATTTGGATACGAATCTAGCAATGACATCAACTATAGCTGAACCATGAGTACAAGTGGTCGTGCTTCGTATCGAAGAGAGAGTGGATGTGAACAAGTTGCCTTCTGTGGCCCAAGGAAGAAAACCTTCAACCAAGAAGCTAACATGTTTGCGGCACTCTCCTTCACCCTATAATAAACGCCAGTCAGTAATGGTTCATGAAGCAGCACCAAGCATCCCAGGCAGTGGTACGATTGCGTAATAATTTGTACACAACGACGAAGCTGAGTATATTAGATGAGCATGCATATGGATTTACTCACCTCAATAATGTAGGTGATATACCAGTTCCCAATGGTCTTGCGTATACCTTCTTGAATCTTAGAATCAAGCGCAGCCGCAAGCAGTGTCGTTGCCATGGTCGGTGAGATCTTCGATTGGGAGCTAAGCAGCCTTGTTAATTCCGGTAGGCAAGCTTGTACTTGATTTTGGTAACGATCTAGAACTATAGTTTCGAACAACACCGAGAATTGCTCGTATGCCGCCAAGTATGACTTGCGATCCGCTACGTGGAAGTCAAGTGTGGGAGTGCACACATCTCGGTGTGTAGCAAGTAATGACTGGCGAATAATTCCTAGGCAGTATTTGCGCTGATCCGCAAAGCCTTTCAGGAGGCCAAACTGAAGCCTACTCCAGTATAAGTCATCGTGGAGACATTTGAGGTCCACGCCATCGACAGCGGCTTGTGAAATCCACTGGAACCAGGTCCGGAAAATATGACTTGAATTGGAGGTGAAATATTCTGACCCAAGCCCTTTGATTTCGTCCCAAAAGCTCTGATCGATGATACTTCCATTCAAGACGAGTCGTCTTACAGTAGGTTCATACTTCGCCCAGGGTGTTAACAGATTTTCCTGGTAAGCGACAACGATCGGCCCACCACTCCTTAAGAGCGCGAACAAAGCGGACAGGGCATCCTGTGCAGCACGATCAAGCCCATCTTTACCAATGAATCTTGAGAGGATTTCTATAGAATTTGGACTTATAAGATGTTGCTGATACCGGGGAAGCCAGAAGGAGCACTTCAGAAACCCGAGATATGCCTCAGCTTTACAAGCAAGGTTTTCCTGAAGCAATAACTCGTGTTCATCGCTAATTGTCCCTCTCCGGAGTTCTGCGAGAATGATTTCGAGGGCATCGTAAATTCTGTGGTAAATCTCCGCGGCTGCGATAAAAGTATTGCCCAAGCAAATCTCAGCGATCTTATAGAGTATCCCTGGGTTGTGTTCCTGGAGCAGCTTTGAGAGAATGAGATCCCAGATCTTCTCCTGGGGCGAGAAATTTTGAGCTTGTGACTGGGCCTTCCTCAGGGCCTCGCTATACTGGGAGTAGTTGTCTACATCCTCAAGACTCACTGGAGGCAACAATCGAATACACACTCTCAGGGCATCGAGATCGAGACTTGTTGTAGTGTCAAGGCTTGCTAAATGATGTTCGAATGCCGCCTTTCTGGTGCCCTCGTCGAGGAAGCTAAGTACGCCGTCCATGGGGAAAGTGGGCATATATTATTATATGCGAAACTGCAGGCGCATGTACCGGATTGAAGGATGTGCTAGTAGGAATACTGAATCCATCAATATCATTCTTGCAGGTTGTTGTATTTTATCAGACATGGCAAGGACCAGTCATATCTTGCTGGTGCTGAAATCGGAATTTTTTTCTGGTCGCTAGGTGTACCGAGGAATGTTGACAGCCACGTTCCGCGAGAGGAGTATCTGTAGCCCTGTTCTCACCCTGCCTTGCACTATCAATCGCAGCCACGTCGCAGGTATCGCAGTGTCAAAGCCGCCTTTCGTCTCGTCCCGTTGCCGTTGCCGTCGCCGACCTGTGATTGCCCGTCGTGGGGTGCCAAGCCCAGTGACGTCGCTTATTGCACGGCAACCGCTGTGTTGACATTTGTCCTGTTTGGGAAGGCGCGACCGTGCATCAATCGAAGCGACATCCACCCAACAGCGTCCATGCACCTGCTCTACATCTTGCGGTCGCAGCGGATTTTGCATCACTGTTACCTACTGTTAGACAAGATCCTCGATTCGCGAATGTATTCTGGACTACACACCACCGCTTCGGCGCCCTCGATGCGCGCATCAGAGCCATATGCGCTCATGTCTCCTCCGCCCATGAACGATGATCCGGGCAACGTCAAGGTTGTGGTGCGCTGTAGGGCCTTTGTCAGAAGAGGTAGGCATGAAACACAGGCATGTTGCGCAACACTGACCAGACGCAGAGAAAGAAAAGGGCACGCGCTGTCTGATTCGCATGGACCCAGCAACTCAGAAGACAACGCTCTTCGCACCCGCAGAAGAGGACTCGAGCAACACACGACGAGTCTTCGAAGATAAAGAGTTCACATTCGACCGGTCGTACTGGTCCCACGACGAGGCCGACCCACACTATGCCCACCAAGAAGACGTCTATCGCTCCTTCGGAGAGGAGTTCCTCGACCACAACTTCGAAGGATACCACACATGCATCTTCGCATATGGACAGACAGGGTCGGGAAAGAGTTACACCATGATGGGAACTCCAGACAATCCGGGACTTATTCCGCGGACTTGCGAGGAGCTGTTCGACAGAATAGCCCACGAGCCGTCGCCCAATACCAACTACCATGTCCAAGTCTCTTATTTTGAAGTATACAACGAGCATGTGCGGGATCTGCTCACTCCGAAGACGACTCCACCCATCTACCTGAAGATCAGAGAGAGTCAGAAAGATGGCGTCTATGTGCAGGGTCTGACTGAGGCGGAAGTCAGGTGCTACGCTGATGTAGAACGCCTGATGAAGGTTGGCGACATGGTAAGCAAGCGTTCTAAATTACATCAGATGAGATACTAATCATTCCACAGAGTCGAACAACAGCTTCCACCAAGATGAACGACACTTCGTCACGCTCCCATGCCGTCTTCACGATCCGACTGAAGCAGATAACACACTCCCTGCTCTCTGACGAGACCATTGAACGCACCTCGCGCATGCGTCTTGTGGATTTGGCAGGCTCTGAGCGTGCGAAGTCGACAGAGGCTACTGGCCAACGTCTGAAGGAGGGCGGCCAGATCAACAAATCTCTTACTACCCTCGGTCGTGTCATTGCCGCCCTCGCAGACCCTCGTCGACATGGCACGAAAGGGAGACGGCCACGCGAGGTGGTCCCATATCGAGACTCAGTTCTGACATGGCTCCTGAAGGACTCACTAGGCGGCAACAGCAAGACCGCTATGGTTGCTTGTATCGCGCCAGCCGATTACGAAGAGACTCTATCCACCCTCCGCTACGCTGACCAAGCCAAGCGCATCCGCACTCGTGCCCTGGTCAATCAAGACTGCATGTCGGCTGCACAGCGAGACGCTCAGATCAGCGAAATGGCGGAGCAGATCCGGAGCCTGCAGGTCAGCGTCAATGCGGCTAGCCAGCGTAAGAGAGAGGAAGCGACAGAGCTAGATGAGTACCAGAGACAGGTAGCATTGATGCAACGACTTATGGAAGAGAACCGACAAGTCTCAGCTGCAAAAATCAAGGCTCTTTCTAGTGAAGTCGAAGAGCTCCGCCCTGCCAACACAGCGCTGCGTGCAGAGATTGACTCGTTGCGCCGCCATCTCGCACTCGCACTCGGCGAGCTCAAGAATCCGATCGTGCTGCCTCCGCCACAATCTGTGGGCTCGCCAGATTTTGAGCAAGGCGAATGGCTGGGTGAAGGGGATGGTAAAGAGAACTCCCTTCGCGCTCCCGTTGAAGATGAAGTCAGCGATGATGACTCTGATTCAGGATACGATGAAGGCGATCACGACGAGCTGGCGCAAGAGCTGCAGAACGAGGCTGAAAACTTCCTTAAAGACCTTGGAGTCTTCCGGAAGAAGGTCGGGAGCGACGTTGAACGATTCGGTGTGCGAGAGGCTCTCGCTCAGATTATCGGAAATGGAGATTACTAAGGCGAGAGGTGGACTTTCTTTCTTATCTTTTCGAATGGGTTTGGAAATGAACGGTTGGGAACCAGGCGCACAAATTTGGTTTACTAATGCATTTAGCGGCGGCGTTATGTTCTTATTCTAGGCTTCGAGGTCTTTGCGGTATATAGTATCTAGTAGTAGTCAACAAGATATTCCCAATTCAACATGGCCTTGTGTGCAATCTTGATTGTGATGAGTTGATACCATTGTGCCACTCCACTGTACCTGACTACGCGAGCAGACCTCGGCGCGTGCTCGGAGCTATGACCCTCACCTCCAAGCTCCAGGCATCAGAATACGATACCTCTGTAGCGCCATGATCCCCCGATAACCACGAACATGTCCAAACCAACTGCCAATTGGGAGAAAGTGGGCGACAAATTCTATCGCAAGGTGCAACTCTATACGGCTGTCTTTGACCAGGACCTTGAGCTCGAAAACTACAATGTGGTGGGGGCGCCGTACAGTGGAGCTGTAGGTAGGTACGTCCCGCATGCCTGCCTGAACGTGCGATGCTTAGGAACGGCTGCTGACCCTAATAGCGATATATCGCGATGAAGAGAAATTGCATTCGTACCGCGGCCCTGGCGCGTCTAAATCGAGCATCGACATCTATAGCTGCGCAGGCAAGCTGATACGAAGCATAACTGTACGATAGCTGCGCAGTCGCGGGAAGAGCTTACAGAGCGAGTGACTGACGGGTTACAGTGGGATAAGGGCACAATCAAAGGCTTAGGCTGGTCTGAGGATGAGAAGCTCCTTGTTGTGACTTCAGACGGGACGGTGCGTTGCTACTACGACCTGCAGGGCGACTTCATACCATTCACGCTTGGCCACGGGGCAGACGAACACGGCGTTGTGTCATGCAAATTCTACGGCACCGGCTTCGTTGCACTCCTCGGGAACAACCACCTCATCTCCGTGACCTCGTACGCAGAACCGCGCCCCAAACTTCTCGCCATACCGCCGACTGAGCCTGTCGTGTCATGGGGCATCATACCGCCTGCATACTCGCTTTCGCGTTCTGTCGAGGTCATACTTGCGATAGGAGCTACTCTCTACGTGGTCGATGCGACTGAAGCCGAAGACAGGAACTTCGATGCCGGCCCTTTCAGACACATCAGCGTCAGCCCCCGCGCAGAGTTCCTAGCCTTCTACACTGACGACGGCAAGGTGTGGGTGGTGAGCGGTGACTGGAGCGAGAAGCTTAGCGAATATGACAGCAGGGTGAAGACGGTCCCGAAGGACATGCAGTGGTGTGGTTCCAATGCAGTCGCTCTGGCCTGGGAGGATGAGGTGCATCTGATTGGCCCGAGAAGTGTAGCGACCAAGTTCTACTACGACACGTGGGTACACTTATTACCAGACATCGATGGCATACGGCTTCTGACGAACGACGTGTGTGAATTCATCCAGAAGGTGCCGGATGAAGCCGTCGAAGTGTTTCGCCTGGGATCCGACTCGCCTGCCGCGAACCTACTTGAGGCTTCTTCATTACTTGATCAGAAAAGTCCGAAAGCAGACGATCTCATACAACTCATTCGACCTAGCCTAGCTGAGGCCGTGGACACTTGCATAAAGGCAGCTGCTCATGAGTACAACATCCACTGGCAGAAGTCACTGCTCAAAGCTGCTTCATATGGCAAGTCAGTACTGGACTTGTACTCCTCTGATGACTTCGTCGACACTTGCGACACATTACGCGTTTTGAACGCGGTGCGATTCTACGAAGTCGGACTTCCGCTAAGCTACGACCAATACCGCCGCATGACGCCAGAGAAGCTCATTGAGCGGCTCACGAATCGTAATGAATATCTTCTAGCATTGCGGATAGCAGACTATCTGCATCTCCCAGCAAGTCAGATTCATGGACACTGGGCCCAGCAGAAAGTCCGCGTCTCGTCCGACCCTGAAGAAGAGATATGCAGTCTGATTGTCAAAAAACTACATGGGAAGCCTGGCGTGTCGTTCGAAGAAATAGCAAGAGCCGCCTACGATGAAGGTCGCGTACGTCTAGCAACCGAACTATTGAACTACGAACCTAGGGCGGGCAAGCAAGTCCCGCTGCTACTCAATATGAAGGAAGACACAATCGCCCTCGACAAGGCAATTGAATCAGGCGACACGGACCTCATCTACCATGTGCTCTTACATTTACGCAAGAAGCTACCACTTGCATCATTCTTCCGCGTTATCAATACCCGTCCCGTCGCGACCGCTCTCGTGGAGTCATCTGCCTGGGACCAAGATCGTGAACTCCTGAAGGATCTATACTATCAGGATGACAGGAGACTTGACGGCTCCAACCTCCTCCTTTCCGAAGCCTTAGCACAGACTGACCTACACGCCTCTCTCGACAAGCTGAAAGTAGCATCAAAATACCTCCAAGACTCTCGCGACAGTGCTGCGGTCTTCCAGCGTCAGGCCATTGACGAAGCAGCGAAACTTCTCCGACTGCAAGAACAATTCGAGAAGGACCTCGGCCCGCGCGATCCCACACCCGGTGGCACTCTGACGGGTCAATCCTTCATCGGCCTCAGCGCCAACGAAACAATATTCCAACTCATCCGCCAGGGACATTACAAGCGCGCACAAAAGATTCAATCAGAATTCAAAATCACAGATAAATCATACACCTACATCCGTCTTCGTGCTCTTGTTGCCGCACGGCACTGGATTGAGCTTGAAGAGTTCGCGAAGCAGAAAAAGAGTCCAATTGGCTGGGAGCCGTTCTTCAATGAAATTCTGGCAGCGGGTAACACAAGGGTGGCAAGTGTGTTCATACCGAAGTGCACCAATCTTGCTGTTGCAGAGAGGGTGGATATGTGGGCGAAGTGCGGACTACTTGTCAAAGCGGGTGAAGAGGCTTTCAAAGCGAAGGACCGGCCCCTATTAGAAGAAGTGAGGAGCAAGGCAGGAGGTAGCGCGGCAGTGGAGATTGAGAGGTTCTTGGGGATGCTGCCCCAGGGTAAGAGGTAACAGGTTTAGCAGATGTGTTTTAGATACGAGTAATTGTATACGTTCGAGTCCAGCCAAGGGCACCAACCCCTTGTCAGGATGCGCAATGATCTTGCCTCCTGACCGCAATTACTTCGGATATTCATCTCATGTCGATCAATTATAGTTTGCAAATCCGCTGGCTTCCCCGCGTTGACCGGGATCATCTCCGCACCAGACGAACAGCTGGTACCTCGATATCGTCATCTCGGTCTGCACTTCCCCGATAGCTTCACGCATGTCGAGGACGGCAATTGAC
This sequence comes from Neocucurbitaria cava, assembly GCA_027946455.1. Classification (NCBI taxonomy): domain Eukaryota; kingdom Fungi; phylum Ascomycota; class Dothideomycetes; order Pleosporales; family Cucurbitariaceae; genus Neocucurbitaria; species Neocucurbitaria cava. The sequence goes on along the minus strand of JAPEUY010000021.1, from coordinate 839,689 downwards.
CATGGGAAATCACCTTGTGTTTGTTCTGAACTCCACAATGGATGCATACATAAAGCCAAGGGAAAAGCCTTCAGAGCAAGACTGTCATAGAGCACCGCATCAAACGTGACTATGAAGCTCCTTTCAATACTCACCGGCCTTGCTATCTTAGATTCAGGGCTGGCCATCCCATACTCGGAATACATCCTCGCTCCCAAATCACGAACCTTGCACCCCGTCTCCGTGCACAACACCTGGGGCCCCGTGACCAATCCCTCAGCCCTCCTAACTACCAGCTCCACCTCCTCCCCCGATTCAAACACCACAACAACCTTCCACTCCACGTCCTCCCTAACGTACGACTTCGGCCTCAACATCGCGGGTATCGTTTCCTTAAACACCGTCTCCACCTCCGCATCCAACCAAACCATCGGCGTCACATTCTCAGAAAGCAGCCTTTGGGTGAGCAATAAGAGTAGTGATGCGACTGCTGATGCGGGGAAAGATGAGATTTTGTGGTTTGAGATTGAGGGGCCGGGAGTAGTTACGGCGAGGAAGGAAAAGGGGAGGGGGGCGTTTAGGTATCTGACTGTTGTTTATGAAGGGACGGGAAGCATAGAGGTCGGAGGTTTGGAAGTGCATTATACGGCTATGCCGCATTGGGAAGATGATAAGCTTGGGGAATACACCGGGTGGTTTCACAGTGATGGTATGTACTCTTTCCTTCCTTATTTCTCCATTGTACTTAATATTTTGGGGTTTTGCAAGATGGCTGATTGTAATGGGTGATGGTTAGATGACCTGCTCAATCGCATCTGGTACGCTGGAGCGTATACGAATCAGCTCTGCACTATTGATCCACACTATGGCGATGCGCTGGTGCATATCTTCCAGATCAACGCGAGTGTCTCGGATGCGACGAATGTTACGTGGTGGAGCAATTATACTATCACGAATGGTAGTTCGGCGCTTGTTGATGGAGCGAAGAGGGATAGGATTGTTTGGGCCGGCGGTAAATTCCAGACCCTGTCGAAGTGTAAGGTGGAGTCGTGGGCTGATATCAATGTGCACAGATATGTCAATCGCTATTCCTGGTATTGTGGTCTCGACGAACGATGTTGTCTCAGTTGAGAACTCACTTACCTCGCTGTTCGATATCCAGAACCCCAGTACTGGACAACTTCCATACGCTGGACGACCGTTCCCATCCGTGCTTTCCTTTACATATCATCTGTACACCTTGATCGGCGTCGCTGACCACTATCTATACACAGTGAATGCCCCCAGAGCTATTCATCCTTCTAACCCACACACAGGCTAACTCTCACTTGCAGGGAAACATCTCCTACCTCCGCACCCTCTGGCCAAAATACAAACTCGCCCTCCACTTCTCCCTCTCTTACATCGACTCCACCGGCCTCATGAACGTCACGTCCCCCGCAGACTGGCTCCGCTCCGGCATGGGCGGCCACAACATCGAAGCAAACGCCATCCTGTACCACACGCTCAACCAAGCCACGCTCCTCGCATCCGTCCTAAACGACACCTCCCCGTCCATCTCATACTGGTCGCTCACCGCATCCCGCATCAAACAAGCCGCAAACGCCCTCCTCTGGAACAACGAAGCGGGCATGTACATCGACAACGAGACTACGACGTTGATGCCACAGGACGGGAACGCGTGGGCAGTCGTGTCGAACCTCACGCTCAACGCCTCGCAAATCTCGTCCATCAGCGAAAAGCTGCAAGGCAGATGGACTGCCTTTGGTGCGCCCGCGCCTGAAGCGCCTGTCCCATCCTCCAATATTTCAACCATCTCGCCCTTCATAACCTCCTTCGAGCTCCAAACCCACTTCCTCGCCTCCTCCGCCCACACCGCGCTCGCCCTAATCCGCCGCCAATGGGGTTTCATGCTCACCTCTCCCCTGATGACAAATTCGACTTTCATCGAGGGCTACAGCTCCGACGGCTCCCTTCACTACGCGCCGTATGCTAATGATGCAAGGATCAGCCATGCGCATGGATGGAGCACGGGGCCTACGTCGCTGATGACGTTTTATGTTGCGGGCGTGCAGGTTACGGGTAAAGGGGGTGGAGAGTGGAGGATTAAGCCTATGTTGGGGATTTGAGGAGTGTGGAGGCGGGGTTTACGGCCGGGGAGTCTTTTGGGCGAGGACGTGGGTTGGGGACGGGGATAGGAGGGTTACGGTGCAGTTTGAGGCGCCTGAGGGGACGATGGGAGAGGTTTGGGTCCCGGTTTTGGAGTGTGAGGGAAGTGTTGTGGTGAGGGAGGTTAAAGGGGGTGTGAGGATATAAAGGTGGAAGATGTGAAGATGGGGGCTGGTGAGTATGTTGTTGTTAGGGGGTTGGAGGGAGGTGTGTGGGAGGCTGTGTTTGAGTGTGTGTAGTATAGCCGGTCGGGTGATAGAATCCGTAGAGGGTCTCATCTTTTGCCCACGATGAGAGATGTGGTTGAGGTCCAAATATACAGCATGCAATTCAATTGCCCAAAACGATCTATACCATGCCCTACTGTACAGTGCGCTTTCCGCACGCCAAACTTGAATTATACTAAAACATGCTCCATGGTTTACACATCCTATGGCCTGATGACGCGGAGACCGTCTTTTGAGGGGGCTGCTGCGCGCTTGAATGACTGCCTAGAGTATTAGCTTCTATTTTCTCGAATATGGGAATAATAGGACTAACGTTATCGCACTCCTCCCACGCTCTTCCAGCGCCGAATCCAAGACCAACCCATGCAGGCCACGCGCGTCGCTTAAAGAGGAGCACAGAGAAGACGATACCGAAGGAGACGCCGAGGCCGGACCGGATGAGCATCGATGAGAGACAGCGATCCCACTAGAGACTTTGTGTTAGCGTACGGAACTGTGTATAGCAAGTAGGGCAGCTTATCGGCGCATAGAGCACCGCCAGCTGGGGAAGCAGTCGCGTGAGGCGGAGCGAGAGCAATTGGGTATCTCGAGCTCGGTCGCCATCTATTGAAGCTTCACAAGAAGCCCTCAATGTCTACGGCATTGTTCGAAGGTGCAAAAGGACGCCGGGAATGTACCTTCTCGTTGAGGAGAGCTTCGCTCATGGGACGGGTAGTCCGCGGAATAGGCGCGACAGGCTTGGGGGTTTCGTCGGCCATTGCTACGGTGTATAGGGGCGCAATTGGTCGGTTCGACGGGGCACTCGATGTGCAAGAGGGTGACTTGGTAGCGGATAGGGCGGCGTTGGTGATGCTCCTCCGTAGATACAGTAGATGCGTGTTGAGCGGAACTTTGATGTGACCTGACCCTGCTCTTGGCAGGCGCGACCAGGGTGTGGTGGCCCAAGCTCAATATTTTTCTGAATGTCGAAGTTGCTGCACCGTCTCGAGCTGGCTTTGCAACCACATTCGGGTAGAGAGGCGACAAGATGGCGCCAGTGAAGCCAGTAAGTCTTGTCGTATGTACTAAGGCAGTTCCAGACTAAGATTTGTTAGGCCTCTGACAACGGACCTGCGCCAACCCGTCCGCGACTCCAGTCCATCAACCAAGATTTCTCAAATCTCGACGAACAGCTTCGCCAGGCTGCACATATTATAGGCCTTCCAGACGACTGGATAACCATAGAAGAGGGGGATGTGCGCTCTAGCATCATAAGAAGACTTGTTCGTGCACGAGCAGAATGGGTTTTGCGCTGGGTACTCGACAAATTGAAAGAGGAGACGGATGCTGGCAAAACTGCACGAGGCAATGCTATAGCATGGAAACTTCTGGACTGGATGATGCACGTGCTTCCAGTGTCGCGCAGCGCACCACATCTTCGCGATGCCGGCTTTCCTTCCATCCTCGAGCGGACGCTGTTAGAGAACTTCGACAAAGCCACCAGCCTTTCATCCACTTCTACCTCTGAGGATGTTGATATGGAGGATGCTTCTGATTCGACTGAGACTATTCGCGAAAAGGCCCAAACATCGCGGAAACAAAAGCGGGGCACAGCCGACACCACTCCCTCGAAACGAGTCGCGCATGGATTCTCCGACCGTGTACAGCTTTTCCGTGTAGTCAGGTCTGCCGTGGCCTCAATTGCAACGCTGGCTACAGCGAGCAGCAAAAATGACGATACAACTCAATCTGAGCTCATGAAGATGGTTCTGAGGACCGAGAGCGCACAAGCTTCGCGGATTCTCAGGTTCTGGTTCACTGCTGTTCATCAGATTATAACCACCTCGGATACACTTGAGCCGGATATGCATCACTATTTGGACCTATCACTCGCTCTAGAGATTTGGGAACTGCGCGTCGTTGACTCGAAAGATGAAGCAGGAGCGTCTGCTGACGACTTTAGTACTGAATGTCTTGTCCCTATGCTGACGCTGCTTGATGGTCTTAGGGCAATGCGCCGTGCGGACTCTGCGCTCTCGTCATCAATGACCATCGATCGCGCGACTCAGGCAATTGATAAGCTATTATCGAGGCATCTGTTCGCACCATCGAGAGTAGCCTTCTTCGCAGATACCCCATCAGAGTCTTCCGACTCGGGCTCAAGAGTCCGGGAAGCAAAGTCTCTAGCAAGCTACCTTGAGCCCCTCCGAGCAAAACTTCTCCAAGCTTCTCAGGTTGAGGATGCTGGTGAAGTGCTACCAGCTGACTTGGCCTTGCTTTTCGATGCAGTTCCTTATCTGTTAGATATCGTCATACGTGCTTCGCCGTCGCGAACACCCAAAGGCAGACTCGTAGAAAAGCCGTGGATTCAAGCAGCGTTTCGGTCGCTTGCTGAATGTGCAGGCTGTTCACTAGACGCTCCGCCAACTGATGTCACACAGCCGAGCGCTGTCACTGCTCTGGAAGGCGCTCTTCGCACTCTCCAATTGCACAGTGTCAGCATCGATACCGAAACACTTACCAACCTCTTTTGGTATCACTGCGGAGTCAAATATCCTGAGCATCGTGACAAGGAGGTGCACTGGTCCCTGATCGCTGCCTTGATTGAGCTTGATGCTTTGATCTTTGTTACGGAGCCAAAATCACATATGAAGACCACTCAAAAGCAACAGGCTGATCTTGCGGAGTTCATTTTCGAGCAGATATCAATCGTTGAATTCAACGGCACTGGCTTTGCTGATAACGCCTTGCGAATCACTGGAGACGCGGAAAAAGACCACACTCGGCCCGGTCATGCGGCAGACACTCGCACGGGGCGCACTGTAATCTTAGAACAGATTGTTGTTCCGCTGATGTCAGCTTTCGCGCGGAATCGAAATCTACTGGGCTTCCTCCGCAGATGGGACCATCAGCTCGTGAGGAGCTATAGGCATGAGAACCGAAAGGCTCTAAAAGAGCGGACTGATCCAATCTGGGAAGATCGCACAATCAACAAGGCCTTGGTGGATTTGTTTGAGCATTCTTTGACCCAAGGGCAAATCGCAACTTCAATACAGGAGCACGCCAAGCGCATGGTTGAACTTGGTAATGCCATGGAGACAGAAACTAGAGAAAACGTCAACGTCAAGAAGCTCGCTGCTTATAAGAATGCCTCCAGCAGCGCAGTAATCATCCCGGCTATGTTGCAGTCAATCCGGTCAGATGAGATTATCGAAAGTCTCAAGCCACACCTTCACTCACTCCTGATGTCTTATACAACCTGGGTACAAGTTGATCGATACAGCTTACATTCACGGCTCGCCTTCTCCTGGTTCACTCTGTGCCAGCTTTTGTCAAAGTTATGGCCCATCGAGCTACACAGCTCAGCAAAAATGCAGAAAGAACTGCTCCATCCCCTCGTTGAGCAGGCTACGATGGATACGTCTTCATCACGCAAGGATCAAAATGGCAGACGCGTAGACTCGCTTACACGTGCAGCGGCTATGCTTTTCTTGCTCGATGTATGCGACCATTTACAGACAGTACCCGGCTCTAGGGAACTCATTCAGACGAGTCTACGCAAGATCATGACAAGTCTGTCATCTAGCCGACTTGAGCCAAAGGAGTACGCCAAGATGATCGAGTTCTTCTGCGCTGATTTCGTTACCCTCTTTGGGTATCTTGATGCAGACGCATGCGGGGAGTCACTCAAAACATTGCTCTTAAGACTATCGAAGCTTGACACAGAGAATGGTAGTCTGATTGGGTGCTCGCTTTCTCAGTCAATCATCGAAGAAGGCAGCTCGGCATTGAAAATGGCGTACTACACGGCACTACTTGAGATCCTCTCGCAAGATAATGAAGGTCGCCTGCACGAAATGGTCATCAAAGCCTTCTTGCATACTCAACCCTCTGCGTTTCCACGAGAGAAACGGGAAACCACCTTGGACCGCATAACCGAGCTTATCGGTTTGGAGCCACAAGCAACCACTGATCTTCTTAGCGTTATGGCACATCTTATGGTGGTGCCCAATGCAACAGCTAAATTGTGCACTAACGCCGGCATCATTTTCAGCATTGCTGATAAGCTACACCAGCAGGGCCAAGCTTCTCCTGCAGCGCTGCAGCTATTCCAGCAACTCGTACAGTCGATCTTGGGTCATATCATACCGAACCAGGAACAAGTGCAGAACAAATCGTTTCTCGATGAGTTTGCGAGCAAGCTTAAACCGATCACGAAAGCTGCGAAGCAATGTTCCGCACCCCGACTATCTATCCTGCGTGCCACAATCATGGCTCAGAAACAAGTCGAGTTGCTTGATGCTGAGCAATACGTTAAGCTGCTCCAACAATGTCTCACTGATGATGGCGAAGACACTGCTTCTCTGGAGCATGCCCTCGATGCATTTAATGAGATTCCCATATCCGCCTTGGAGAAAGCTGGTCGCCTCGATCAAACCCGAGCCTGGCTTCGCAAATGGATCGAAGACAATGCCGATGTGGAGTCCTACAAAACAGTGCCTAGTCAAAGTCCAGTCGAATTAGTCAATTATGTAGCGCGCCTTCACAAGACGATAGCAAGATTTGGGCTCTATAGCAGTGCGAAGTGGATCATTGAACTCACTCTGAGGCTGTTACAAGAATCCGCTGCTAGCGGGATGAAGGGATCTATCCTGGACGCCTTGAAGGAGGCTCTAGCGTCACTTTCGACTCAAGAACAACTCGAAGTAATTCCTATTCTAACAAATGTCGTAAACCCACAGGATCGAGCCGCATCTTACCAGATACTCAATGATCTCATTACAACCTGGGATGACAAAGTTGAAGAAGATGCCGGATCAAAGCAACAGCAACTCGCGCTACTCCCTCGAATCTGCGTCCTGCTCGCCGATAGCGCAGACCACGAATCCTTCAACGCGCTCCTAACCTGCATCAACACCATCCTCAACGACAAACCCTCTCTCGCCTCCCAACACAGCATCGAATGCGTCCTCAGCGTCCTCGTCAAACTCACATCGCGAAGCAGCCCAGCACTCGCCCCTACGCACGCCACCGCCATCTACACCCGCCTCTGCGAAACAAGCCGCCTAATCCTCCTCGTGCACCGCGGCCGTCTAGGGGGACGTTTCCACCTCCTTCTCCCGCTCCTCCAAGGCCTCTTATTCTGCCTCTTCATCCCCAACGCCAGCCGCAGCGGCGCGCTACCAAGCTGGCTACGCACCCCTACTGGCATCGACCCGGTTCGTCTCACACCCGCAAACGCAAACCAATACTCGCGCCTCCTCTCTACACTCTGCAACCCGCCTCAATCCTCCATCACAAAAGCACATCATTACCAAGCCCAAACTTCCTCTCGTGCCTCCAAATCCAAAGATCTCAACGACCCGGTCAAAGCGGCGCGCGAACGCACAAGTCACTTTTTGTATCCGCTTCTCGCGTCTTTCTGCCGGTTCCAGCTGAATGGAAGGTTGGAGGCTGGAGTTAGGGAGAAATTGATGGTGGGCGTGTATGAGGTTGTGGGCACGGCGGGACTACATAAGGAGGGGGTTGATGCGATGTTTGCGGGGTTGGGGAGGAGTGAGAGGGATGTTTGGAGGGGTGTTTGGGGCGAGTGGGAGGGTGTCAGGGGAAGGAAGGAGGTGTTTGGGCGTGAGTGAGTGAGTCAGTGAGTGAGTGAATATTTTGAGGGATATGGGAAGTTGGTCCGATCTTGTATGAGTTAAGCATGGGATGCAGAGTCGTTGGTTGAATAGTAGGCTTATGACTTCGCAAAGTCACTTGGTACCTACTTCTGCTTGAGTAACGCATCACAATCAAGGACTACTTTTCAACTTCTATGCTATTCCCATGCTAAAACCCTCCAAACACGTTATTATGTCGCCTTGAAATCAATTTACCCACGCAACTGGATGGAAACAGAGAACTGAACTGAATTGAACTGAACTGAACAAAACTGAACAACACCCTTCCAACATTCTTACCAAGCTTTCGAGATATCACTTAGCCCCACTCATTCATACCATTCACCTACCTACCTACCTACCTACCTACCACCAACAACCTGCTCCGTAACAGTCTGTGTCTGCGTTTGCGTTTGCGTCTGCATCTGCATCTGCGTCGTAGTATACGCAAGCACCACCGTCGTCGTTGTGCCCGTAAGCGAAGGCAAAACCGTCGTGGACGTCGTCGTCACCGTCCCCGCCGTCGCCGTTGGACAAGGAGAAGGAGTTGGGCATGTCGCCATGGTGGTGCTGCAGGGGAGAGTTACGGTCGTGGTAGCTGTGCTGGTAGCTGTGGTGGTGGGACCGGGTGCGGTTATTGTGGTTGTGGTTGTGGCTGTGGAGGTGACGGTTACGGGGCGGGAGGTGGGGCGGGATTTTGTTGTATGCTGAATGGATGAGTTAGGTGCATGTACACGTGATGTAGAAGGGGAGGAGGGGAGGGAAAGGATGGGGGTAAAGGTGATGGTGGAGAGGCAAGGAAGAGGAGGGGATGGCAGAAGGGCAGAAAGAGAACTCACCATTCGACCCCCTAATCGCCACGATAAACGCATCACCATCTCTTTCAGGCAAACCACGAAGTTGTCCGTAATTAATTGCCTGGAAACTCTGTACAGGCTGGCTGAAGAGCGTGCATTTTGCGAGGACATTCGCGGGCGGGTTAGGGCAGTCTGGACCTGGTTCGACGGAGGGGTCGCGCTCGAAGTAGACGTTGACTATCATCCCTTAGTTAGCATATCTTCAAGTTTTTCACACCAGTCCCCATCATCCTCCCTCTCATTCCCTTCCTACATCTCCCTTGATAAGTGAGTTCAGTTACTTACAAGCCTGACATCCACTGACCATCCCACACATATCCGCGCACTGCTGCGCACTATAGCTGCTCAAGTCATAGTACGTAATGTAGCTACTCTGGCTAAGTATCGCGCCATTGGAGTCGGCTAGGACTTGTGCGTAGCCGGCGGGCGTGGTGGCGCTCCTGGCGGTGGTTGAGTAGGCGGAGGAGCTCTGGAAGGCGGAGAGGGTGTTGGGGTTTGGGACGGGCCCTGTGGATGGGGGAGGGGACTGCATGGGGGCGGGTTTTGGGCAGTCGTGAGGAGGGGAGGAGGGCGATCAGGGGGTTGTGTAGTGCATTTTTGGAGGATGATGTATTTGTGAGGGAAGAAGAGAGGGGAAGAGATAAGGAAGAGAGCAGGTGCTGAGGGATCTGAAGAAGAAAAATGGAGAGTTTGGTCTAGGCCGGTTGAGTGTTCAAATGGAAAGAAGCTGTGTGGATAGAAATGTTGATTTCAACTATGGTCGAATGCCATGATGTGGAATTTCCTCTGAGTGGTTTCCAGGGTAGTGTAACTTCGAGCTCCAGTGTCCGCTTGCATAATTGTAATCGTATGGTGTACAACTGGAGCCCAGTATTGAAAAGTCTCTGACTATACATATACTGCCGATTTTTCCGTTTAAGAAACTCATGGCTCAAGCCTCCAGTGAATGTTTCCAACGGAGGTTTAAGTGAAAGGGTGACAGCTTGTACTAAGCAAATTAACTTAATTAACAATTTCGTTACGACGAAAGTCCTAGGTAGAACGGCCAGTGAGGAGAAGGCATTGCAATGGTGACAAAGGTGAGGAGGACTGGATACTTGGTATGGATGCCGGGTAAGGGTGGATCAAGGACCGTGCGCTTGACCAATAGGGAAATTTAGAAGGTCACCGAACCAAGGTGGGTATGTAGTCGTACAAAAGACTTCCTCAGTTAAAGTGACTATAGAACCGATACAAAACATGCCAAACCATGGAGCGTACCTAAAATTCTCGTATTCAACGACTCAGCCCAGCAGATCCGCCAACGAGTGACGTAGCCAACGCTACCATGCCAGGATGTGGCTGTGCCTGAGGCACACCACACCACGACACACCACGCCATTAAAACACAACCTCCAACACAAATCTCAATGGCCAACGCAAGGCCCTACGAGTTCATCCAGTACGAGGCCGTGCCCAACATGGCCGACATCCCAGCCGGCGCCTTGCCCGCCAGAAAACCAGGCTGGTGGATTTCCTCCGGCGTCCCAGACCTCTCGGAAGATAGTCGAACCTGGACTCGCGAGCAATGGGACGAACACAAACGCCTCGCAAATCTCGACTTAGTCCTCCAGAAACAACTAATGCTGGCGAACTTTGAGGTACGCTGTGATGCAGAGCGTTTAACAGATATTCCGTCTATTTACCAAACGGTGTTCCATCGGACCGGGAAATTCGCTTCAACAGTGGAAAAGTTGGCGACTTCGTCGGTAGTGGCGAATGGAAGCGATGGTGCTTGGGGTCAAGTTGCGTGTTTCTTGGTAGCGTGGACGACAGGCGTGTTACGACATGAAGCCGTCCGCTTCCATAATTTCCTCCAAAGTCAGCGCGAGAGTATCTACTGGATCCTCGACAACGCTCTCCTCCGCATCCTTCTCTCCCAGTGGGAAAACGACTCCTCTCCCTCCCCTACCACCACCACCACCCCTGGGACATCGCTACCCGCCCCCTCACTCTTGCTCTTTCAAGAGCCGAAGCCCTAATCCCCCAATGGGTAGACCAGGAAGTTGAAGATCTGCAAACATGGAAAGTTGAAATTATTTTCACGAAAGAAGTCTTAGAAAAAACTTACTTTCGCCGTTCGAGGAAGTTTCTAGAGCAGAGTAGGCGGATTAGTGAGATTTGGAGGACGGTGCGGTTGTGGGGAGGGCAAGTTGCCGGCGGAGTTGGCGAATGGGATCGTTGAGGATGTGTGTAGGGCGGAGGAGTTACCGATGGGGAGCTTAAGGGACGAATATGTTCCGACGAGGGAAAAGGGGAGATGGGGAATGGGAAGGGGTGGGGAAAGGACGAGAATTATGTATTGTGGTCATCACCACTAAAGAGGTCGAATCTGTTGAGGTTCGCCCTATTTCCCGACCCCTGGCGACTTTCAAGTTCTCTGCCGAGCACACTCGAAACCATTGCTGCCATAATCAGAGAAAAGAAAGTTCAATAAAGCTTCAGAGATACAGGAAGAATTACCCCGACATCGTCGAAGCCACTTAAGAAGCGCTCTTTCGACAAAGCGAACGCACCTCTCTGCGATGTCAACTGCTCAAAGAGTCAAGAGCTTGCTAGCCATATCGCTCCGAGCGCCATCTTATCAATGTCAAGAAGGTCAAGGCTAGTGGTGTTACGCAGTACCACTGCACTGTCTGCGACTATCGTACTGGCTCTCGGCTCCTTCACGAGGAAGGTACAACGGCCGCCCATTGCACAAGTCATACTGGGATTCAGATGCATTCGCCCCTCGCGACTATGCTAAAACTTAGTGGCTACTTCCAAGACTACAGAAAGGAACGCTGGTATACCTCCTGGCCTCTGCATCGACTTTACTGTGTTTCGCTTCAAATGGCTTGTATCTACTACGAGTACTTGTGGTAGTGGTAATAGGTAACTCAAAATTACTTGTCGCGCACTGGCTTTCGTGACGACGCGAAAACTCACAATTTACGAGCTTCTTCTATCATACGCCTCCGGCAAGCCCATGGGACCTCATACACCCACATGATCCGCCAAGCTTTAAACGCGGACTCGTGACGAATCTATGCTCGGGAGGGCTAGTAGGCATAACTGAGCAAAAGGCAAAATTCGACCTTGATGTCCTTAGCGATGAAGGTACTGAGAAATATTAGATGGATTGAGAATTTTCAGCATGTCTCATAAACGACGAAACGCCTAGGGATATCTCGTACAACGGAACGCATCATAGCAAACTGCCACCAGCATCCTCAACCTACCCCCTTGCCGAGTCCAGTATCTCCAAAACAGCCTCCTTACTATCCACATTATCCTTGAGAACATCCGTCAACGTACTCTCAGCCACCTTCTCAATAACGTCCTGCCTCTCCACACCAACATCCTTCAACGTACTCGGTAGCTCTAGATACTTGACGAATCGCTCCACTGCATCTGCCAGGCTTTTCTCCTCCCAATGCATAGTCTTGTTCCAAATATCCAATACCTTTTGTTGAACTTCCCTCTGCTTCTCGGATTTGCTGTAGGTATAGCGGAGGACGGGAGCGAGCATGATGCAGGAAGTAACGCCATGCATGACACCGCATATACTACCGAGTTGGTGCCCGATTGCATGCGAGGCGCCCATGGGGACATGCCATAGCAGATAGCCCATCATGGCGTTGCGGCTACCGAGTTGGCAATGGCTGATACCTTCGAGTAGCTCGGCGCGGTCTCCTTCACTCTCACCATCTTTGTAATCTTTCAGGCCTTTGAGCAGTATCTCGAGAGCCTCCTCCATGTGGTTGAACGCATCTTGCGGACATTTCTCCACATTAACCATTGTCTCCACGCAGTGATCTACGGCACGCATGCCTGATGATGCCCACAGCTTCCTGGGCGACGTAGAGGCGACTTCTGGGTCAAGTAGGATAAGATCAGGTGCTGCGTGCTCGCTCCCGAAGTGCTGCTTCTTGTGTGTGTGGGGATTCGTTGCGGAGGAGACGTTGTTCCATTCGCTCGCGCTTAAGCTGGTTGGTAAGAGGATCAGCTTGACCTTGGGATCCTTTAGATTCGCTACGTGTCCCGTTTCTTGGTCAATCAATGCCTCCATTGCTTCCACTGTCAAGACCTGAGGCTCCAAATTTGCCTGCATCAGTCGCGCAATCTTGCAGGCGTCCGAGTAACTGCTACTTCCTATACTAACCAAGCAGTCTGCTTCCGTCTCATTCAACTGCTTGGCAATCTCCAGGATATCTTCGTAAGGCGAGTGCGCACCAACACCAGACTTTGTTCCTACGATGAACGAGCCCATCTTCTCTTTCAATTTCTCTACCACATCTGTGTTCTCGTCAAGCGCCCTTGAATGAACGAGGACGACGCGACGACAGCTCCATTCTCCGATCGCTATTACTGTATCCTCTAGATATTTCGAATTCAAAATGGCGTTGTGCCCTTTGCGGGCTAGGACAGGAAGTTGTTGGATAGTGCGCTTATTGTGGCCCGTACTGTAGTAATTGTAGTTCGACATGACGACCTCGGCTTTCACAGACAAAAGAATGCGGACACAAGATAAGTGTATGTCGTATCGCACGGCCTTATCGTCGCGACGAAGGTGAACCTGGTCGTATTTGCTGCTGTGACATAAATCTTACGCAATGCGTCATCCTACCGCGGACACAACATACACCCCACTGCTCCACACCACTGAATCCATATCAAGAGCTGGCCTAAAAAGTTGGGCCGCATCGTCTGACAATGCGAATCGTTAAAACCAACGGGACTGCATGGGCCGAGCAACGCTGTGATAGGTTGTGATATGTCAGGGTCCTCAGGGTCTCGCTTCGAGTGGCCCTAATTCGTCGTTGGGCCTAAATAAAATCGGGTTTCTCTCCAAGTTTCCTGGACGCTAGGCAGACAAGCAGTAATGCTGTGTTCCTAACCTTGGTTGCTCGAGACAAGCGACACCGAGCCAACGACTAAGATCGACGTAGAGCGGTCGTTTTGGCGAAGGATTTGCCGAGCGGAACGAAATTGTGGATGCAACTGACGCGATCGTCTAACCCGAGAGAATTGCGGAGCTCCGGGTTTCACAAAGAGTTGTCAAAATCATCGAGTAGCGCGGACGTCAATCAGCTGCCTGTGCCGCTCCTGAATGTGCCGTACACTTGTAAAGCTCCTTCAACGCTCTGTATGAGACCGAATGCCATTGTTAAACAGAGAACTACGATGGCCACCCAGAACGTATACCATTGTACACCGTTCCGGCGGTCATGCCACCACTGAGAGAACGTTCGCGGTGTTGCCTCGTCAAAGACTTGCTTCAAGACGACCAAGCGGTCATGCCAGTATGTAAAGTTCTCAATTTGCCGGTCGTCCGTCTTCAGATGGCCACAGAGAAGCAGATGGGGATCGAACTCGTCGAAATTAGGCAACTGTCGAGACCAGTCACTTACGCCAGCATCTGATTGAGGGAAAAGGAGGGCGAGCGTGTGGATTGTCTCTGCGATGAGACCGTCAGGGAAGGCTGTACTAGTAGGTGTCAACAACCATCTTGTGAACTTTGGATGCTTGTTCACATACTTGTGCGTTTGGCACTTCAGAACCGATGCATGGTGAAATATGTAGAGTTTTGTGTCATCGTCCGTCAGTCGTAGATGGTCCAGAAGGTTGCTTGTCGGTAGTATTTCTACACCAGCTATACGATCCAGATTCAACGCATTGAACACGCGTTGAAGCTTGACACCCTTGTGCCCCAGCCATGGAGTAGAATCGAATCCAGAGGCTACACAATTCTTGAACGATTCGCCACTCCACTGTAGTTGTCGTCTGCCACAGAAGCCATACTGGGTATTCCCGAAATCGACCATAAGCCAAAGGCTGGCGGCAAGGTCGATGGAGCGATCGACAAGCTCGTCTTCGTTGTCATGAGTTTTTGTGAGCTTTGCTCTCAAGGTCAATTGTATGTTTTCGCGCGATTTGTCCTGTTCGAGCGCAGTTACGACGTCGAGAATGTCCTGGTGTGTACGCGCCAGGACGTGTCTTCCGCCATCATGAAGGGCACGCTCGCATTCCCGGTGATAAAACTTCCAGTAGGCCTCGAATTGGTCAGCATCACGATGGAAAAGTGCCCAGGTGGGGTGAGGTCCCCAAAAGGCATTGCTGATGAGTGCTTTTGTCGAAGGATGGAGCGCGTCGAGGAGGGAAGCCGCAGGGGAAGCCATAGCGCTAGTTCCCAAAGGGCAGTGACGTTGTGTGGTACTCCAGATGTAAACTCAATATTCACGAAGAGACCTCACAACCTTCAACAAGAAAGACAGTGGCTATAAGCGCCCATCACTTCTGCAACATGGACGAATCTACTTGGGGCTGCGCATGCTGCGTGAGCCTCGATTGGCGGGGCGACATGCAGCTCGCACTGCCTCAGCCGCATGCTGCGCATTCAACCACGTCGTCAGCTCACCGGAACCGCCCCATTAACACATTTAAATCCTGTACAATAGTCCACTACCGGTATCCCGCCATGCCAGAGTGAACTGAATGTCGGCAATTGTCATTACCTCGTGGGAAGGGCCAACAATGAAGACACTAACCAACATTCGACGAAGCAGGACCTTGCGCAGTGCAAAACTTAAGACAAGCTCTGTTGCGGGGTGCTGGCCATGTCCACAAAAGTCGATTGGTCGATTCATCGCGAGTATTGGGAACCAAAGTTGCTGGGAAGCCGTCGGTCCAGCGCGGACGACCTTCCTCTCCCTCGGCCAGAAAATCAAGGAGTTCCTCGATACGTATAGCGAACCCACCTCAACATGGATCACCTGGTCTATCTACATGGTTGGATATTCGCCAGAAACAGCCACACCTACCATAATCTTCTGCTGCGAAGATGAGACTCATCGCAAGAGGATCAGAAATACAATCAGAGACAGCAGTGTACTGGAAGGTTACACTGGTATAGCCTTGAAACACCTACCACGAGCTCCCGACTACAATCAGTTGGTCCAGTTGGCATCATCTACTAGCGCAGAGGAAGTCGAAGAATATCCCAATGAAGTACCACCGCCATATAGGCCTGCATATGGGCCTGCCATCCTTAGCACTTCACGCCACCCTGAAAGCGGCTGTCCGCTGTATATACAGGTATCTGGCCATGTCAACGCTATGCGGAAAGCTACGGCTGGTGGGTTAATACGCATTTATGGACAAAACTGCTTGACCACTGCCGCACATGCTTTTGCTCATTTCCCGATACCACCCTCAAATTCTAGTCCCCATGGGGACCTTTACTTCTCAGATAGTGATGAGGATGGGGAAACAATGAGCGCGGCCAGCTATAGCTCGGAAATTTCTCAGTCGCAGGACGACGACAGTCTCTTCTCACCAGATTCAAGCAGTTCGTCGAGCATGGTGACTCCACCATTTCAGGAAATTATAGCAACATCAATCGAACCAGCTTCAGAAGACACAACGGACCGTACATACCCTGAGACGGAGCCACACCTTCAAAATCAGCTAGTTACTCCTCCAGAATCCACCTGTGTGATTGGAAACACACTGTTCCTTTCAACAGAGTGGTCGCAGCCGGATCTGGACTATGCTTTGATACGATTAATCGACGATTCTTCTGGTCTTGACATCGACGATATGATATCAAGGAAAGCATTAGTCTTTCCAGTTCCGACAACCATAGAAGACTTCCGCCGCCTCAAACATACTTCTGTGACTGCTGATACTGCCTCTGCGGGTACTGTAAGCGGTCACATCAGTGCAACCCCAGTCTTTCTGCGCATACCCAGTGCGACCACCTTCCAAGAAGTGTATGTGGTTAAGTTGGAAAGGCCTCTTACAAACGGGGACTGCGGCTCATGGGTGTTTGACGCTATATCCGGTTCGCTGCACGGCCATATTGTTGCCGGCTCTCCAAACAGTGGGACGGCGTATATTGTCCCGGCATATCAGATTTTCGACGACATCCAGTGGCATCTCCAAGTTATCAAGCAGCGACTTGAAGTGATGGAATTGGCGGAATCGAGAATGGAAGACAGGGCAGCCGAGAAACGCGAATCGTTCACAGATTCACAAGCGACGGACTCTAGGAGCCTCAATAGTTCACACAAAGGCAAAGGCATTGACGAGTCCACACCTTTGGCAGAAGACAATCATTCTGACGCCGGTGAGCTCTCACCTACCGCCATTACTGGATATACCGCAGATTCCAAGATGAGGAGAAAGACCCAGACCGGTTGTCTCCCATGCAGAGAACGTCACATAAAGTGCGGCGAGGAGCACCCTTCTTGCGCCAACTGCACTAGGTCTGAGCGCCGATGTGAGGGCTACAACTCGGGAGTTATCTCCAAACTTCACGTCGAGTCTCAAAATCGACCTTATTCAGTCCCTCCATCGCAGGGTAGTGGGGCTATCATGGCGCAAGATAACCCATTTGATACGGATCCGCCTCGAAAAAGGTGTGAGACGCAAGATGGCCTGTCGAATTCAATCCAGCCTGAAGCAGAGTCGACAGAGATTTCATCTTATGGCATCATTCTACTGGGGCGTGAAAAGGGAAATCAGGAGGGCTCGATTAGCGGAAAGTTTTCAAAAGGAGACGACGAAGAGTACGCTATCGACGAACGTGGCCATCACACCTTTGGTGCATCCGGCCGCCAAGCCCCATTACAATCACATCCATCTTCCTTGTCAGATGAACACGATGTGCGGGAAGCTGCCCATCGTGAGCTGAAGCGTCTGCACACTACTCTACCAGGTGATGATGACTATGAATCGCCCAATTTCTCCTCATCAAGTCGAGCTTTGAGCGCTCAAGGATCCAACCTGTACCATGGCCAAAGAACCGGAACTGAAATCACCGTTGAAGGAGATCTCACAGCAAGGTTCCGAGCCCTTCTCAGCCAAAAGCGGGTCCAGTCGCTTCGAGATCGCAAAGCATACGTATCAAACCCTGAAGCTGCAGCGACTCAAGTGCTCACCACACAGTCGCACTACAACGACAACACCCCCCCTCCTGCTTACTCTACGATACAGAACATCCCACTTATTCCTACTCAACCTGTACGCGCAAACGCGCTAAGGTTCAGAGGGCTTTTGCTACATATCTCAAACATACCATTGGCATGGGAGAATCCGGGTTTGTTGGATGAGGCATTGCAGCTAGTTCCGCTGCAACGTATTTACCAAGAAGCGGAGGAAGAAGCTTTCATATTTCAAGCCGAAGCCGAAAGCTTAGGGCCGGGTCAAAGGGCCGCTTGGGGCTATCAAGACTGCGTTGCCAGGGCACTGCTTCGTTGGTTCAAACGCGATTTCTTTACTTGGGTGAACAACCCGCCTTGCGACCGTTGCTACAGCCCTACAACAGCTCAAGGACTTACTGCGCCCATACCAGATGAGGCGGCCCGCGGTGCAAAACAAGTCGAACTATATCGATGTACAGCTAGCCCTTGTGGTAGCTATATTCGATTTCCGCGATATACAGATGCGTTTGTTCTCATGCAGACCCGCCGTGGCCGGAATGCCGAGTGGACTAATTGTTTCGGTATGCTGTGTCGAGCTGTAGGCTGCCGAGTAAGATATGTTTGGAGCGCGGAAGACCAAGTATGGACAGAAGTATATTCTTTGCACAGAAATCGGTGGGTACATGTGGACTCATGCGAGGAAGCCTGGGATAAACCGCCGCTATATACACGTGGTGAGTATTTTGCATCCTTCACAAGACTGACTACTAAGAAAACGACAGGCTGCGGTAAAAAGCTCTCTTACTGCATCGCGTTCTCAGTCGATGACGCTGAAGATGTGACCAGACGTTACGTACGTAATCGCACGTCTGCTGCTCCCCGAGATCGTTGTTCTGAGTCAGAACTTCTTCACATTATGGATGAAATCAGAGCTGTACGCCACCAAAAGTTGAGCAAGGAGGACCGAATGAGAATCCAAGGCGAGCACATACGAGAGCAGAATGAACTCCAAAGTTTCGTGGTCGGGGCGCTTGTCGCCGAACTCTGGTCCCTCAATCTTCAGAAATCGACGGACGGCTCTATCGGTGTCGCTACTGATGGCCGGAAACGTAAAGAAGTCGAAGACGCACTTAAGCCTACCAGCCAGCCAAGTAAGTTCTCAAAGGGTCATCGGAAGCTCGGCAGCTGACCACCAACAGATACATCAGGAATGAGACAGCCGAGTCGCAATGTTCATTGGGAGCAGTGAGCGTATAGTTCTTCACATCTCCTTGTGCAATTCAGATACGTTAGCCAATCAAACGGTAATTGGAAATATGACAATCAGGCTCTAACGATGGACACAAGACTTCCAGTCTTTGCTGTGAAACTACCAGCGCGATGACCTTCAGCATGTTCAAGTCCTATCGATTCTCTACGTCGAGAACACGAGGAGCAGAAATCGAATACCTACAACAATAAACCATGCGTCTAGACCCCTAGCCAGATAGCCAGGGTATGGCACTGCTTGTTTTGCGAGTCATAATATCAAAAGCATGCAGCGATAAGTCTCACACCATCTCGTTGGAGATGTTCACCAATGCGACGCACTGCGCAAAAGACTAGCGGCAAGATAATATTGATCGAAATACTGGCGAAGTGTTACCCTCTAAGTAAGCACAATCGACCACTTACGACCTGAAGTACGGTATGCGACAGTACACAGCCACGGAGAACTCGTAATCGAGGGATGCCTCATGTTTCCATTGGACAGCTCCCAGCTTTGTTTTCCATTGTTCTACGTGTCAGCGTTGCCGCGTCCCAGGCTCCGCGGCCCTCACGCTTTCACGCTGTCACGCCTCGCTTAGCACCCCGCATCCATCAAGTCTTGATGTCACCCATAAGATGCCACGATCTGGATACCAAGCAACGTCCAAGCAAAGGGCCGAGCCATCCTTGCAGGTAAAGCCAGGTACACTGTACCCCAGATTACACTAAGCCTACTCCGCACCTCGCCAATCGTGGGATGGGTAGAGCATTGGACCTGACGGCACGTTTTACCCGAGTTCTGAGCCCACGTCCTGGACGACGTTACATGATTGGAATGGCGTTCACTAGTATCGACGTGTCGTAGGATCTTGCCAATGAGGCCCCCTGTTGGAATGCTGGGGTCAGTGAGTCTTGATGTCACGGCAATACTACCACAAGATGAGGCGAAGGATGTAGGTGCCGCGTATAATTTGCCTTATAAGTCCAAAGGTACATAAGGCACTGGCTTCTCACACCGGAAGTGAACATCCCAAATATCGAACGTCTCATTCACGGAGTTACTCGTACTCGACCTCTGAATACGCACCTCCATCACGACCATGCACAAATCTCTCCTCCTCCCCCTGGGCCTCCTGCCCCTCGCCCTCTCGCAATCTCCTCCCAGGTCCAAGAAGCCCCCTCCACCCCCGTCCTCCTCAACAGCACAAAATCCGGCGTAATCCCCACGCTCCCCACAGCAACACCCTTCACCGGCGTCGACACGCTCCAAGGCGCCATAATCTCGCCCCTGCCTCCCCTCCCAGGCTACACCGGCCTCTTGGGAACCGCAACCGCGCAAACCGCCCAACCCACCTCAACCTACCTCGCCTCGCTGCCGCCCACAATGTTCAACCCGCTCGTCGGCACCGTCGTGCAAGGCAGCTTAATGGCCGTCGGTGGGCCCAGCGGCGTAACCTTCACCGTTAACATCACGAACCTACCGCCTCAAGCACAATACGGACCCTTCAACTGGCACATCCACACGCTGGCCGTCCCCGCTGATGGAAACTGCACCGCGACGCTCGGCCACCTGGATCCCACGAACCGCGGCGAGCTGTACATGTGCGATGCAAGCATGCCTGCGACATGTCAGGTGGGCGACCTCGCGGGGAAACACGGGGGCAAGATCATGACCGAGGGCTCGTTTTCGACGAGCTTTGTGGATCCGTATTTGAGCGTGGTTAATGGGAGTGCAGGGTTCTTTGGGGGGTTGGGGTTCGTGCTGCATAGTGCGAATACGACGAGGATTACTTGTGCGAACTTTGAGATGATGGGTGCGAGTGGTGGTGGGAATGCTAGTGGTACGATGAGTATGATGCCTAGCTCTACCGGGACGGGTGCTATGCCGCAGTATACGGGTGGTGTGGCTAGGGTTGGAGCGGCGGGTGTTGGGGCGGTGGGAGGTGCGGTTGTAGCGCTGTTGTTGTTGTAGGCCGTTTGCTGATTGTATATGTAATTTAATGTATGGTGATTACGTGTAGGTTGGGATGAATGGATGGGTTAATGACTGAAACATATCATGTGCTTTGATTTACCTCTTCCTAATTCCCTCTTTTGTAACATTAAGCTACAAAAGCTTGCACGTATTCCAAAGAACGTCATTGGTTATTAACAGCGGAGTAATTACTTGATGTACAAATTATCGACCGGAGCCACAGCCTATAGGGCTAATAGGGGGTATATCGCCAAAATGCGTGTCTACACCATCATCAAAAGTAACAGTAGAGACATGAAGGGTTGACCTTCGCCCTTCCATCGTACACCATCAACCGTCATTTCATCTCATCTCCACTCACTCACTCGTTCAATCAACAACAACGCCCTTAGCACCATATCTCTCCCTCCCATACCTATCCTCCGCCCAATCATCACCTTCCGCAAACGCCACCCGTCGCTCAGGCTTATGAATGCGTACGCACCACAAAAAGTAGTCTTCAAGCGGTAGCAAATTCAACAGCACGCGATTCCCCGTCCACGCCAACCCGCAGACCATAGCTCCCGCAACAGCATCCAGAATAAAATGATTCGCAGTAGCAACAATCGCAACGAGAATAACCGCCGGATACGCCACGCCAAGGGTAATGCACAGCAACCTCCTCGCTGAAGGCACGCGCATGCGCAAGCCCATGGTCAACGGAACGCTGCGGGAGCGACGGTGCTGCGGCGCAAGCGGGATGGACATGACGGTGAGGCCGATGAGCAGGGAGTAGCCGAAATGCAGCGACGGCATGGCCGCGTACTGGTTGCAGAATTTGTTCTGCGTCCAGACGCTGCTTTCGCCCTCGGCGCCGTGCACCGTGTCGACGAAGCCGTAGCTGCGCGCTTCTTTGCCGACGGCGCCGGGCACGTTTGCGTCGGAGAGGAGGCGCGGTGGCATGCAGGGCCAGAGCGTGAACACGATGAAGGCGATGAGGTTGCAGACGGCCATTGTGCGGCGGCGCGCTGCGTAGAGCTTTGGACCCGCGGGAGAGCCGTCGGCTTCGCCTAGCGGCTTGTTGTGGAGGGGAAGGTCGAGCCGGTTGCGCGTCGTGGTGTAGTAGAAGAGCCAGACGAGGAAGAGGATTGTGCCGGGGATGTGGATGAAGGAGTATATGCGGTTGGTCCAGTGCATGAGGAACGGGTGTTGGAGGAACCAGTTTTGCACGGACAGTTCGTAGAAGATGTGGAGGTGTTGTTCGAGGTGGATTACTTGCAGGGCGTGGCGGCGGGCGACGTTGACGGTGCCTTCGACCATTGTTACGGCGGAGAAGGCGCGGCCGAGTTGGTATACCTGGTTATCATGGAGTTAGTAAGTAGTTTAATGACGGGGTCAATATTTTGTTAAGGAGGGAGCTTGACGTACCCAGTATATCAACGCCCAATACCAAGCTTCCACTAGGAACGGAAACTTCTTCAACAGCCTACTCAAGAAGTAATCTTGAAACCTTCTTGTATTAGGGCTAATGACCTCTTTCCTCAAGCCCAATATCTTGATCTCCCGTTTTCGCCATTTCGGCTCGTCGTCGACATTCGCTAGTAGACTCGCGGACGACGATGGACTGGAGCGACCAGAATCAAAAGAACTCGACGAAGCAGGCGATGATGAGCGCGGTGAGTTTTGGTATATTCTTCTACGGCCGAGCAATCGGTATTCTGAGTTTCGGTTTACATATGTGCCTCCGAAGAGTAGTGTGATTACCACAAGTGGCTCTATGAACGCTCCTGCGCCCATGACTGAGGGTTGGAGGAAAGGAGTGCGGAGGCTCGAAGAAATCCGGAGAGAATTGTAGTTTAAGAGCGCGTAGAAACCAACGGGAGATTTCAGGCGGTCAATTAGTGTAGACGGTCATCCGCAGGATCCGACGGTATGGTCACGCAGGCCAGGGTAGCTGCCGGATACAGTTCTAGGTATCTGTCGGGGATAATGTTTCTACGGTGATCGCACGCGATAGTCCTCCAAGTACACACAAGAAGAAGGTCCGGTCGAGTGAGGGTATTTAGGAATAACGCGGATAGGACAGCAAGAAGAAGAAAAGGAAGTAGAAGCTTAACAACCAAGACGACAGCGACGTAGACCACAGGCAGTAGTGGCGCATAGTGAAGTCAGCGGACCGGCTTCCCAGGGCTTCAAAATCTTCCAAGGTTACTACAGCCAGTTAAACTTGACTAAAAGTGAGGAAACAGGCAAGGGCCGGCCATGTCGGATCGGACGAAGCTGCCACACACGGCAGCGGCAAGCATTCGTGCGATGCACGCTGCTCGTTTGGCTGGGTAGAGCAAGAGCCGGCTTCCGTCCGGTATGATTAATCTGGTCGTCATGCGAATGCCGGAATGTTATTCGCTAGGCTTTGCGTCACGGCCATGCGTCACCAATCTTTCGCGCTGTTGAACTCCGGCTTCTATCATAGGCTGCTGTTTGTAGTTCCGTCTTCAATGCGGTTTACGACTACTTCTTGCCTTGTTTGTGTCTGGCTGGAGACGCTCGCGTGCCCGTTTCGCGTTCTTCGGGTCGACATGTGTGAGGTGAGGTGTAAGAGGCACGGGGCACGCGACCCACTGCCCAGATCGTCAACGATAGGTTTAGCGTCCGCCGCTTGCCGGTGAATAACGTCGCGGCAGGATTCGTCGTGCAGCGGTCGGAGTTGTAGAGAATGCGAGTCCCGAGTACTTATGGCAAGGCTGTTTATTGCAGATTGTAATTACTTGCCACTTATTGTATTTGAATTGGGTCGCTCGCTGCTGTCTTTGCCTTCCCTCAAGTTCCGAACTTGACGGACGTAGGCGCATATCTCAACATGGCTATCAGAACGTGGTCGTACGAGACTCGCCCTGCCCCGTCAATGCCATGCAAGGTCGGAAATTCTGCACTGACTTCCAACTTGGTGAATGGTCGTGTGTGGGTGTCAACTTGTGGCTGCAGGATAAGCACTTGCTGACGCTGGCTTGACCATCCTATTGGAAAGCTGTAGTTGCTTGCAAAGCTTGGATTAAACCTTATGTGCCAAAAATCCCTGTTCTAGTCAATGAGATAGCTATATCATCCGAAGCTACCACCGTGGTACAGTGGGCGTTCGTAGTCAGCCAATCATGTCGTCACCATCAAGTCGCCCGAGGCACAGGTGCTACCACATATGCCGATCAGTGTGTTGTCAATCGCGCTTGCTCATGCTTCCAAGTATCGTAGTGATGGGATTTTATTCTTTCTTCCAAGTAAGTAAGTAAAGGTCTGCCTTTCGACCTAAGCATGGCAATCAAGCAGCAAACCCAGCCTAATAACTCAGGGTTGTATAGTACAAAGGAAATAGAGACTCTTATTACAGCGAATGCAACCAACCACGCTATGCACCAAAGCTTCAAAAACCGCCCGTGATGATGTACCCAAAGGAAAATGGCGCCAGCCATGCACTCGAGATGAGATGATTATCGAATATGCCGGTTTTCCCGTGATGTCTCCGGAACGCCTTGCTGACTGTGATCAAGGAAAGAAAAATGGTGTATACTGCAGTAGATATGAACAAGAAGCGAAAATTGGACGTAGCCAATTGAAATGGTGATGAGGGTGCCGCTCCCTGGAAAGCGTTTAAGCTAATTTTTGCAGCTGTCCGTCGACCCGAGATCAGCAAGCGACACTCGTGAACGGTGCGCTCTCTTGGAGGTCTTCCACAAGAGCGTCCACGTTGTTGAGATACTTGCCCAGCAGGTATTGCTTCTCCTCCTGGCTCCGGGTGTTCTTCTTGAGCGCGTTGCTATCGTCGTTACCGTTGGCGATGCTAGTCCGTCGGTCGAAAGCATTGGCAAGCTTGCTTGGGCTCCGCTGCAGGCCGGCAACTGGTACCTCTGGCATCAGGTAGAAGTATAAGAACTCCAGCAGTTTCACCTTGACGCTCTGTGTCGTCTCCTCGTCCTTGAACAAGCTCGTTACCGTGAGCAAGCCATCCATGTGCTCGAACGTTCGGGTATTCTGCGGTGTTGCGAGGAGCGCTGTGACGAGGACCAGAAGGGCTTGCGACTGTATAGCGGGGCAGTTGTAGGGATCGAGGAGGTCGAGGAGCAGGTTCATGTAGACTTGGCGGCCGAATATGATGCGCGATGGAGGATGGAGGAGAAGAAGGCCTTGAAGATTTGACAACGACGAGAGGATGAGTATGTCATTCTGGCCGTCTGAGGGTTTGATCGTCAGTCTCGGGTTGAGTGGAATGTGGTATCGCTTATTACCTTTGCTGCTTCCCATACCGAGTAAGCGTTCAAGGCAGTCTGCTACGCGCGTCGCGACTGTAAAAGAAATCAGCTTCTATCACATTTGTCCCCTTATAGCTGGTGAACATACCATTCCACTCAAAGCCCTCCTGTAAGCGGAAGAACTCCCTGAATGCAGGATCCTCGGGCAGCTGTCCTAGCTTCTTCGGTGTCGACTGTTGTTGCTCGCCCAGGTTGATCGCAGACGCGTTCCGTCGGTGTCCTGGCGTGGACTGTCTCGACTTGCTGCTGGAAAGACATATCTGCGCCAGCATGCCCTCGATCTGCCGTAGCCCCTTTCGGATCTTCTGCGTGTCCTTGGACGCAATGTTGTCGAAGGCGAGGGAGAGTAAGGCCTCCATCGCGAGCACCTCTCTGCTATCTCCACAATGTAATAGTCGTAGTGAATGCCCAGCTAGTTGTCGTCAAGATATACAGTGGCTATGTATGCAGCCGAGATGCAGTGGAGTTAGGATGTCGGAGCGACGAAGAAGGCGGCAAGGGGAGGAAAGAGGTGCATGCAGCTAAGGCTTGAAAATGCGGAGAAAGGGTATATTTTGAGCTTGTGTGGGTCGCGAAATTGGGCGTTGGGCCGTCTGGAACTGGCCGAGGGCGCGGGTGCAATGACATCGATAAACAGCCGCCGTTGCTACGGAAATGGCGACCCACTGATTATGGCCCGACCCGTGCACCATCCGACTGCAATTGAACAACAACAACTCACCTCCTTAGCATCGTGCCGTCCGGTCCTTATTACGAGATATTTCACTACCTCTGCTAAACTCGATGCGCTTGCTGCAGCTTGCCTGACAATGATGGTCCTATTGATGAATGCGATGAGCAACGGCGCTATCGAGGAGCGTCGCACTGCATGAGCACGTCACCATCAGTTAACAATGTGGGATTGACCATCAAGATTGGGAGCGAGGACGCGAGGCTGCATGTACCATCGTACTCTAGGAGGGGAAATGCGAGAAAGACATGCATTGGGCGCAGCCGCCAAAGAGACGCTTTACCAATGCTGTTCACCGGACCTTGGCATAGCGTGCCTCTCCACTACTCACTGCGCCCTCTTGATAACCACATTCGGTAGACCACGACACAATGTTACAAATCTACCTTGCATCTCCCGCTTAATCGTGCCTTAGTAACAAAAACGAGCCGTGGAAGCGAGGCTCCGGTGACTTCATGCGTTTAGGTGATTGCTGAGCCACTCCAATTGAGCCCCACAGATCCACCTCTGCCTCAGCCTCAAGGCGATGGATGGTTACACATACATAAACTATCAAGCATTCTAGTTGAGTAATTCTAGCACTCTACTCAGTCGATTCACATCTGTCCTTGCACATGTCGCAGTACACAATATATATTCGGTGTCGATTCGATTGGCTGAAATCACCTAAAAGTACATTCGTTGGTTGACCCAAAGAAGAGATGGCTAGGCAATCATCTTACAGAGGTACATCAACCAGTATACTGATATGGATTAACATCGTCTAACAGCATTTCAGACGTCTTTGGCGCCTTGACCTTACCTGCTTCACTCGTTCGATTCATACTCTTCGTACCATGTGGCTACTATTGGGTCTTCGCAAAGAATCACAACAGTGTCATCCAGAATCACATTGAGCTTCACAACGGCACATACCCGGCAATCATCGTCGCAGGAGAGAAAATTGCAGTGCAATGGGGCATTTTCACATTTTACTGGAATTTCGCCGTCTGGATAGCTTCGATGTTGGTCTTAGCACCCCTGCACCTCCCCTTTGCGATTATCGACGTAGTGATTACTAGGTATATGAGTTTGGCCACACATTATCAGCACAGCTACAGTTTCCAAAATAAACGCCACTGCAATCCGGACCAGAATCCTAACTTTTACGACTGGCTGCGGCCGGCGGGTGCAAACGAGAGCTTCTTCGAGGCCGCAGCAAGATTGAATGCCACAGTATCAACGCCGACAAAGATGTGTGAGGATTTCGTGGAGGAATGGCAATATGGCGTTGCTATCTCGTGAGTCTCAGTCGTCGTTCCCCTACGCACATTCGAGTCAATGCTCTAACGTGTATACGCAGATTCTTCTACGCACTCATCTCTCTCCTTCAGATGCTCGCTTTCTTCGGCACTATCTGCACCGCCAACAACCAGGCTATTCATACCAAGCAGAACTGGACGTACATAGCTAAGAGCACATTTTATTGCGTTGGGCAAATACCCAGGGGCGCAATGCTGCTCTCATGGGCCCTCGGAGTGATCCTGCCTGAATACCTCTTTCGCTGCCTGCCGCAATGGATACAGAAACCAGTACGATATGGCGAGCGTCAGGTCGCCAAAGCCGGATTGGGAGTGGTACAAGAGACGGAGATGCAGGTGACTGGAGTCACAACAAGTGTCAAGCACAAAATACGGGGGCGAAGGGAGAATGGAAAATATGCCGGAGGTGAGGGGGAACAGACGCCTCTTGCTGAATTCCTGGGTATGTACGACATGTTGATGCTCGTCACCGAGCACCTGCACTACATCGACATCAACAACCTAAGCCGCGTATCGAAGAGCGTGCGCGAAGCCGTCCTCCCAGAACAAGACTTCGACCGGCGCATGAAAGTCTTCAAACTGTACACGTGCAGCAACACACCACACAAGGAGCAATGCTGGACCTGCAACAACCAAGTCTGCGCGGTAAGTTCCTCGTCCTCTTCTCCCCACCACCACACTCACCTAAACTCCCCTTCAACTAACCTGAACGCCTTCCTTCCTTCCAGGACTGCTCCACCACCATCTCCTTCCCGCAAACCACCATCCTGCACCACCTCGACAACTGCACCCCCTACTGCACACCCTGCTACAACGCCTCGATCCTCCCGCTGCGCCCTCCCCCCGGCATCACCTACGCAAGATACCCCTACTGCGTCTGCGCCCCGGAAACGAACCATCCAAACCCCTTCATACGCTATGTCAAGGGCGCCAGACACTATGCTCGACGCTACGCTGCCGTGCACCAGCTTCAGCGAACGGTATGTGGCGAGTGTAGTTGGAAGAAGAATGAGGTGTTGTTGGAGATTAGGGAGAGGAGGACGAAGAGCGACTTGAGGAGGGGAGCGTGCAAGAAGGATGGGAGTGGGAATAGTGGGGAGGAGTGGGTGAGGTGTGCGAAGGTGGGGTGTGGCAGGGCGTTGGGGACGGGGCCTAGGTGGTGGGTTTGTGGGAACGCGGCGTGTGGGAGGGAGTGCACGAGTTCGTTGCATAAGGCGTGGGGAGGGGGTGAAGGAAGAGGAGAGGGTTGGGGAGGATGCTGTTTGATGAACGGTAGCTTCATGACCTTTTTGTATTGTTGAATGGTGATTGCATTTGATTGAATTGGGATAAAACTTGAGACTACCACCGGATAGACACGCCCACGAACACAGCTCATGACGAACATGAGACATGTCCATTTTACTACCAGTTACATAGTAGTGCAGCATAGTATATCACATCTCCAACTCGTCCCTCGATTCTCATTTCCTAATCTCAATATCGCTACTCGATCCACCAACCGTACCAGATCTTCGGCTTTCGCAAACTACCCCACGTGAAGTCTTCCCAAGTCAAGACCGAACTCCATGTATATCAAGGCAGGCGCGTGCTTTGAGTCACTTGTCTGGTTGGTTGAGTCTCTCACAGGACCTAGGACTTGACGCCCAGAATGAACGAGCAGTCCATGTCCTTGACCTATCATAGTTAAATCCCTCGTTAGCAAATTAACCAACCACATAAGATGCAATGCAACGAATATGCGTACCCTCAACTTTGGTCCCCCCGCTGGAGAAGAACAGTCCAGCGTAGGCTGACTCCACAGTCCCGCCCGACACTCGCCACACGCCTTCCACGCCTCGTCGTCGTACCATTGGCAGCTGGTTGCGCTGTTGGTGCCGTTGGTGTAGGTGAAGAGGAGTCTGTCGTTGGTGTAGTCAAAAGGGCCAACACTCAAATCGGGATACCCAGGAATCAAATGATTAACCCCCGTCGCCACACCAGGCGCTAAACTCACGCCCGCGACGACGTTGCCGTTGGAGTAGATTCCATGGGCAAGCTTTGTGCCGTCTGTGGAGCAAGATTCCGTGGTTTGGAAGTGAAAGGGCAGGATGATTTCAGTAGTCCCGGTGTTGTCGGGGTATTGGATGATTTTGGGGATGAGTGTTGTTTTGGAGGCGGCCAGGGCGTTGACTTCTGAGGGGAGTTGGGCGACGGATGGGGAGGGTGGAAGGTCGTCGCGGCGGGCAGCGGCGTTGGTGTGGGAAGTGTCAGTGTCGTTAGCCTGGTCCTCGTCCTGGTCCTGGTCCTGGTCCTGGGCGGCGTTGTTGTTGTTGTTCCAGTTGACGACGATGTTGCAGTTTAGCGTATGAGACTATCGCACCTAACGTCAGCAAATTCCACATCCATCATCCACGCCACCAGGAAAGTGCAATTCGATCCTCAAGAAAGATCGAGGGGGACTTGAACATAGGTAACATACCCTTGCCTCCGTATCCCCCTTCGCACACGCAATCACGCCACTCGGCTGCCACTTCTCCGTCTCAACACACCACCCGCACTTCTTGAATTCCCCCTCCTTCCACTTGCAGTCATTGTTCCCATACTGAAACGGTACCTTCCGCGCGCCATAGTCGTACGGCCCGAAGCGCAGGTGCCGCATACCCAGGGTAGTCAAGTCTAGATCGACGCCCGCGACGATGCGGTCGCGGTCCTGGGGGGAGCCGAAGTCGTGGGTGAAGCTGATGACGGGGGAGACGAAGTAGGCTTGTGCTTGACGGATGCCTGGGGAAGTGTCTTCGGTGCAGTATTCGGTGATGTCGAGGGTGAAGGAGAAGAATTTGGGGGTGGAGGCGGCGTGGGGATGTGTAGAAGTGGTGGGGAGCGCCGTGTAGGTTTGCGTGACGGTCTTGGGCGTGGGCGTGGGCTGGGCGACGATGTCTTTGTATTCGCCTTCGGGAGGAGAAGCTTGACGCGCAGTAATGGCCTTGGTCTCGACGGCTTCATCTCCAGCGGCAGCCTCATCGTCTGCACCTTGCTTGCTTGCCCCCATGTTGACAACGCAGTCCATCTTGTATTGCTGTACACCTCGTTAGTCCTCGTCCACTTCCCTCATTCTCACCCCCTTCCCTTTCCCTCCCCCCTCCTCAGAATCAAAACAAAAACCAGGAAACTCACCCTCAACCCAGACACAGGGCAATGTTGCGGCCTCTTATCCCACCCATGCCCATGGCACCAACCACACTTCTTATACTCATTCATGCCCCACCCGCACTTGCCATACGCAAACTTGACCTCCGACTTACCGGAATTCCAGTTGATGAACAGATCCGTGCCGCGGCCCAGCTCAATGTACACGGTCTGCCCGGAGGTGAGGTGCATGTCGCTGCTGAAGCCGTAGCTGGTCCATGTTCCGCGCGCGTCGAGCTTGTTGTTGTCGCAGTAGGTGGTGAGCGTGAAGCCGAAGGGGAAGAATTGGTTGTCGTTGGTGGAGGAGGGTGTGTTGGGGATTTGGATGGTTTGGATAGTTTGGTCGCTTGGGAGGGCGGCGGCGCGGGCGAAGGTGAGGAGGCTCAGGACGAGCGAGAGGGTGGTGAGGAGGAGATTCATGATGGTGGTGGGCTGTGGGCCACTGGTGGTGTGTGAGTAGTGTAGGAGAGCTAGGGAGGACGACGGACGTTGTAGGAGTTTAGGTGGTCGAGCGAGTGTGTTGATAGATGTACAAGATAAAGTGGGTTGGAGTGAGAGAGCGAGTAAGATCAAGTCGGGTAAGAGAATATATGACGGACTCGACAAACGGACTCGACATTCACAGCGGGATGAAGGCGGCACAGAGTCAGGAGCACGGGCGCGTCAGTGAGCAAACGCTGGCGAGCGCCCGCTGCGCATGACCTCAGAACCTAGCATCTGGCGGTGTAGCTAGACAGAACAGTCATCGGAAAGTACGAGGCTGTGGAGAAATTGGTTTGGTATTACAATTGGTATAGACGTGCAACATCTCGCGTTGTGCTCAACGCATAGGGTATAACTTAGAGAGGGTATGAAGGAGCCAGCACACCAACGCCAAACAATGCAAATTAGGAAGTGCTGACGCTCATTGGACCAAAGAGACATGGGAATAGAGGAACAACAATGGTTCTAGTTCTTGACAAAGGAAAACAAAGACATGCCGATCAGCGCCTGCTGCTCTTGGTTCCGTTCCGACTCGGCCTCTCGTCCCTATACGAACGCTGAGCCTCTTTGCGTGGAAGTCCCATCTCCTCATCTTGGACCCGGCGGCTATCGTAAGTTGGCTGCGGCTGGCGCAGGGTATCGTGGCGTTCATCAAAGCTGTTGCTTTGCCCCTGCTCATCATCGAAATCCACATAGACTGAAGCAGGGCGCGGTCGTTTCTCACTTGGGAGCGCCGAATCCCTCTTCTTGAGCTCATCTGGCTTGTATACTTTGTCGAGATGTTGTTCAAGAAGTCGGACGTTCTTTCCATTGCACTTGACAGCTGCGTCTGCTAAATCGCCAATGAAGGGGACCAGGCCAACAATGAAGTCGAGGGCGAGATTGAAAAGCATCATCAGGAGGACGCTTTGTGGAAGACCACATTCGACCTTTCTCATACCCAGAATCAAGTTCAGCGCAAGAAGGCCATCTGCAGCGTCGCCAATTGCAGGTACCAGGCCGATGACTGACGACCAACCAAAGCGTATGCCGGCGAGGGTGAACAGGGCGTAGTCGAGTCTGTAGGCGGTCTTGCGGGCTTTGGCAAGGACGTCGGCATCGTGAGGGGGAATGTAGGCGGGAATGTCCTTCTTGACCTTCTTCATTTTGCCCTGCTTCCTGGGATGTGGGATCATCTCGTAGTAGGGGTCCTGAGTCGATGTTAGTGTGAGTCGAACTAGAGGATATCAGAGGTACTGACATATGGGCCTGAGACATCCTTCTTCTTGTACTT
This sequence comes from Neocucurbitaria cava, assembly GCA_027946455.1. Classification (NCBI taxonomy): domain Eukaryota; kingdom Fungi; phylum Ascomycota; class Dothideomycetes; order Pleosporales; family Cucurbitariaceae; genus Neocucurbitaria; species Neocucurbitaria cava. Next base: position 807,412 of record JAPEUY010000021.1, on the reverse strand, counting down.
CTCCATCTCCTTGCCCAGCACCTTCTTCATAGCATATTTGGCGGCGATTTGGGCCATGATTGCGGTGACGCTCGCTGGGTATGATGTAATGTGTATCGAGCGAGAATAATAATTGATGCGTCAAAAAGGTCTTCAGAAAAAGGCCTTATATGTCTTCCCGCTCAAACAAAGTCCTTTGACGGAAGCGCGGCGTGCGGCTGTCTCAGAGGGTAGCGGGTCGTGTGGTTGGCTGGCGGCTCTCCTCCCTAAGAATTTTGAAACGGGCGCGTCGCTGCCTATGTATAGCAGACGAGTGCGATTGCAGACAAACAAAGGTTCGCGGTGTTTGGCGAGGAGGTGAATGAGCGACAGAAGCGAAGAAGAGGCGACGTACTTATTATTGCATGATTGCGCTGGCGGTGAGTCGCCCGGTCTGGCCTGCCCTGATTCCGTTCCCAAACGCGTGACGGAGTATGTAACGTCATGGGCATGAGCGCCACAGGTGCACCGCCACTGCCATGTCGATCGCCTGCCAACTGCAGCCACACCAAGCATGCATCAGGCTCGAGGCTGCGGTAATATCTCGCATCCAAGCAACACGTCCGTCTGCAATACCCATATCCCGTATCCTTCTCCCACATTCTTTGCGCGGCTGTGCACGCCTTCACCATCCATCGCCGCCTTCTAGACCACTCGCTGCTCCCCGCGTCCCGCAACGCGACAGCTCTCTGACGCCCGCAAGCTCCCCACCAGCTTCTCACATGCTCCCCGACACGGGCCAGATCTCCAAGCACAATGACAAACAGAAAGATGACGCTAGTTGACTGGCTGGATGACTTATGTGTCCGCTTCATCGTCAACCTCCCCAATGAAGAGCTGCAGTCGGTGGAGCGCATATGCTTCCAGATCGAAGAAGCGCAATGGTTCTACGAAGACTTCATCCGCCCGCTCGACCCCAACAGCCTCCCGTCGATGCATCTGCGCAAGTTCTCGCAGCTCATGTTCCAGCACTGCCCGCTGTTCTCGGCCTACTCAGAAGAGCTCCATCAACAAGCGTACGAGCAGTTTCTCGCCTACAAGACACGAGTCCCTGTCCGCGGTGCGATAATGCTGAACGAGGACATGACACACGCGGTTCTGGTTAAGGGGTGGAAGAAGGGCGCCAAGTGGAGTTTTCCAAGAGGAAAGATCAACAAAGAAGAGGCAGACTTGGATTGCGCAGTGAGAGAGGTCTACGAAGAAACTGGGTTTGACCTACGAGAGGCCAATTTGGTAGAGCCAGACGAGCAGATGAAGAAGATCACTGTCACCATGCGCGAGCAGAGCATGATGCTTTACGTCTTCCGCGGCGTGCCCATGGACGCATACTTCGAGCCACGCACCAGGAAAGAGATCTCGAAGATCGACTGGTACAAGTTGACGGACCTCCCCACACTCCGGCGGAAAAATCAGGTGCAACAACAAGCAATGGGCAACGATTTGATCAAAGAGAGCAGCTTCTACATGGTTGCGCCTTTCCTTGGGCCGCTAAGGTCTTGGATAAAGCAACAGCACAAATTGGACAGGCAGAGGGCCAGGAACAGCGCACATCTGGCTCCGCCTCCCGCTATAACCGACGACGAAGATCTCCAGCCTGACATCTACGGGACGACCGCCGATGAGGCTCCACCGGTCGCGGGTGCGCAGTCCTCGGACAGCTTTGCGAATCTCGTAGCCCAACTAGGCCGCAATCATCGTCCGAGCGATACTTTGCCCGAAGTCAGCATACAAGCTCAAGTTCAACAGCCTGTGGATCCCGCAGCAGAGCTCAAGCGACTGTTGAGTGTAGGTATAGATATGTCCTCACCCCCCGTGGAAGCACCTGGTGCCCCTACACCTAGCCAACCCCAAGCAAATCCGCTGTTAGCATTATTTCGACAAGGGAACAGCCAGCCTGAAGGGCCTAGGATGTCGCTACCACAAACACCGTTCGAACAAGTCATGTCTCCACCAGAGCAACCCCAGAGCCCTCACGGGCAACACCATCCTCGGCCGCCGCAAAGTTACAACATGCCCCCACCTCCGTTCCCATACCCGCCGCACCCTCAAGACTTACCAATCCGCGGCCTTCCACAATTGTTCAACGGGGGGCCTTCGCATATGTCGCCTCAATACATCCCCCCACAGCCACAGCCTCCAAATATGCAGCAAGCGTTCGACCAACGAAACCCGCAGGTGCTAGCTCAACAGACTAGCTCTCAATTCACTGGAGGACAAGGGCGGCCTGCGATACCACCCGCATCGAACTTGCCTGCCCCAAAGCTCACCGCCCATGCACTTGGGCTCTTGAATTCTTTCAAGGTCAACGATCAGAAGCCAGCACCTACGCCATCGTCCACAAACACTGCCCAACCACAAGCGCAACGGAATCCGCAAATCACGCCTAGGATACAGCATCCAGTCCCTCAGCACCATCCGCACGATCTTGTCTCACCCAGAGGTTCATATGCTCCAAGTCCTCCTCAGTATCAGTCGCCTCCGGTCAACTCGAACTTCCAACCGGAGCAACCCAAGCCAAGGACTACGCATCAAGATTCTCTTTTGACGCTTTTCAGAGCTACGCCTCCAATCGCTAGTCCAGAGCCTGCTGAGCTTTCGGCTCATCCTTTGACACCAGGCTATGGATTTGCACAGCCGGCGGCAACCTCTTCCAGAGTCCCCAATCCATCGCTTCTCGAGTCGTTTGGTACATTTTCCACAAAGACGGATATGACATCGGCTACGGTCAGTGGGCCTGTGAATGCGCCAGATTTCGACACGATGAAGAAGAACTCGCATCATCATTTGAGCGGGAGTTCACGGGGGCCGTCGCCATCAACGCAGATGCCTTTCATGCCTCAACAGATCTTGAAGCGCGAGCAGCCGAACAGAGCTTCCCAAAGTCCTTCAAACCTCCCCCAGGCAGTGCAGAACGGCAATTTGAACACTGATGCAAAGACATCCCATCAAGAACAACCGCCGTTCAAACCTCAGATCCTGAAGAGGCCTCAGCAGCAACAGCAACAGCAACAGCCGCAGACCATAGCACCGGTACCCAAGCCAACAGCCCATGCGCAGGGCCTACTCGACATGTTCAAAGGTCCCTCTCCACAACCAGCACCCGCTCAGCCCGCACTACTAACCCGTTCTCCCGCGCCAATTGCAGCACCCCCACCACCACCATCCCAGACTCCCGATCCCCGGCCCCAGCGAACAAAAGTCCGCCCTCCTCGCCCTCTTCAATAGCAAACCCTCTCCCTCGCCCCAACACCAACAACTGGCACGATCCCCGCCCTCCTACAACAACACGCTCTCCCTTCCCACCAACCCCCAAAACCACAATGTCGGGCATCATCAGCCCCGTCAGCCCGCTGCCTACTGCGAACGGAAGCCAAGCCGGCGGTAGTCCTGCGGATTTGGTGAGTAGGAGTAGGATTAGCAGTATTGGGGATGGCGGGGTGCCGCCGAAGATCGATTTGACTATTCCGCCGCCGAGTCACCCGACGAGTCATCCGTCGATGGGTGTACCGCACGATGGTGGTTTGGGGAATGGAGCTAGGCTGGGTGGTGGACAAGGTGCTGTTAAGGGGAGAGATGAGGGAAAGAGTCCGGTCGATAAGACGTTTCTGCTTGGGTTCTTGGAGGATGTTGCGAGGAGGGGGAGGTGATGGGTGAGGGGATTGTTCATTATTACTATTATATGGGAGCGAGCGTTTTGATTTGGGTCGAGGCATGGCGTGGAGCAATTATGAGATTGCGGCCTTTCTATTGTTCATGAAATGAAATACTTGCTACTACTACTACTACTACTACTACTACTACTACTACTACCCATAAGCTCGACATAGATCATCAAATCATTCAGAAAGAGATCATCATTATATAGCTGAAGATCAAAGACGCAAGCCTTTTCATATTTTCACATCACATCACATCCTCGTTCGTCAATTCTTCCTTCCTTTTCTGCAATGCAATGCCGTGCCAAACCAAGCTTAACTTTTGACTTGCAATGGAATTTCATAATGCCTGCGGTAAGAGTTGTACGCGCAATACATGTCTACACCCCCAAACAAACATGTTGCGCGTCCCCCTAAGTTACCCCTCAAGTAAACCAACCGCCCAAACAACAGGTTTACCCACGCACGCACGCACGCATGCATCATCATCGTACGTCTTCGTTTGTTTCAAGCAATCGTCATCGTCATCGTCATTCATCATCGCCAGAAACATCCAGATTGCCCTTGATCCGTTGGCCAAATGGCCAAAACATTTCATGTTTCAATATCCGCTTTGAGTAATTTCCGTGTGGTTTGGCCGCATTCCTCCAATGATGATGAGGTATTGAGGAGGGGTCTTGAGATTAGATTAGTGTTTTTGTTTCGCGTTGGGGGAATGGTTGGGGGAATTTGGTGGTGTTAGTGGGGGTTGGGCGGTGGATAGCCCATATGGACGTGCAGGGGACGAGGGAAGCAAAGTGAGAAAGCCTTGTTGGAAAAGAGTGATAAACAATGGTGAGTTCAGTTTGTAGTAATAGTAATGTTTGAATTGAATCATGAGTGTTCATATAGGTTCCTCCCTCTGAAAATAGCCAATCCGAGGCTTCCTTCATAGGGTCATGTACATTCATTCATCCGTAGGAATAATCCAAAAGCGCCAGCAAACAAGACAAAAGACCACCCATATCCCAAAACCCAATGTATCGAAAACACTCGTAGCAACATTTCGAAACTACCAGCCTTGGTTGTTGCCGTGCTTGGGCTTCTTGTGCTTGTCCTCCAACTTGCTGCCGAGCACGGCTCCAGCAAGGGCGCCCATAATACCATGGCCACCCATCTTGTTGCCGCCAAAGTAGCCCGCTGCACCACCACCAAGCGCGCCCATCAGGCCTCGGTCGCCCTCAGCTTGCGCGTTGGGGTCTGTGGCGCCGTACTGCTGTTGGCCGGGTTGGCCGTATGCGTTGGGAGGCACTTGTTGGCCTTGGGGGTACTGGTCGTGGGCGTAGGCGCCTTGCTGGGGGAATTGGTTGGAAGGCTGTTGGCCGGGATATTGACCTTGCTGTCCGTATTGTCTGGTTTTCGATGTTAGCGTCTGTCTATCTTTTGCTTTGAAAGGTATGCGGGGAGTTGAGTTGAGTTGTCTTACCCTTGTTGTTGCTGGTCGTAGGGGGCTACTTGTTGGCCGTGTTGGAATCCGCCGTGGGCAGGCGCGCCGTATTGCTGGCTGTAATCCGGCTGCCCGTAGCCTTGTTGCTCGCCGCCATAGTAGCCTTGGTTGGGTTGTTGCTGCGGGGGATAGCCGGGTTGCTGGTATCCGCCCTGGTCGTACCCTTGCTGTGGGAGATATGGGCTCTGTCCTTGGGGTGGGTACTGCTGATGCTGGTTGTAGCCCTGGTTGTACTGATCATAGGGGCCGGACATTGCGATTGAAGTGGTGTAGTATTTAGGTTTTCAAGAGTGAGGATAGAGATGTCGACTTTGTGCGGTATATACGCTGATGAGGGGTTGATGGTGGGGCAGTTGAGGCGCGGAAGGCGCAAAGGGCAATTGACGTAAGATGGAGGCGAATATGAGGGTTGGCAATAATGGCAAGAGAAATGTGGAAACGAACAGAGTCTTATATCGTTATTGACTTAGTCTCTACCGACCTAATGCGATCTGATGACTTAACAAATCCACTGCATCAGCATCGTGGGAGGCGGAGCAACCACCAACGAACTTCGAGCTGAACTCAGCCTCAGCCATCCGAGAGGTACGCAGACACGCAGACAGCAGACAGGTTCGGCCGGCTGCAACGGCTTGGTTCGGTCCAAAGCCAATCGCCTAGTAAACGCCGCAACATCTGTATTTCCCTTTTGGACTTCGCCTGTACATGCTGAGTAAAGCTCCGCGCAAACAGACCAGATGCGATGGCATTCTGACCGGTCACATCCTGCACTCGGGGCTCAGTCCGTATGCCTCAGTGGTGCTAGGCTTCGCACGCGCCTCTCATCGCCCAGGAAACATTCTTCCGTCCTCGGAAACTCTGTACGAAACGACTGGCGCGTCTTGCTTGTCGAGGCTTTGGACACAGTGGAGGGAGCCTCGGCCGCGTCTTCGCGGGCTCCGCACTTCGCCGCAGCCCAGCCGAGGGCGCCATCTGAGGCGCAGCATCAACCCTTCAGAAAAGTGGCTCAGCCAATCGTCAGCTGCCCAACCACGAACCTCTCCTCTCCTCTCCTGTATCAAACTCAACCTTCTTGTCGGCCATCATTTTGCCGACATCATGCAGGCAAGTGTATGAAGTGGTCACATCTGATTCCACTTCATCCTCGTCACTATCGTAGAGCAGTCGACGGTCTCACGATGCCTCCCCCTGTGGCGTTTGATCTGTGCCAGAAGCGGGACATGAAACACGACCATGCTGCCATGAGACAACTCCAAGACAACCTCTCAGGTTGCACAGAACCTTTTTGCTCCATAATACAACAGACTTACCACATGTAGGCGAATTAGGCTCGTCCAGCACCCTTCAATCTTCCAATTGTAGCAGCTCGAGCAATAAGGTTGGTGCTAAACAGCCTTTCTCGTCATAGCGGCGGAACAACCTCTGGTGTCTTTCCTCAAACCGACATGGGACCAAGAGCGACTCATTGCTAGCGTCATTCATGCGCTCTGTCAAATGCTCCCTCGGTCGCATGAACACGCCTCGCCTGGAGCGTTCGCCCAGCCTTTCGCTGCATCTCTGCTGACTTGCTCTCCTTCTGTCCTTCGTTCCGCAGGCGGGCTGTCGTTGCTAATATCTTCATACTTTCGTTCGACTCTGTCTTTCCTTTCTGGCTGCGCTGGTCACGGTCCTGCAGGTTTAGGACTGTACACTACTTCGATCGTGAGGAACTTATCGCTGGACGACTTGCAGATGTGGTTTGGTGGAGCAATTCAGCGGCAGGAAACCTGAGAGGGGCCACCCCCCACCCTACGCCTTCCAACACTGGGAACGATGCCGGCTCCCAGGCGCCGCGGAGTGTACGATACTGTGGAATATGTTGTTGTGGAAAGAAACGGCGTGAGGGATGAGGTGCAAGTGCGTGGCATCGAGCTGGAAGAGCCCACGGCCACCGTGGACCGAATTGTTCGACGCTCGTTCACGCGACGAACCAATTCCACGCCAACAGATCTGGACGATGATAGTGACAACGAGGATGATTATGATACTACTACGCGAACGACACCTACGACACCGACTCTCACAATGCCAGCTGGACCTCCACCTGTAAGGAGCATCCAGCACATCAGCAGATGATAACTGACATGAATAGCTTCTGATTACGATGACCTTGTCGGAGACTCGAGCTACTGCAGATGCTCTAGCAGATACGAATCCCACCGAGACTATTATAGTTTCTTTATCGCCGCCACCAAGATCGCCGCCGCATGGTGATCGCGAAGGACGAATTTCTCAAACAACTGAGCACTTGCTCATCGCTGCTGGCTCGATTGGTGAGCATGATAATTCTACAACTGTGGCTTCTTTACTTACAATATCAAGGTGCGACCATCGTTATTGTTATGATTGTACTTGGTCTGTATACAATGCGAAAGCGTGGTCTTACGTTCAGGGACGTTCTGCAACAGGGCAAGCGCCGGATGCGACGTGGTCCTCCGCCTCCACCAAAGTACGGCATGGACAACAAGCAATCGTACGAGGACGACTACACCTATTCAAAACCCTTGCCAGCTGCACTCGCATCTCGATCTGGTTCGCTATCGACACAGACACCTTTGCAAGCCCTAGGACGAAGCGACAGGTACGTTGGCATTCTTTTAGCGAAATAGATATAATGGGTTTGGATATAAAGTCGTGGAACCCACATTAATGGGTCTCTCTTTGTTGAATCCGACTGACATCATCTAGTTTCGGCCAACGAGGGCTTGAGAGAAATGGTTCGACGAACAAAAGCTTCTATAACGATACACCCTCCCGGCAAAACTCGCACCGTCGCGACATCAGCGCGACTCCCTCTTCACCTATACTCCCGATTCAGAACATGCGACGAAGTGACACAACGCGAAATACTCGATCTCTAATCGGCGACGAAGAACAGCTTCGATATTCCGACCCACCACGCCAGCAAGCTCCACTACCCCCTCCCCCAACATTCCGACAATTCCTTTCGAATCGGCCTTCCATATCGCAACGACCTGGCATTGGAGGCGCCTTCATGAGCAGATTCAGTTGGACGAACTCGAACGCACCCCAGACCCCTCACGATCCCTCTCGCGACACAGTAGCCCAGCCAATAGGTCGCGACAGCTTCATGACACAGCGTTCTTCCGTCCCGCGATTCCGCACCGTCGACTCATGGGTGAACCAGCAATCCAACCGCGTCGAGGAGCAGCGACTAAAACAGCAGTTCCGCATGACGCAGTCCTCGACTTCTTCCGCCGAAGGCGACGACGTGGACGAAGTCCCCGAGATGCCTGCCGTCCCCGAGAAAATGAAATCGAAATCGGCAGCGAGTGGTGGTGGACTCGCGGGTAAGGATATAAGGCACCATCAGCGTCATGATACCACTACGACGGTACAGACGGCACCGATCTTCAAGGCTCATCCTGGGACGGAGGTCAGGTTCAGCGTGAGAAGCACGGTCCCGAGTGAAGTGTTGGATATGGGGAGGAAGAACGCTGCGTTGTGATAATGTGTTTGCGCTCTCGTCTCGAGTCGTGTCAATTGATTCTTTTTTTTCCAACAGTTGTCAACATCAGTTTCTTACTAGTACCCTCGTCGTCGTTGTATCGTCATTATCAGCATTTTCAAAGCATGTACGGGAGCAGGGGCAGGGGCTGAAGCAGGAGCAGCATTCGGGAAGTCGATTCAGGAAAAAAAGCAATAATGGAAACCTGACTGTACTACCACAAGCCCGATCATGTGTGTCCGTATTTTGCGAAGAGAGAGAGAGAGAGAGAAAGGAGTTGTAACTTTAAAGTCATATCACAATTGTTCACTGAATTATTTTTGATTCCCCATCTTTATACTACGTAATATTACCTCAGAACTCACGACTCCATTTCTTCATTTCTCGCCTAACAATCGTGTACCATACTATGACGACTGGCTGGTTGAACGCGGGGAACTGTGGTCTAGATCCTCGGGATTATGTGTGTGTTGCATGATGCTGGATGATGCTTCATGTTTGTTTTACGTGAAGCGTGAAGACTGTGGAGGTGAGTGTCATGATTGCAAATAAGGAAGGCGCTAGGCGCACAGGAGACAGGGAAGCGAATGTGTAAACAAATAGAGGGGAGGGAAGGGGGAGATGTCAACAAACATGGCACGTGGGAATGTGACAAGAGGAGGATGGAGATGAACGTGCCTGTTCAAATGTTGACAAGTCGTGCTGGCTGGCCATTGCATCATGAAGGCCGTTGACTAATACGTCTCCTTTGGAGTGCTCTCCCATTCATAGCTGCGTACTAGGCAAAGACGTTCTCACTGCAAACTAGAGGTACTTTCTATCAATGGACTTCTTCACTTTAATGATCTACATGTCAGGATGGAAGTTCCTATCCCGAGCCTTGGGTTTCACTGACTTACAGAATATACCAAGGTGATACTTGCCCTTTGCCACCTCATAACTCAGTCCGCCCATCTCTACCACGGACCGAGTCCAACAGCTCGCCAACATTGTACTTGGCTCAGTCCCATATCCTACCTCCGACATCCCACTCTCAAACCCACACAGCCTAACTCCACCCCATCACTCAAACCCCCACAACCTTCCAGAATGTCCTGCTTACATGACACCTCACGCGCCCTCTCAGTCAAACCTCAAAACCTCGTCATCACGCATACAGCCCCATAGCAGCCACAAATTAAACATCCGGGGTACCTAAACGGCCTCCGCATCATTACCGTTCTTGGTTCGGCGCCACAAGAGCCGGCATGGGCTCCCGCTTCTAGCGAACGCCGCATATAGTGTTTCGCAGCCAGTAATGTTTAACCGGTCCGGAAACAAGTCGGTCGTATAGTGCGCGGTAATTGAAGAAGTACTATGCGCATCTATGTGAGGTATCGAGATGGGCAAGGCGAGTCTCGAGCGAAGTTGGTTGGCGACAAAGTGGGTGAACGTGATCGAGCGAGTTATAGTAGTAGGGTGGTATGGGCGCGTGGTGTTGGGTTGCAGTTGGAGTATATAAGAGATGGGGAGGGGACTGCTTGGTATTGCGGATTGCAGAGGGATATTTCAAGGTTAACATCCATCCTTCATCGCCAGAATGCTGTTCTCAAACGTCTTCACTGCTACGGCGCTTCTTGCTGCTCAGGCCGCCGCCCACGGTGCCGTCACGAGCTACGTGATCGATGGCACTACCTACCCGGGGTATGCTCTCCCACCATCATCTACTATCTCAACCCCAGAACAAAAGTTATGTACTTACACATTGTCCCCAGCTATGAAGGCTTCGCTCCCGCCACATCCCCCAAGACGATCCAACGCCAATGGCCCGACTACAACCCCACGATGACCGTCACCGACAAGAAAGTCATGTGCAACGGCGGCACCTCCGCTGATCTCTCCGCCAAGGTCGCGGCCGGAGGAAAGATCAGGGCGAATTGGAAGCAGTGGACGCACGCGCAAGGGCCCGTCATGGTCTGGATGTACAAGTGCGCCTCGGACTTCAAGAGCTGCGACGGAAGCGGCAAGAAGTGGTTCAAGGTACATACACACCATACCTATCTCCTTCACCATCACCATTCTTTCCTCTCCAACTCCAAAGAACTATGTAAGTAGCTAATGTACGGATGCCAAACAAACAGATCGACCAAGACGGCATGGACGCCCCCCCGCTCAGCGGCACAAATTGGGGCACTGCCAAAGTCCTCAAGAACCTCTTCTGGGAGTCCACGGTGCCCAAGTCGCTCGCACCCGGCAACTACCTAGTTCGCCACGAGCTGCTTGCCCTGCACCAGGCCAATACGCCCCAGTTCTACGCAGAGTGCGCACAGGTCGAGGTCACTGGGTCCGGTACAGCGTCGCCGAGTGGCGATTATCTTGCGACTATTCCGGGTTATGCGGCGCAGAGTGATCCGGGCATTACGGTTGATACGTATAGCAGTGCGATTACTACTTATACGTGCCCTGGGCCCAAGGTTTGGACTGGTTAGGTTAGAGAGGGGAGGGAATCCTGGGTGTGAAATAGATGCAAAGAGTGGAAAAGGGAGAAAGTAAAGTAAAGTGGGGGGAATCGGTGGTGGCACTTTGTGGGTATTTAGGGCATTGTTTCGTAGAATGCTGTGGATGCATCGGCTTTGCTTTCACCAATTTCAATACCATGGCTTAATAGTCCAGCACCCGCCTCTCACTCCACCTCCTCCCACTACTATCCTCTGTGACTACCCAGCCACCGCCCATCTTTCTCCCGAGCAGTATGTCCTCCTCATTATCATCACAGACGACACATTTGACCCCTCCATCCCCTCTCAACACCCGATACAACACCCTCTCCTCCCCTTCCCACGCAAAATACTCCAGACTCTCTGGTACACCCGCAAACTCATCTAACATCTCCTTCGGTAACGTCTTCGCCCTCTCATCCCGTACCCTCAGAGCGCGAATCGTCGTAGTAGACGGTAAATGACCAAGAACGTAACGCAGATCCTCGGGAGTCGTTGGGTCTGGGCAGCCGAAGACGCCGTCTTTGCGCCTGTGCATGATATGGTCACTTTCCATGCCTATGGCGAGTTCTTGCAGGTGAGTGAAGTGTGGGAGCGTCGAGGTGAGGAGCGAGGGCATGCTTGGAGGTGGTACGTAAGGCTCCTTCGCCTCATCGGTTGCAACATCCGAGTCGCTATCGCTGCTATCTTCGTCTTCTGGTAGCCTCCAATCCGTGATATTACCATGCATTTCTAGCGTCTTGATGGTAGATGTTGCGGCGGGTAGTGTAGCGAGTTCACTGAGTACGCTTCCACCACCCATACCTACGTATAGCGCGAGATGCTGTATCTGTCTTCTCGCTGCAGGATCAAAGTACGGCAGGACTGAACTCAATGGTCCATTGCTCTTGTACAGCGCCTCCAGCGCAGGTAGCGCATTCGCGTCAAATTGTATAGGCTCAGACCCTGGGTCGTTGAGTTGGAAGTCGATGCCATCTGCAAACGTGGTGATGGATGGGTGCCGCATGAGGAAGTCTGCGAGCGGTTTGGGCGCAAAGTTCCACCCACTAAGCGAGAGGTTGGTCAGTGAAGGGTAGGTGTAGGACCAAGTGATGTTTTGGATTTGGCAGTCGTCCAGATCACAGCCTGGCCATGTGAAGTCCAACGTGGAGAGGTTGGGACACGAGTTGAGGAGGGCATCGATGGCTGTTCCGTCGTCACCGTGTGCACTGACAGTGTTGAGTTTCAAGGTCTTGAGATTCGGGAAGATTGTCTTGGGATCGGTGAGCTGTCGAACCTCATGTTCGAAGTAGTCTAGATGTAGGCCTTCTAGTGTTTGCGAATGTGCATATAGTGCGTCCCAAAACGTCTGCGGGCGCGTGAAAGATGTGCCGGCGCAGTAGGATGCGCTCCAAGAAAAACGCTTCAAATTGACGCTGCTGTTAAAGATCTGGCAAAGGGGCTCACATAGGCGGTCCGCCAGACGAGCTCCTTGTTCACAAGCTTGAGTCCTGGCGATAAGTCGTTGTTCTGTTGTTAGGAAGGCTTTTGGATTTTCTTTCGAACTGGCTTGGGTCGAAGCTGTTTGATTTGCCTTCTCATCTGTGGTCGTGTTGTCGGCCTTTACTCCAGGTTCGGCCCCCTGACCATCCTTGTCTTCTTCTTCGTCATCATCATTAGTTACGATATAAATTTTCTTGATCTTTTCCGCTATGCCAGGTGTTTCGAGAATCTCTTTGGCAACTGCATGTGCGGTCTCTAAATTGGATACCTTCACTGTGATCTCGTTGGTGCCGAGGAGGATATTGAACTTCTCATCTCTCTTTGACATCCTGTTCGATATGGGGGAAACTAAATAAGCTCGTCTAGTAACCTGCAAGCCAAAGCTCCTGGAAGATTGAAGCAATTATCAGAACTTCCTAAAGTTGTCAGCGAAGATTAACATATTGTTTCGCAATACCTACTAAAGGATGATATAGGTCAAAAGGTTTAGAGAGCTGTAGATCAACGACTGTTCGTTTGCTTTGAGGTGGATGACATTGTGGCTGCGAAGTGTAGTGGAGGGGCTGGCCCCCAGACTAGTAGCCACCGACCGACTAAAGGCGCATTTGCCTGATTATCAAGCTTCAACTGAGGCCGAAAGGTACGATGGAAGGATAATTGTCAACAGGCATTAGAAAGGGAATCTCTCATTTTGGACCTTTCTGTTTCGTTGACTGAAATTTGTATTGGTCAAGTGTACGAACAACCGACCGATACCTAGCACGTCGCAAAGACTAAAGATGATATCCCATGCAACAGAATCAGTCCAATGTTGCGAACGCCGAACTCCTCGTCCTTTTGAACAGTATGCACGTAGCATGTAGACATGCAGACATTTCTTCGCCATTCATACATCTCCTGTGCCATATGCAATTCCTCACTTCCTGACAGACTTGCTCGCCTTGCCAACCAACTTCACCAAGTCGCCATAGACCTCCGCAAACTCCGCAACATCCTCGTCCTTGCCCTCCTTCTTCTTGCCTTGCCTCTCCTTCGCAATCATAACCACACTTGTGGGTCTCTTCGTTGCGCTCGCCTCTCCCAGCTGCGCGCGTGACTTGATGTAGATGTATGGGATGTTGTGGTCCTCGCACAGCACCGGGATATGCGAGATGACGTCCATGGGCGAGATATCCGCGGCGATGACAACAACAGCGGCCGGGTTCGAGATATCTGAGGAAGCAGGCGCAGAGGCGGCAGATTTGCGGAGAGCCTTTACGACCTCCTTTACACCGCGGCGGAGGGTTTTGGTTTTCGCGGCTGATAATCGTGTTAGCAATTGCGTCGACGGTGTACTCGCATATAAACAATTCGAGCAAGCGCACAAGTGCACTAAACGTACATTTCTTGACAGTCTTCAGGATCTTCTTAACCTCCTTATCATTGTCTGCCAGCGGGAATGCGAAAGGAACGAGTGCGCCGCGGGGCTCCTCGTCGCCGTCCACGACGTTGACCATGGACTCTTCTGGTGCCTTCTCAAGCTCGGCTTCAAGCGCGTCTGCCATGTCTACGTCGGCGTTGACCTTCTTCTCCTTCTTGTCCTTTTTGCTCTTCGTAACACCATCGCTCTCAGCGCGCTTTTCCTTCTTGTCTTTCTTCTCCTTCTTCAGCTTCTTCTCCGCAATATCTTTTGCCATTGTGTATGATTGCGCTTGTGTATGCTTCGTAATTATCAGGCGATGGTCCACTCCGGCGTGTGATAATGGCAAATTGCTGCGTTGTTGCAAGCTTGTAGAGCTTCGGTGTTGCGAGCTCCATTCGCACTTTTCCAAAATTTCGAGGGCACTAGCAGCGGCTGGGACTAGCGCCTTGGCACCATCGTCTCTCCTCGACCAGGACCACGTTGAAGTCATTAGACGTAGATTCTATAGGCAAACAAGACTCGTGCTACAAAGAATAATATTTATACACGACTATTTGACCAAAGGCACACCAACACTCCTGCATCATCAATCTACTACCTCAATAATACCTTCCACCCTCGTCGCCGCGAAGACCATGAACAAGATACTGTGGTATATGCAGAAGGAAACCCATGCCAGCCAAAACCCCAAAGGAAAAAGAATATGAGGTATTAGTCGGATGTAGCAAGGCGACACTTGCAGCTCAGCTAGATCAAAGGAAATCGCGCTTGGGGCCAGCCTCCAAAAATAGTCCAGAACATTGGGTATGAGCGAGGGAAGGATATTAGGATGCCGAGAGAGGAGAGCCTGAGCCCGGATGTGTAATGAAGCTGGACCCGACCGCCCCATTGCGCCGTATTACCCCGATCTGAGACATTAAAACGAGATGAGAGAGACCGATGCTGGGTACGCCGAACACCAAGCCATGCTCCCAGATGCAAGGAGATGACAAAAAGCACATATAGGATAGCGCACAGTCTAGCAGAAACATAAGAAAAATAAAGAAAACTACCTCACGAGATCGTTAGCAGATGGCTAACAATGCTTTAGGCTAGTAAGCCATTTGCATCTCGAGGACTTGCACACCGCCTGTGGCCATCGATGGTGATGCAGACCCAGAGCGTGAGGACATGGCGTCCTCGTACCCAACAAGGGCTTGTGAATGTAGCTTGAAGGCCTCGCCCATGAGCTTGGTTATGCTGTACAGTGTCAGTGGTATATACTATGAAAGGAGGAAATGACTGTGCTTACCCCCAGACAACGACCTCATCAATCATGCTGCCCCATAAGCGAGCCACTGTGGAGCTCAACTTCGCGCCATACACATCCACAGAATCATCATCGAACAAGTTGCGCAATTTGTTGTACATGGCCAGCTCTTCCTCGGTAGCTGGCTCCTCATCGTGTTCTAGACGGTAGAGCCACAGCGTAAGAATGACCATCAGGTCCATTCCAGTGAGCGGGTGTTCGATGCTCCAGTTAGTTGCGGATGTTCTCGCAACCCAACGGATGCCTTGTACGGCTGCCACTTCAATGCAGTCGAAGCACTCCTGGATGACCTTGATCATTTCGGGAGAGCGCTGGACTTTGTCACGAGCGTTCGTCATGGCTGCCGCAACTTCGTACGAATCGTGGTAGCGCAGGGCTTCTTGGATTGACTTGAGGTCAACGACAAGTCGGGCCCGGGTATTTCTGTACAAGGCCATGGCGTTGAATATCAATGGATGGCCTTTGTGAGGAGCGCTCAGCTGAACGACAACCGTTTCTGGCTCGCACAGCTCGAGTGACTTCTCCCATGTCTCCAATGCTAGTCGCAGCTTGTACTCGGTGACCACATCTTGAAGGGCCTCCGGACTCCGTTTGTGATACCAGACCTCGAGGAACAGTGCGTTGATCATGACGCGGGTAGCGAAGGCGCTGTAGCGGGCAGTTTCTCCCTGGAAGAGGTTATCATGTGCCTGACGGAAGGTAATAATCTTCGACGCTGCTAGGCTCTCGCGCCATGCCTCGTCATCAGACACTTCCATAGTCCATAGTGATTCTGATGAGGGGAGCTCCAAGGTATCGAACTCATTGAAGCCCATCGCTGGCGTATGGTTGTACGTCAGGGTTAAGAGCCCAAAGAAGATGTACACGGCGTAGTAGGTTCGTCGACATTGTTCATCGACCACCCACTCTTCGTGGTTTGGCTGGGCACCCTCTCGGGCATCGGAGCGAAGCTTGAGCTCGTACCTATTTCCTGCAACCATCTGAGAGGTGTTAGTTGATGCAAATGAACAGAGCGCAAGAACTTACATTAGCTAAAAGACTCTTGATCGAACAGGCCCACTCGAGACCCTTGGGATCGCCGCTCCAGCTTGAGAATATCATGTTCAACAATGTACTCTGCATAGTCCACAGGGGACATTTGCGCGAGCTGAAGTTCTCCTTGTTCTGCAGAAACTGATTAACAAGAACTTTAGAACCGATGTGAAGCATGTATGCCTGATCTTGGTCGAAGATGTAGAGGGCACCTATGGATAGCACGGCCAAGAGTAGCGGCGCAGACACTTCAGTCGGATTGAAGGTAGCTGGATGCAGGAAGGGCAGATGGTGATGGAACAGGTCAAAGTACGTCTTCAACAGGCGGTTGAGTGTGTTCAGGCTGGGCAGGTGGAAAGTCTCCAGCAGGGCGTTCTCGCTGTCGTACTGCTTGATGTTCTCGTAGATCCTCGCGCACTGCTCCTCCGAGTCAAGCTGAGGAGCTCTCGTCATCATCAGAGCCTGGTTGGGTCCAGGAGACTTGCGGTAGTCGACAGGCGACACAGGGCCCATCATAGAGGGGTAAGGCGAGAGAGCGCCAGGAGTTCCAAGCCCATTTCCGCCGTTCATCGATTGGAAGGTCGGCGCTAGCGTATCACTCCCCGACATGGTACGCTCCATGAGCGGGGGCAGCTGGTGTGGGTGCGAGCTTAATGCGCTGGCGCTGTTGAAGGCTGAGTGGGCATCTGGCAGCGTCTTGGGCTCAGGCTGCGGGACCATCGAGTCCCTCCACGGCATCTGCGGCAGCATGTTCTGGCCAGGGGCTGTGTAAGGGATGACGGGCTCCATCATCGACGGGCCGGTGGGCGAGATGACAGGCTCGTGGTGCTCTGGCATGATCTCGGGCTCCTGGCTCGCCATGGCCTTGTGGTGGAAGTCGGTCATGAGCATGGCGGCTGCCTCGAGGTCGGCGTCTTCCATGTCGTTGTCTTCGATCTGCTCGAGCGTCGTCGCGGTGTTGAGGGGTGGCGGCTTCGAGGGCCCAGCGTCGGCCGACTTGTTGCTCGCTCGCCGCTTCTGCTCGCTGGGTAGGGGCGCGCCGCCGTCTTTGGCGTGGACGGTGCGGTCATGGCGCAGGAGGAGGTCGCGACGCACAAAGGTGCTGCGGCATTTGAGGCACTTGAAGGGGCGCTCTTTCGTGTCTGCGGATGAGGGGCAGTTAGCAACACCGTGTCTGTCTTCCCCGCAGCGCGACCACCGCGCGGTGTCCCGCATCAGTAAACAGCTACCCCGCCCAAAACAATCAAAGCTCCATCGCGAAACTACGAAATGGACTTACGAGAACGTTCGTGACGGCTGCGGTGCTCGCTCCTGCTGAAGGCGCGGTTGCAGAACTGGCACTTGTACTTCTTTTCGGGCGCACCAGTTTTGCGTGCCGTCGCGGGCGCCGCATTTGACGCCATCTCAACGAGCAAATATACAGTATGCGATCACAGGAGGGTCAGGCCGATGGGTGAGGGGCTTCTTGACGGCCGGCGCGCGTGGGCGTTAAAGCGTGTTGATGGGTGCGGTGAGGTAAATGTGCTCTTTCATTCCGCGAAACGTGCATACGACGACGATACAACACCGGGACAGCCGGTGAAAGGTGGTCAGTGAGGGACGGCAGCGCGATTTGGCTGGTGCTGCTGCTGGCGCAGTGATGGAATAATGCGTGGAATGATGGGATGGTGTGGTCGCAGATGCGCGGAATAAGGAGACAAGAGGGGTCACCTAGCGGGCGCGGGCAGCTCTCAAAATCAAGAGATGGGGGGCACGGATGTTGTAGCCTCACCAGCCACCCCTGTGATCGCGACTGAATTAATACGTCCCGAATGACGACGCTAGTCCGTACAAAACGACCTGTCAATCATAGTTTACATCGCCTGGTTACATGTCGCTTCACCTTTGAACGGTGTCGTTCGGGGACACAAGGTGCTCTTGCCTGCATTAACAACTCGAGGAAGGAGCGTCAAGGCGACTTGAGTATTCCAAAGTTCCCCTCACTTTTGCATGGCCATTCTCGCGACTTCAGATAATAGACGACCGCCCGAGTCTACACTCAAGCTCCTGGCGGGTCCGTAGTATTGCGACTAGACCATACCACAGCTGGGCGCAATTGCAACATGGCATCCGCCTGTCCAACCATTGCTCTGGCGGGAGCTTTTTCAAGAATGGCTTCACGGTCCCGCCCGCTGGCAGCGGAGTCGACTTCCTCAACGACCAGTTGTGGTACGGCATGGAGAAAGAGCGGTAAGAATGTCCAGTCTACTTTTACCTGTTGAAGATGTAGTCTACAGGGCGCCAGGAATCAGATGCATCGGATGCATAGCATGGCTCACCGCCTCACTTTTCAGGACAGGCCCATAGAATACTTACACAGCACTCCAAAATTACAGACGACACCACGATTCGCCCCCTCCTGACCTGTGTCATTCGATGACGACGAGGCTCAAAAAGGGGCACCCTTCGATCTCAAGTAATATGACGCCAGTGAGCCTCTCTAAATTTGACCAACAATTGTTGTGGCCGCGAGCAATTTCGAGACGACCAGGGCGATCGCCGCTTGTTCTCACTTGTTCCTGAAAGCCTATCCATACTTTCGGGCCATGATTCCCGTTCCCCGGACCCACTTCGTCACTTGGTGCCGGTCCACACATGCAGTAGACTGTCCAGCGAGGTCATGAAATTTTGGACAGTTGCAAAGGTATACAAACGCGTCTTTCTGTCTTGTTCATGTCGCAAGGCCAGCCAACCGAGTCGCCAGGCTGAGATACTTTTGCCTCGGGAAAATAACATGCTTCTCTGATTTCCCGGTCAGCGACAGAGTCGAACAGCCCGCTAAGCACATGCCCCGCTTGCCTCCGTCGGGTCGGAAATGGACCATGATCCTTGAGGCGCGTGGCCCGCATTATTAACGAGCAGTGTCGCTAATGGGACAGTCTGTCGTCGTCGTCTCACCGTCCAAGTCTCACACAGTACGCAAGCGAGAAAGCGACCACGACACGTCCAATTGTACTCAATAACACATTTCAAAGCTATAAGTTGTTGTATCAGAACTCATGAGGGGTATTGCTTTTATCGAAACCCCCGCACTAATACGTTTCTCGTAATGCTTTAGAAGAGAATGGCCTGTTCGTGCCTGTGGTTTCAAGTGGCATTGGACGGTCTGTTCGCGCGCACAGATGTCTAAGGCTCGGGGCGCGGCCGCATACGTACCATTGTAATTTGGGTCCAACGAACAGCGTGAGCCACTGAACAATAGGAGTCGTCTATGTTCTGCAGGTATTCAGGCTGCACGATCAACACATCGAGCGAACATTACGAGCCCTAGAAGGCCTCTACAGCAGTGTGAATGCACACGAAATCTTCCTCGCCCCTCACCGCACTTGTGTGCCGTAGCAAACATCACAGACGTGCGCGATGACACTCGAACAGAATTTTGAGTACCCCCACGGGCGGCACAGAATCACCTAAGCTGAACTTATCAATGGATCCTTATCTAACATGAGTTTCCTCGGCCTTACCAAGTCTCTATTACAGAAGAGTCTGAGTGATGCAGAATGGTTGTTGTGAACACACACACGAGCTTGACCCACAACCAAGTGTCGCAGGCGTGAAGGATATGGAGCTTCCGCTTCCGCGCGACACACCAAGCAGCTTTGAGACTGGCATTAACCAAGAAGGCCCGCAAGAATTTTTCCGAGCTTCCATTGGGTCTTCTATCACTGCGCGTGTCAGTCACCGCACAGCTTCAGTGCGGAGCTTAGCGCTCCTAAAAATCACCATAGTTCCACTTACGTCGTGTCTTGTTGAGGACTAGGGTCGCAGTCTATACTACGATCCTTCGCTCTATTCACAAAGCAGCGGTATAGATATGTGATGGCAGCTAACAATCATTTGTGAAGCAGGCAGTGAAGCCTCAAGTCACAAAAAGCTACCGACTGATACAGCTCATAGTGCGTCGGAGGACGTCGAGGAAGCACTCGGTAGCACAAGATGCATGGTCGCACAATCCTCGATTCTCCGGCTTCCGCTCGCTACGGGAGGGACTTCCCTGATAGCCCGGGAGTCCACGTTTCATAGCGCATCGCCCATGAACATGGAGCGAGTCAAGAGGTGGTCTAGACGAAATGTCTGAACCATGATCTCCCTCTCTTGTTAGGTCGCCATAGCAGGCGCTCTTCAGTCTTTCAGGCGCCATCGGCGCTCTGTGGCTAGCATTATTGTTCATGGGCGTTCGGTAGCGACAAAGTGCCAGGCTTCTTTGATCAGCGTACCACAGACAATGGGGTCGGGTGTCAACCGTCTGAATAGATTACTGCATGCACACCATCGGCTGCATGCAGGCTCTGTATATAGAGATGCATGAGTTACGAGCAGCAGGCTAGGCGGGCTGCATCAATGTTGGTGCAATTTGTGAAGGATGGCCCTGGGTCTTGACACAACTTTAGCTCCCTTTTAGCCATACCCAGGCCATCACGTGTTGTCGACAGCAGTCCCCACAGTTGGGGCGTCCACCGCTCACAACAGCTGCCAGCGATCCGCCCTGGTGTTGCAGTCTCTTTCGCTCAACGTTCCCTCTCCTCTTGACTATCACTCAGTCCGGGTGCGTGTTGTGAGGTTCTATTCGCTGCGTCCATCTGCTAGGCGCGAATGTGAGGGCTCTAACTCGCAGTCGATGCCGCCTCTAACCCAATTGCATCCCCTCTTTCCACCCTGGCCATAATACGCGGGCTATCTGAACCTCCACAGTCGAACCGCGTCGTAGGATCAGCCAGCCCACCTTACGATCTTTTTCGCATTCGTCCGCACCTGCAGCTAGGGGTAACCCCGCGCTTAGGAGTAAAAAAGGACGTCGCTGCCTTCCCGTCTCGTCCCTCACGAGACGGTCGCGCCTTCCACGATGAACGGCTTCAACGGCACCGTCTCACCGGGCGGCATGTACGTGAAAGCGCTTTACGACTACGACGCCGACGACCGCACGAGTCTGAGCTTCCGACAAGGCGACATAATACAGGTTATTACCCAGCTGGAGAGCGGCTGGTGGGACGGGGTCATCAATGGCGTCCGAGGCTGGTTTCCGAGCAACTACTGCACCGTGCTGCAGCGCCCAAGCGAAGAGCTCGAAGACGACAGGAATGGCGGGGACCTGGAGGATGACCACGACACGCGGTCGCTGGGCGGCACAGACTACACCAACTCGGACACGGAGTCGTTGAGCGGGAACGACACCATCCTGCCCATAGAGCGCAATCAAAGCAGCAAGGAGGAGGAGGCAGCTTTCTGGATACCCCAGGCGACACCAGACGGGCGCTTGTTCTATTTCAACACCTTGACAGGTGTGAGCACCATGGAATTGCCACTGGAGTCCCCCTCGCCCAACGAGAATGGTCCACGCGACCGCGTCAATGTCTTTATCCCCGACTCGTCGCGACCGCCGCCCGAAATGCTTGCCTCTGGGTACAACGTGGAGGACACGGATGATGAAACATCAGCGTCTGACTTCGAAGGTCCAGGGGCGAAGGGCTCATACAGCTCGAGGGTAAGTACTGTGATGTTGCACGAGTGGACAAGCGCTGACCACAGACCGCAGCAGGGGAGACAACGGACATCCGACGGTCTTTCATCAGCGACATCAATGGAGTCCATGAACGCAGGCTTTGCTAGCAGATCCTACGACACAGCTGGCATGAGTTTCTCGGCTGCTGCAATCCCTCCGACTGGCACTACAGCTACTTCGTTCGCTAACAGCCCTACAATTGGTGGACCAAATGGCGCTGCTGCACAGTCACGGAAATTCTACGATGATGTAAATCCAGTGCCTCTAACTTGGAACAGGATGGTAGATGACATGCGCCGCGCCATCGAGCGTTATAGACAAGCCATCAATAACAGTGACCGGTCTGAGTTCGTCAAGAGGGCCGAGGACATTTCCGATCATCTACGGCTACTACTCGCTGCTGGCTCAGGAACTACGGACAACCACTCGGGCAACCCCTCGATCATATCTACAAACAAAGCCCTCTACCCCCACTTTCGAGAGACGATGTCGCGATTCTCGAAATTGGTACTATCCTCCCACATCGCAGCATCTGACTTTCCGCCTCCGGACTCGTACTCCAAGTGTCTAAAGGAAGCGGACGGCGTTTTGAATGGCGTGTATGGATTCGTCGAAGTTGTCCGCCAGCAGCGAGGGGAAGACATTCCTCGCCTTGTGCCTGGTTTTGTAGTCGGCAGTGAAATTGGTGGCAGCTGGCACAACAACGGTACAGATGCTCGTGATTCTAATCCCTCCATGTCATTCATCGACCAAGAAGATTACGAGCCCTCCATCGAGCCCACCGTTAAGCTGGACTCCCGCGTTTTGGAGAGGTTAGAGGACATAAAGAGATTGATCGTATCTAGTCTTCGCCGATTAGACGAGCAACTTGTTGTTCGAGACAGGATCATCACGCATCAAAAACACCAAGCAATTGGTGAACATACATGCGGCGCGGCAGGAAAGGTGCTTGATGTCTGCCGGCCTTGGATATCAACAATTGAATCTATCAACCTGGCTTCGCTGACCACAACACCGCAAGCGCAACAGCTTGCCGAGTTCAGCATTCAAAAGCAGAAAGCGTATGATGTTGTCTCGGAGCTCGTCATTGCGTGCCAGGGAGTTGCAGCACCTCTTGGAGATGAGTGGGCAGAATTGCGCGGTGACTCTCTTGAGGATCGAATTAACGCTGTACGGGGCGTATCTCGAGACCTGGAAGCAACAATCGCGCAACAATACGCAATTCTGCACGCTTTGTCGGATGCGGTGCCTTTGGCCGATATTACTCCCCGGACGGACTCGCGTAGGAACACAGATAGCGAGCTAACAAATTCTCACACTCGAGCACCATCTGGGGCACAAAGGCCGTTGCTGAAGGATATGCCACAATCACAAACCTATAGCGAAGGTACTCCTCTAACAACCGCGGAGGAGAAACTAATTGAGCCGGTACGGTCTGCGAACAGTAACAAGAAGATCAAGGACTTCTTTGGTGAGGTACCAGTGATTCCGCAAACACAAGTAGAGGAGATTCCAGAGTTCTTGAAACTCGATCACGAAGGGGAGATCTCATACGACCACAAAGTAACACCACCTCAACTGCGCGGTGGAACACTGGCAGGGCTTGTAGAGCAGCTTACTCGGCACGATCGACTTGACCCAGCTTTCAACAATACTTTCCTCCTCACATATCGATCGTTTACGACCGCTTCTGAGCTGTTTGAAATGTTGGTGAAGCGATGGAGCATACAACCACCCCATGGGCTTGCTAAAGAGGACTACCAGCACTGGGTAGATAAAAAGCAGAAGCCCATCAGGTTCCGTGTGGTAAACATCCTCAAGAGTTGGTTCGATAACTACTGGATGGAAGGCAACGACGAAGAAGCGCGGATTCTGATTCAAAGAGTGTACAACTTTGCGAAAGACCATGTAGCAACTACCAGCACCCCTGGAGCAGCTCCTCTGATGACGTCGGTTGAGCAACGGTCTCGTGGTCCAGACATGCCTACAAAACGTCTTGTCCCTACGCTGAGCGCTCAAACGCCTCAACCAATCCTACCAAAGCACATGAAGAAGCTGAAATTCCTCGATATTGACGCGACTGAGTTCGCCCGTCAACTTACGATCATTGAATCGAGACTCTATGGCAAAATTCGGCCAACAGAGTGTCTCAATAAGACATGGCAGAAGAAGCTCGCCCCTGGAGAGCCCGACCCTGCCGCCAATGTCAAGGCGCTCATTCTTCACTCCAATCAATTGACGAATTGGGTCGCACAGATGATTCTTACTCAACAGGATGTCAAACGAAGAGTGATCGTCATAAAGCATTTCGTTAATGTGGCTGATGTGAGTCTTTTATATGCCCCCTATGCAACGATCACGGCTAATGTCAAGTAGAAATGCCGGCAATCAAATAACTTCTCGACATTGACCTCCATCATTTCAGCACTCGGAACTGCGCCAATCCACCGCTTGAACAGAACATGGAGTGCTGTCAATCAGCGATCGATGGCCACGCTCGAGAGTATGCGCAAACTCATGGGTAGTACCAAGAACTTTGCGGAATACCGAGACACGCTTCACAGGGCGAACCCACCATGCATACCCTTCTTCGGTCCGTAGTCCCAACCTCGAGATAAATTGACCCACTAACCAGTACAGGCGTCTACCTCACGGATCTGACATTCATCGAAGACGGAATACCCTCTCTCATCAAGCGCACGAACCTCATCAATTTTGCCAAGCGGGCAAAGACAGCCGAGGTGATCCGCGACATTCAACAGTACCAAAATGTGCCGTATCCGTTGCAACCTGTTCCTGAGCTTCAAGACTACATCTTGACCAACATGCAGAGCGCGGGGGATGTGCATGAGATGTATGAGATGAGTTTGAGCGTTGAACCGAGGGAACGGGAGGACGAGAAGATTGCAAGGTACACCCCGCATTATTTCCGCTGATGGGTCGTTTAGGGGAGATAGACTAACGAGGAGTAGGCTTCTCTCCGAGTCTGGATTCTTGTGATGATTGATACCCTATGATGCACACGCAATGTTTAGCCGTTTTTTGACTGGATGAGGGACTCTGGCGTTGGTGTCGTTTACACTTTGGGTACTATGGTTCACTTGTGAGGTCCACGGCGTTGTTATTTTTGGCCGAGTATGGATATTCTTCCATCGGTCCGCATATTCTGGATGTGTTCAAGGCTCTCTGTTGATACAGACTCTTGGTTACTGCGCGAGACGGAGCAGCGCTTTTATTCTATTTATTCTACTGTACGGTGCAAAGGGCCTATTTCACGAGTCCGGCGTTACTTCGCCTTCGTGTTCGGTCGTGTTTACGATTGGCATCAGCGCTGCGAACTACACATTAGGAATAGGGGAACTGGCGAGCAATTAGAACACGATGCGCCCAGCCTTGATCGATGGTGGTGTCCCCAAACGTGACGCATTGCCGAGGCTGACGCGCAGGCCGATCTTTGGCAAGGCGGTGACATGTGCTGATTCGCTTTCCGTGTGAGCAAATTTGCCATCCGAAGCTGAAGCCTCGTCGAAGGAACCGTAGGGGCGAGGCGACTGGCTAGTGGTGAAAAGACCCCTGGGCTGATGGTGTCGTGCGACCCTGCGTCAGCAGGCCGTTTCTCAACCGGCATGGCGCGGCAGAGGCTGGTTTGGCGCAATCGACGCGGTCGCATTGGCTACCAGCCCGAACGAGCCTGTTAGCCATCGCGATGTGCGGCGCGAGGGCCTGCCAATTTCTCAAGCGTGAATCTGTCCAACAAGCAAAGCCTCCTGGGCTCCACCCGGCGTCCCTGCTCCTTCCCTTGGGCCTTCTCTCTGGGGAAAGAGCGTCTTGGGCGAAGG
This sequence comes from Neocucurbitaria cava, assembly GCA_027946455.1. NCBI lineage: Eukaryota > Fungi > Ascomycota > Dothideomycetes > Pleosporales > Cucurbitariaceae > Neocucurbitaria > Neocucurbitaria cava. The sequence continues at coordinate 781,664 of JAPEUY010000021.1, read as the reverse complement.
ATTCGAGGAAGCTACCAGGTTAAGGAGTGTCAGGCCCAGCATGCGAGAGTAAGGGAGCCAATTAAGGAGATTGGGGTCGTGCGACACCAGTGATTGCGGGCAAGCCGTTACTGCGCACCAAGAATGCACGCAGGCGAGAGACTGGGCACACAAATGAGGGGGGGGAGTGCGTCTCGTTATCGCGACTGGTTGCAAAGTTTGGGACAGCCGTTGAGCAGCGCAGTGCTTCCTCGTCTGCGCCTCTCTCAACGCCCGCCGGAGAGATTACCACCGCCCACGGTTCACGCTGTCACTGCGCTCGCTCCCTCTCCTTGCTGACGGGGCGCTGGTGCGGCTAGTCTGCAAAGGCTTCCAAAGTGCCGACAGGTGACTGACCAGCGCGCCGGCTCGCACCAATACTTTTAGCCTGGTTGTTTGGCAGTCCACAAAAATCCTCGTATGGTTATTTCGGCCTCTTGACGGACGATCCTTGGACATCCTTGGGCAAGTTGCAACGGCCAGCGCCCAGGCCAAGCATTAAGTGGTTGCAGGGCCTAATTGCTCTTTTGGGGCACCACGCCGGCGACGCTCGCCTCCCCAGAAAATCTCAATCTAGCAGCCGTCGCGCTCGTCCTACCTCTTACTTGTAACCGCTGGTTCCCGCAGGCCTCACACTTTTGGCTCGCCGTCGTCACTCTTTTCTTTTGTACACCTAACCACAGTCACTCGCTATACTCTTAATTCTACACCATGTTGTTTCACCATGCCGTGGGCGCGCTGCCCTGGCTGCTACTGGCCATGTCTCGCTTCTGTGAGTAATTGGGTTCCAGCCTTGCCCGGCTGTCGTTCCAAACCATGCGCTCGCTGACCGGTCGCGCCCAACAGCCAATGCCGCCTGCGAATGTGGCTACTCACTAAACAAAACAAGCGACGCAGAGTACGCCGTCTTTACAGAGTTGATGGAGAACGACTTTCTGCACACGTCGACCGACACCTTGTCGGAAGTAGGATGGGCGCCCCAAGTCTACAATGTCACTGCCGCGAACGCGCGAGGGCCCTACGGCAAGAGCATGGAACTCGAAAATGTCATCACGAACCCGCTCAAGGACTCGAAAGCATGGTCAGGCGATGCTGAACATGGCGGCGATGCTGGCCTCGAGTTGTGGGTACGCGGAGCCCACCAGGACGGTCTCGTGAGCGGGGCCGAGGTCGTTTCCTCGAGGACCGACGCGCTTCTCGGAAGTTTTCGCGTGGGCATGAAGTTGTCGAATTCATCAGGAACATGCGGTGCTTTCTTCTACGTACGGAGACCCCAATTGCGCCGGCGCTTCCTTGAGGTCGTGCATGGCTAACATCTAGCAGTACCACAACAACTCGCAAGAGATTGACATGGAGTTTCTATCACGGCAGTTCAACGAATCACAGGGATTCGTAAACCTCGTACTGCAAACGCCCGAGTCTGTTGAGCACGGATATGATGCCTCAGGTACCTCCGGCTTCGAGGTGCAGCGGCTGCCGTTCCGCCCGGACGAGAAGTTCCACGAGTACCGCTTCGACTGGACCAAAGACCGAGTCTCCTTCTATGTTGACGGCACCTGGCTGCATGAAATGACGCAGAACGTCCCCACCGAGGGCGGCGGTTTGTTTTTCAACCACTGGAGCAACGGCGACCCATCGTGGTCGGCTGGTCCCCCCGGACAAGGACACCGTCATGACCATCTCCTACACGAAAGCCTACTTCAACAGCACCGACACAGAGCGTAGCCAAAACGACTACCGCAAGCGCTGCCCAACCTATGATCCGACGAAGGTCTGCGCTATCCCTGCCCAAGTGACGCCTCCTGACGCGTCTTCCGGCACCGACGGCGCGAAGACATATTTCTTCTCCCAACAAAGCGACATGACGCCCGGACAAACCACATACACAGGCGCGGCGAACATGTTCAGTGCGCCAGCACTCTCAATATGCGTCCCAGCACTGGTGGCTTTATGGGCGTTAATGTGGTAGTGAAGAAAAGCCGCCACAGTACTACAATAATAAAGAAGTAAACTATACAACTGAAAGCATCACCACCTTGCTCCTCCCGTGTCATCTCCACGTCTCGACGGCACGCTGTGCAGTGCAACTATTACCATAAAACTCCTTCGATCTCGCAGCCTAACGAGCACACGAAACATTCGCACCGGCGTTTTAATTGGCTTTATTGCATCATACACTCCTTGATCTGGACCACCCACCAAGCACCCACATACCCCATACTCTGCCTTGTTTCACAGGATGCGCAGCTCGCCTCCTTGCTGCTGGACCCATTCCTTTGGATACACTTACACACACCTTTAAATTTTCTACCCTGGCGCTACTACTACACTGCCGTTTAGTGTTTATTTCCCCACCTTTCTTGGATATATACCGTTTGCGCGAGCGACAGAACCGCGTGGTCGGACTCTTCTGCTGCTGTAACGCGTTTTCGCTTCGTTTTTGTCCAGCAGCTCAGCTTCTTTTATTGGCTTCATTACAACTGAACTTTTTTTTGCATTGGGTGGCTTTGGTCTTTGTGGCTTGAGAGTGTACGCGTGTGCGTCAACTAGACGATGTGTTTCTTCTTTGCGGCCTACGAATGATTCCAACCTGTTTTGGTCTTCACTCTCATATAGTAGCTATTAACGGCCTTTTTTCTGTTCTTCGAAGTATAGATGATACCACTTATGCCACTTATTGGCCAATATTACAAAAAGTTGTAAAAGAGTACACGGATCTTTTGCCACAAAGCCTGAAGTCAACGCCTCTCGTTCTATATTTACATCTCTAGCAAGTCTCCGGCAAACTTCGCCACAACCAAATTCTTCACAACACGACACGACTACCTACCTACCTACCTACCGCGGAACTCGTGCTCACTTGCCCCAAACAATTTGAAAGTCCAAGTTCATCTCGGCACTCCACCGTTCCGGAGGACGTGCTCCGGGTCCTCATGGTTGGCTCCTGACTCGCCTCTCTTCACCGAATGAACATCGCAATGCAACATGAAATTTGGTTCACCATCAGCATTATCTCGCCGAACCGAACCGAACTATCCTACCTATCCTTTCCCATCCTATCCTATCTTGGCTCGGGATCCACACCAAGGTAATAGTTGATTGATCGGCTCCAGCTAACTGACTACTGAGAAGTGCCGACGCGGCCTTTTCTTTTCCTACGGACGGCCTTTGTTAATTAGTTAGTTCGTTCGTTGGATGGATGGATGGACGGATGGAGGAGTTCCAACGGGTATGACGTGGTTGGTTAGCTAACAGTAGTTTGGTCGGTGCCGGCAAGTGGAATTGCGAGGCTCATTTGGTTTTTTACGAACGCCGCGCGGCCCAAATAGTTAGTGAATATTTAGTATCCGTTGGAGGCAGTTGGTAGACCCGCTTCTTTACGGGAAGCCTTGGCACTAGGTAGTGTATGGTAATGGTCGTGAGGTGTGAGGGTTTTATGGCGAGGCGAAGATGGCTGGTGGAGTAGGTAATAGTTCGCATGGCTATATTTGGGGGAGCGAGGTGGTTAGTACGGTGGTGGCTTGGTGTGCTTGTTCGTGATGGTTACGATTTACGATGGTGTAGATGGAAGGTGGGTTTGGTAAGCATGCGAATTCGATAGTATGTATCTTGACACCGTAGCAGTATTGTGGTGTCGCAGTCGCAGTCGTAGTCGCATGGGGATAGAACTTCAAAGTTGCGACTTTGTGCTCACGTGCTTGCAACTCTCCTGCCTGGCATGTGCAAACCAAGCCCCTAATCCCCAATCCCTTTTCCCCCTTCAATTCTTTGTCATTCAGGCATCCATCATTCATTTTCATCTCCTATTGAGACCACAGCGAGCGTCAGCATCCCTTACATCCCGTCGCAACCTCAGCACTATATCAATCCGTCCTAAACTCCCAGTCCCCCCTGATTCCCGTATCCCGGGTCATCATTAGCATTTTTCATAATATTGAACACAAGCTTTTTCCCGAGGTCGCGCTAATGCCGCCCTTGCCCCCTTGGGTAGCACAAGCGAGGACGGCAAAAGGCTTAATTTCCGGGCTTATGCAGGTTGCGTGCTGGTGGGACGCAGGTCAACACAGAGAGATTCTGTTCTCCGCATTTTGGGCTATTGAATTGCAGTGGGTTGTCCTCGGAGACTAGGTGGCCGGGTTTGCCGGTCGCTTGTGAGAGTAGGCTGGTGACATTGAGGGGAGGGAGGTATGTAAGGAAGCTAATGTCCATTCTATCCGCTCGCAAGGTTCCCGTACGCCATTATGCCATATCGTTTCTTCAAAGGAGCAAAGATTGTGACAATCAGTTTGAGAAACTACGCGCCTGTACTCTTGAGGGCGCACTGCGCTTCACGCGAGTGTCGCGTACACGTCTTCCTAGAAAGATATCCTACTGCCCTCGAAATCACATGTAGTCATAACTTGTCCAAACGCTTCTCACGAACATCATCGAAACACCTAAGAGGGAGATAGAACGCAATCAGGACCACGGCTTGTTAGCTGCTAAGGCTGCAGCTTCAGCAGTTTCCGTAGAACGCGTCAGAGAAAGAGATGCTGGTGGCCAATCAGGTGTCCTGTATTGCATGCACATGTTGTAGTACCCGTGGGACAGCAGCGTCAATTCCCGATATATCACAGCGCAAAGATAGCAAGAGCAAATAAATGGTACAGGTCGATGATAACTCTTGCTGTAATGGTCATGCTGCTCTTTCCTTATCCTCATGGCGACGTCCAGGGTCCTCTGTTGACGTTTGCATTCCTCACCTCCCAAGGCTATCTTGACTTCTCATCTTCGGCCCCGTACTCTTTTGTTTTGGTTACCTGGCCGTTTCATTACCCAGTCGCTCGCTACTATATCAAATATCGTCTCACAGGTGAGACCTTACACATCTATTCACGATATCGCCAAGCTTTCACTCCGAGCTTGCTGCCCAATGTTTGTTTGCTGCCTGCTAAATGCAAACGCTACAGCTACAACAAACGTCACAGGCGACAACATCGTAGCCTAACCGACATTAGCACTTGCGATATCGAACTGTTACGGAGTCGAAAGTGACTGGAGAGCTTCGATCAGCTACATCAAATAGTCCTTAAAATCTGATTATCCAACACGATGCGCATAGTTGCACTCGCGATTCTCTTTCTACCGGCGCTGGCAGTCGGAAGGCTCTTCGAGGACGATGCGTACCTGCAAGACTCCGCAGACGGTTCAGGCATAGCGAGGGCAAGTCCCGCATCAGTGCCAACATCTGGATCACCTATGGCAACGTCGGTCGCCGTCGAAGGAGTGCTTGAGTAGGTATACCCCAAGGGTGGTCTAGTTGTCACTGTGCCAACTTACGTCGACTCAGGCTCCGTCAAGCACCAGCTCCCGCAGCTCCTCAAAATCCAGGTCTTGCTCCCGTAAACAATCCTGTTCCTGCAGCAGCACCAGCTCCAAATGTAGCCGCAGTAGCTCCTGTTGCGCCCGCCCTTACCATGACTTCAACGCTCCCTGCGAACACCCAGGACTTCATCAGTGTTCAATGGGTCGAGACGTGGATTGGCGGAACATCGCAGACGTGGGTACCGAAGACCATCACGTTCCACTTCGAGCCCGTCATGTCACAGGCTCCGCTCCCGGGCAAGGGAGAAATCGGTATGGGAACGCTGACAGGTGAGCCTGGCCATACGAAGACAATCGTCGTTGCGGCCGCGGCGGCACCTACGAATGCCGCCAGGTGGATGAGCGGCGTCGTGGCTGCTGTGGGTGTTGGAGTCGTGGGAGTCATGATGTGAGAGAATTGTGACGCGCTCGGCGATGTCAAACCAGTCAGGAAACGGTGACTCAGAAATGATATGATGGATGGTCAACTTTAGGCCGAGTATGATGACGAGAACATGTGTTTATTTTGAAGGAAGGGAGAAAGGACTGAGATGCGGACTTCTTGCGACATACCCGTTGAATAACATAAACATTGTAATAACGACACTTACGAAGGACTGCTCTGTATAGTAGCAACATCAAACAGCGAGACTCAAATCAAGAAACTTCGCTTTTGCTGATTCCGTCCTTCGAGTCATCTAGGCTCCGAGCAAAAAGCGAGAATATTGCCGTTTCTGGACTCACCGCAACATGCAACCAAGATCTCGGAGATCGCGGCAAGCCTCATCACACCACTATGTCGCAGTGAAAGTTTGATCAAGTGAAACTCAATCTCACAGGGCCCGGAATGGGAACATAATTGTGGATATATCGCTCAACAATTGATGGCCGAGTTGTCGGTGAGCTTGCTGCAACAGAATTGTGGGATACAGGATCCTTAGCAGCGCGAGGAACGAAGGTAGTCTGTCACCAGATCCGCATGCGAAGTTTTAAAAGCTACTGACAACACAAGAAGATTGGTCCATCGTAATATATTTGGACTGTTCTCGAGTAGAAATGAGGCTCAGCATGCTAGTTTCAGGGTCAGAATCGGTGGAGTGACGAGTCTGGAATGTGGCGCGATTTGCTGCATCCTCTATCAGGCGAGGTCGGATCGGACCGACTCGATGGGTGACGAAAACAGCGCGATAATGCAAGGATACAACCAACTCGACACCTCATGTCGACAACGTGATTGTGATCAGTGCTTCTTGGTGGAGTTATATAAAGCTTAATGGCAAGTGCGATACATATTCAGCACAGCGGTTAAAAGGGACGACATCCACGTTCGATACGCATATCCGATAACGTTATCCAGTGCATTACCCGATTGGGTTTGGGCTTTGGCATCCAACTACATCATTACGACAAGTGGTGTACGATACCTATACGCAATACCATTTCATCCTAGGATACATCGTCTCCTATTCAACAGCGACAGACATCTTCGATCTCAACCTGAAACCTTTCCAAACTTCGATACAAACTTCGAATTCCGGGCGACCACAACTATAGCGACTGTTTACGAAAGACGTAGATAAGAGACGAAAGATGGCCACTGCCTACTATTATGCAGCACACTTCAACAAACCTGTTGGCGGATGTAACGTCCAGTCACAAATACTAGAATCTCCATCATTCCCAGTCAAGAAACAGAAAACAACGCAAGATATCCCTGTGTCCACCACCCCAAGGCATTTTGTACCCGCCGGGTACGTCGACGGACAGCAAGAATCCATCTTCTTTCGCCTACCTGCAGAACTTCGACACGAAATCTATAAGGAACTGCTATGTCCCAACCCACCGAAGCTGCAAGAGTTGGCGCAAAGCAACCATCATGCTCATGCGTCCACACCAGTGGCAGTCTACCCAGCCATACTATCCACATGTCGCAAGATTCACGAGGAAGCTGCAGACCTCCTCTACACAACACATGTTTTCCACGCTCACTCCTCACTACTTACCTCTCTTCCACATCTAAGTTCGGCTGCTAAACCCGTGGTCTGCCCCTCCGTGCTCTCCAAGATCAAGCGCTGGCAACTTACAGTCCGCCTCGACACAGACCCGCGCTTCAACGTGGCGCAAGCCACCGCTGCTTTCTCTGGCGCCGAGTACTTCGAGCTTCGAGTTTGGCAGTCAATGTTTGATGCTTGCGATTCGTCTGTTTTGGGTTTGTTCGTAGGTGTGAGGGGCGTCAAGATTGCGAAAGTGTGCGGGAGCACGAATCCTGAGTTGGCGAGGTGGTTGGAAAGTAGAATGATGCAACCCATTGAGCAGAAGGATGAGAGGCAATCGTGTCGTAGTGAAGAGGAGAGGGGTGAAATTAGTGATAAAAAGGTTGATGTGGGCATCGAGTGGTTTGGTGGAAGGGATGTTTGGGCGTTTGGAAATCGTTGAAGGAATTAGAAAAGGCGTTTCGGTAATGAGGCTCTTCACTTTTCCTACTTAGACGGCTGCAAACATACATCGTACATTGATGATAACTGAGATGGTTGGTACGCTAGCTATAGTGTTCGGCTGTACAGTACCAACCAAGTACCAATCTCCCGCTACCAGATTTCGCCCGCATCGAGTCCACTTTTCATGAACTACACAGCCTAACAAGCCAAACACCGCCCCAAGTGCGCCCATGAACCAACATCCGCGCCGCCCTCACTTGAAACCCTTTAATCATGCCTTGTAAAACTTCTGAGTGGTTGAGCGTCCTGTTTGCCGCCGAACTGCAATTTACCCGACGCGCATGCGCCGCAACCCCGCATACCCAAACGCTGATGACCACCTCATCGGGTCCCTAATCGCCGCAAAATAGAAATGTCCAACATGTTGGCATGGTTGGCAGCGCGTAGTACGGCACAGTAGGGAATGAACCAGAGTACTTGAAAGCACTCGCTTCACGAGTGATTCTGTTCGTCAGAATTTCAAGCCACTTTTCTTTACTTTTACACTACATTCGTCGCTTCTTCGCTACACATTAACTACCTACCCTTCTTCCTCAAACAGGCCGGCCTGCTTTCTACTACTTTGAGCGTCACGTCACGATGCACAACGCACTATCTGTCCTCCTCTCAATTTTCCTCATATCCTCTCCCTTAGCATCCGCATTCGTCATCCCAGACGCATCTCCACTATTTTCCCGACGCTCCAACGCCCACGACCTAACAGACAAATGCACATTCACACTCTTCCACAAACAACTCACAACGCCTCAAACCAACAACATCAAAACAAACTACATCCAAATCAACACCCTAACCGACAATGCAAACTCCCTCACCATCGACATCGCGCACCTCCGGCCTACAGCCGCATTCAACACGTACAGCAAGATCTCGTCCACGCAAGTCTTCGCCATCGAGGGGCTGTTGGATGGCAGGAATTTGACTGTTAGGGGCGAGGATAGAAGCGATGTGGTGAGGTTTGAGAGTGGGGGTGTGGGCTGGACGAGTGAGGTGCCGAGTGAAGGAGGAGAGGCGTGGTGTCAGGTTGGGGAGTGGGTGGATGGGAGTGTGGGGAGTAGGGTAAGTTAAATAATGTATTGAGTGATTAGGGATACGGTGGGGCTAACTTTGTGATGCAGGAACGGGAGATGGAGTGCGGGTTCCCTTGTGAAGCGATTGAGATGGATGAGGAGGAGCAGGAGAGGGTTGAGTTGCGGTAACGATAGAGATGGGGATAGGGATGGGGATGGGGATATTATGGTGTGGGCAGGCTCAAGCAGAGTATTGCTTTTCTTTCATTTTATTAGACTGTACGAAGTACATGCACTTGGTTTTTTGGCGGATTTCTAAGGCGTTGGTGGAAGCACTGTATACCGATCGATGACATCAATTCATCAAAAAAGGTTGACAAGATTTCAACACTTCATGCTACGGCTCACACAGGCATCTTGTGACGTCAATACGCAAAACAAGTGAGATAGGAAGAAGTTTTAATGTCATTGCGAATAGTGGTTGCAAGTGACCCTCTAATTGACTAGTCTGGTTTCTCTGACCCAAGTGTAACCGCTTCAACTCCATCGCGTACAGCATTATAGCTCGTAACAGCATCGCTAAACAAACACAACAACGCTCCGCCATGCTATGCGAATCTTCTGTAGAACGTGCTCGTTCTCCTCAAAAGTTCTTCGAGTGAACAGTCTCGCCCACTGACACATGTTTGCCATTGCCACCATGCATAACCTCCTCATCATACCGTTCAGCATCGCTGTTATCTTGATACGCAACCGAGACATCAGTAATCTCATCACCAACTTCCATCCATGTATTGCTCGTCGCCGGAACCGGCGAGATCGTGCAAAGCGCCTTGTACGTAATAGCCGCAACGAGGAAGCCGGCGAAGAAGTTGAGATCATAAATGCGCTTCGCGCCGATAGGAACGTCTTTTCCAATGGCACCTGCAAAACCGACGACGTTGATGAGGATTCCGGCGATGTAGGCAGCGTAGCCGCGCCAGTGGAATCCAAGTGTGTAGTAGTATGGCCCGGTTTTCTTGCCAGAGTATAGGTCTTTGATTTGGAGGTAGCCCTTGCGTACCCAGTAGTAATCGCAGATCATGACGCCTGCAATAGAAGATAGGAAGACTGAATATGCTGATAGGTATGTGGTGAAGTTGTTCGTCGTATCAAGAAGTTTCCATGGACACATGACGAGGCCTACAAGCGCACATACGTACCCGCCACGGCGAATGCTGATCCAGCGGGGCGCTAGAGCTGTCATGTCGGTACCGGCAGAGACCGAGTTGGCGGCAATATTGGTGCCGAGCTGTGCAAGAGTGAAGGCAGCTGCGATGATGAAGACACCGAATCGTTGCCCAGAGCCACCTTCGTTAAGGAATGCTTCTAATAGGTCTAGAGGGTTCCAGATAGCCTCACCAAAGATGACGGTGGAGGAAGAAGAAACGATGATTCCGATGAAAGAAGTGATGGCAAATCCAAGTGGAATGGTGAGCAGCTGCGGCAGGAATGCATCTGAGGGCTTCCGGGCAAAACGAGCAAAATCGGGGTCGTTGACAATCAAGGTCGCAAAGTTGGCGATGGCCGACATGATGCCGCGAACCATGAGCCAGCCAAGGGCAGATCCTTTTGCTGTGCCGGACTGGTGGACAATAGGGCCAATTCCTTTAGCACGTACGATGGCCCAGATGAAGAAGGCAACTCCAGCTGTGGGAACAACGTATGCCTTGACCGTGAACAAATGTCGAATCTTGTGAACCGGGGGATAGATGAACGGAAGGGACCCCAGCCAGAAGAAGAAGAACGATACGAAGTGGACCGTGGTGGTCCCTGAACTCGGTATGCCGTTGTGTACACCGCCCCTCGCATCTTCCTGTACAGAATTAGACGTGGGAACAGGAGCATGGAGGCGATACATACATCGCGCCAGTTGCTCCAGATGGATCGAATCATCAGATAGACGCAGGTGCCTCCGATCCACGCCTGCACGCCGTACCAAATGCAGGCCATGGCCGCACGATTAAAGACTGGCCATAGGGCACCCCAGACGCCGAACGAGGCTCGATTGACAACGGGGAAGGAGATGTGGTACATTGCGCCTATTCGACCGGTCATGCAGACGAAGCAAGCTGCGATCGAGTAGCCAAGCTATCATTGCGTTAGCACAGGTAGCAGTGTTAACGAGCACATTGTCGTACCCAAACGCAGATCCATGATTGCCACCATGAGAGGCCATCAACGATGTTTGCTGAAGAAATCATCCAGGTATTTATGTTGAAGCTGTCGGCTACCCAGAAGCCTACAAAGTTCCAGGCGCCCCATTGTCGACGTGCAGGTTCGACCTTGAACATGTTAGCGGATAGTTCCAAGTCGTACGAAAATTACGAACTGGTTTGAGATCGTGATTGAACAGCATAAGCTGTGCCGTGGTAAGGTTGGGTTCGCTTTCCACAGCAAGTTTGTTGCTCCAATGAGCGACCTTGGATCTTTTGACTTTCTCCATGATGGCACTGTAGAAGAAGAAACCTTCGTCGCTTGAGTGATGGCAAGTTGAGGTTGCCACGGGCCTTAAGAAGCTTTGGCTCCGGCTGCTCGAGCCAGTTGCTTGGTAGGATTGAAGATCCCCGCTCGAATGACGTGGGGGGTTGGCAGAAGCGAGTGAAGGTCTTGGTGAGTCTTGTCCTTGAAGGAGCGGTTCGCGTTCAGGATCCAGGATGGTGGCAGTTGGAGCTCGGGAGCTAGTTCCGAGCTATGGTTAAATGGTAGAGAATGTTTTGCTTCGGTGGTATCACGGTATTGAAAGTTCAAATTCAAGATCGAACGCGTTCTCCACACAGCCCGTGGTACGGGGGTTTTCTCCATCTTAAATCTCCAAGATCATTCAACAAACCGTCTGTCTCAGATACACTCCACGTATACGTCCGATATCAGGCAGACTACAGTTATTTTTTTGACCGCTGGTAGGTTCATTTTCGCCAGCCTTATCTTAGACTTGCGATAGCTGGCCCGCGCGTGTAGCTCCACCGGGATCCTTTTGCGACTTTTTCCACTACCTATTCCCATGGGTAGATCAGATGTACAGCCTGTCCGAGGAAGCGGAGGGTCTCATGGTGGAGAGTAGCCGCCAGTGACGCACGCCTATGCAACACATCGCGTGCCCCAGGTTCGTGAACATGGGCCTTCAAACATGACTTGCATGCTATCTCCGTGATAGGCCTCGAGATTGCAGAGATTTCCGCTGACATTTGACTCGATAGAAACATGTCACCAAGTATCCGGAACCCGAAATGCCTTTATCTCGCAGTATCGCGCGCCGTGGCCTGTTGATGTTGCATCCCAAGATTCTTGGGATGTTCGCTTGAGGCTCGGCTGGGAGACCTATTGCAAGGGGGGGTATAGCGCGGTAGCGGTAGGGAGATAAAAGCTGATGTGGGGTACGACGGGGCGCCGGCAGAGCCACTCAGAGGCGTCGAAGCCTTATTTACTCGATGACATCGAGTAACCTGACGGCCTCATATATCAGAACCTCATATGTAACCGTACCTTGCACCGGCTTGTGCAGGAACCTCATCTCAACAAACTCATTCCCTTTTACCGAATCGCTCAGTTTCCCAGGCTCCGAAGATCCATTTTTGTCTAGGGCGGAATCCTTGCGCCGACTTCGCCAGCCTTCGACCGCATATTGGAATTTGTGAACCTCTTCTGGCTGTTGGAACGTTGTTATCAGTTGCACTGTTCTCGGGCACTCCGGCCAAGATGGATTTCAACTTGGCGACGAGCATTCGTTCACGGTAGTATGTGCTACCTTGCTTTCTTTTTCATAAGGAAAAAGTTCTCATCTCCGGGGCTGCTTAGACGGTCGTCTATGCACCCTCTAATAGCTCACTGCCCTGGTGCATGCGTTCGTAGACGTGCCGATAGGATTTGAGGACAGTCTCTACGTCTTGTCAGCGATGTATAGCCTGCAGTCCTTCGTCTCGTTGTAAGTTATTGGCAAAGTCCTTCAGATGCAAATAAGCCTATGTTATTAGTATGAGTGAGGATATAATCCCAGTTCGGGAGCTGTTCTTGCCAGCTCGAGGCCGCCTGACAATCCACTTCGAGAAGGCAGGGGGGCTACGCCTTCCTCATCAGCAGAATGGCCACTTGCCTCCAGCAAACAACGTCTACGACTTTGTACCAGTGCTTATTACTCAGGTTTATTTCCGTTGTATTGTACGCAGTGATAACATCATTATTTGCAGCAATCACACCACGATCCACAATATCGCTCGCTATACATCATCAACATGCTCAACCCAGCGAAAAGAGCTGCGCCAACTGAGTCTGGGACCACCTCAGACCCAAGGTTTAGCTCAGACAAAATGGCAGCATCCGCTGAACCTGATAGTACTCCAGGTCCTCGATTCAACGACACCGACAATACCCTCAGTACGCCAACGGCTAGAGCGAATAAGCGAAGGCGTGTGGCTTTTCCGGGATTCCTCACGGCAGATAGCGAAGCCTAGCAGGCTGAATTACATGGCCACTCGAGCGCGGACATGATTGACGATGATGATAAGGAGCAGCAGACTGAGAACCGCGGTTCACAGAGCCTGGTGCGAGGTCGGGCCAATATTTCGACCACAACAAACCTGCGAGACTCTCTAGGATCACCTGAACCTCTACAGGGCCAACTCCCAGATAAAGACGAATCGAGAAACCCCGTTACCATGACGCCTGAGAGCTCGAAGGCGCCATCTCTAGGCCCAGCATCTGCAGCTCCTGTCGCAACTCAGACAGGACAGCTGCCAGCTCCCAGGTTGTCAAATTTTCGAATACAGGCTTTTGAAACATTCCATGAGGGTCCATATGTCTCTCCTCCGCGCCTTCAGACCCCATTGCGACCTCGATCGAACGCCATAGATCCCGATCAGAGCGACGACGATATGCAATCTACGCACAACTCGAGTAAAGATTCATCGCCTCCTTTATACGTGTGGGACGATCGCTCAGATGATGAAGAGCCTGAAGAATGGCGCGCGTTCCAAGCCCAGTTCCAAGCTTCTCTTCGCCTCAGGACACGCGATTTCTCCCCTACAAGGAGACGTAATATAGGCGCACCTCCGCCATGTCTACCATCTGTTCCTATTTGTGATGGGAGCAGCAGTGCCATTCGAGGCGGCCGAGTCATATTAGATGGACTTTCCTGTACGTGTAGTCAACATGATTCCAAAGCGCCTCAGAGTCAACCTGGCGGTCAGGCCAGTACAGCAGATTCGACTCCTTCTCCAAACATGACTACCCTCACGATTCCGCATCCCCCAATCAGTGGTCCTTGCTGCGAGCAACCAGTTTGGGATTTGATGCAATATATCAATTTGAACCTGCAACATTTGAATGTCACAATTTTGTTCGCTGGCCAGCCGCCGACGGGCCCGGCATGCGCAAGGTGTGAGACGCTGGGACGGGCATGCCGTTATATACCAAATATGACTTGTTTGGTCTGTCGGTTTGATGGAGTGCCATGTCCCCCGCCGGTGGACCAAGTTGAATAAAGTTCTGGATGGACGGATGAGTGGATGTGAGGTTTGTAGAGCCTGTATAGCACTTGTTTCAGATGCATAACATTAATATGACGCATGAACTTGTAGATCTGATTTGTCCTCAATCATCTCCAGTGATTAGAAAGCCCAGCCGTATGAACATCTCAACAACAGCAGTCTCATATCCCACTCCCGAACTCTAGCTCTAAACAACTAAACTTCACTCAACTCAGTGATACTTATTCTTCCCAGCATTCTCGTCATTCTCCAAGAACACCTCAATCTTGTTATCCATCTTCGGCCCAATATCATTGGTGAAGCAGCACGCAATAATAGCCAGTATACCAAAGCTGAGCGAACTCAGCGCAGTTGTTCGGAGTCCGATTACATAGGCCTCTTGGAACGCCGCGCCAGCCGCCGCAATAATCTCGTTTGTGATGCCTGGTACTTTTTCGAGGGCGGTCGCACCAAGGGGGAGTGCGGCGAGGAGGGCAGGTACTGAGGAGGGGGAGAGACCGGCTGTGGTGGCGGCTGGGGGGACGAGTTTGAGGGCGTGGGATGATTGGACGTTTGTGAGGATGGTGGTGTATACTATGAATTGGTTTAGTCCATGTGTGAGTGAAAGAGAAGTATGTAGATTGGAACGTACCAGAAATTGCCACAGCCCCTCCAGCGAAACGCGAAACCCCAGCGAGACCGCCCGAGATACCGAGTTCGACTTGGGGTACACCAAATTGGATGAAGGCAATGGAGAGGTACTGCGCCCACCCGAAACCAACCTGACAGAGAAATACCTGGGCCAGGACAGTCAGTGATCGTTTTACGGAATGATGGCTTATGGGTGGTACTTACGAAGGCGATCATCATGCCCTTGCGCTGCGGGTTACCAAGAGCAAGAAGAGCTCCAAAGACGACCATCATCGTTACAGAACCAGTAAGTGTCCACTTCCAGTGGCCGATGCGATGTCCAAGAACTGTGAGCAGAAAAGCTCCAAAGCAGAGACCTCGAACTCATTAGTCGTATCCTACAACGTGATCAGGTATCCAACTTACCCAAGTTTCCTGGTAAACCTAACACGATGCGGTACTTGTAGTCAGTCGTCGCGTCTGTGAATAGCGTAGCAATCTGAGTAGGATATATAATGTTGACGGCGTAGTAGAACATGGTCACCACAAAACCAACGATGAACGGGGCGGTTAGCTCACGACCCTTGTCGCGCGTAAAGACATGAGTCGGTGTCAATGGCTGTTTGAGTGGCGCAAAAGTTTCCCAGATAGCAAAGGCAACCAGAGTCACAAACCCGCTGACGAGCGTTCCAATAACCTTTGGGTCCTTGGATGGAAGCGTAGTGGTATAGACAATACCGACGAGGATCAGAGTTGCAGAAGCGATGAATAGCGTGGCGCCAACGTAGTCTAGCTCCTTAAGCGCTTGCTTGGTAGGCAGACCTCGCGGGTGTTTCGGAGGGTAGTAGAAGAAAAATAGACCGAGGAAGCTGAAGAAGACGGCAATCGCTGGTGAGTAGAAGAGCCACCTCCATGAGTCGCCGTTCTGGGCTGCAAACCCTCCAGCTACGGGGCCGACAAGTACTGCAACGTAGACTCCAAGGTCTGCAAGAACGATTGCAGCAGCACGCCATTTATTTGGTAGGAGTTCTGGGAGCGCGAATGCTGCGAGTTGAGCGTTGCCAGCACCAAAACCGATGAGCGACATGCCTGCGAGCATCGTTGTGTTGTTTTTGGCGGTGCCTCCGACGATGAACCCAATGAATAGAATGGCGTTTCCACCCACAATGAACCATCGACGACCGAACAGATCGCTGTTGGCTCCGCACACCCTGTGTCTGTTAGTAAAAGGATCGAAACTATGAGGTGTAGATGACTTACATGAAAGCGATAGTCACAGTCATCTAGAGGATGTCAGTTCAATGGCTTGAAGTAGGATTTGTTGGATACTTACAGTGTATAGAGAAATGTACCAAGCACTCTTCGTGGCGTCGCCTAACTGAGCGGCAACAACTGCAGCGCAAGCGCTGAGCGAAGGCACGATCCAAAAGCTGATCCCGTATGACAAGGCTAAAATCTAAGAGTGCATAAGTTGTGTTTCTGATGAGATCGCTCCTATCCACGTACAAGAACCACACACCACGTTTTCAAGGTGACCTTGTATTCCTCGTCACTCTGCGGAAGATAGCCGACCATCGGGTTCTCCGCATCTTTTTCCTTGAGACTGTTGGATGTTTTGGACACTTCGTTCGAGGTTCGCCGGACCTCGTCCTTTTCGTTGGGGACCGCCATGATGAGAAGGGTACTCTGAATTTACGGGCTCATGCGTCTGCTTTAACAAAGACGCGCCTGCACATCTTATATCTATTTGGTCACAGGAACAGACAAGCAGCTGTGCCTTAGCTCGAATGATACATTTCCAAAGAGTCAAATCCGCAGATCTGATTGAACCAGACAGACAAAGGTGCAGCTTCCGAGGTTTAGCGAGAGACAGGTGCGCGGTGAAGCTCTTGTTGTGAGTGGTTGAGCATCAGCCTTGTGGAATTGATTTTCCGGGCATTGCGGTTCGGATAGAAGTCTGGGGTCGTGTAGGCTAAGTTGGAGCCAATGCGGAGCAAAGCTGGGGTAGCGCCACCAGCAAATGTTAGCCGAAGATCAACAAATAGCCAGTCTATCCGTTGGAGAGTTGTCCTCGAGACGTGCTTTGAAAGACTTTCAAAAAACGCCATCGGAAGAGCGGATGAGGACGTGAAGCGGCATCGGGAATGGTTGTCAGCGATCAATGCTGCTCGAGGGTGTCGTGATCGTTTCTGCTCGACCAAATGAAACTGCATTGTCATTTTGAGGAGGCCCTGTGGCTCGGAAGATGCAGCTAGAAACTCGGTAACCGAATAAGTAAATTGAGGCTGAACACCGCCGGTCATGAGATGTCAAATGAGGTGTATGTACCACCTAGTTGCGAAGCTTAGGGCGATAAGAACGTCAAGGGCAATAACGATCACGACTATAAATCATTGTTTTGATCCGTATCCTCACTTTGGCGTCAATTCGACTGGCTACTTTTAAAGATCTCTGGTCATACTTTTGATGGATATTGGCTGAGTTGTTGTTGCTGTGAAGGTGGACCTGGAGAGAAACCACCTATGTCACGTGCATAGACTTGTGCCAAGGATGGCCCGTGCCGGGGATGATTATAGCGGACACCTCAGACTTGGTAAGATCCTTATGACTATATGATACTATTACAGATACTTCTCTTGTGCGCTTATGCCACAACCTAGGTAACGGTCTTGGCGGCTCACTCAATTCCTACCACCACCATACACACCTCCACCAGAGTATTGTGTGCGGCATACGGCAACTAAGATATGTAACTACAATTAGTATTCAAGCTTAAGCTATTTATCCTTATAAGAAGCGGGAAAATCAAGCCTTCTAGTCTCGAGCGTAAGAGTAATAATTATATAACACTTCTTAGAATCCTCTTTGCGCGGTATAGTATCAGGGTCATCGGGTTATATATAGAAGCTTAGTAGCTATCTTACACCTTCGTGCGTCGTCGATCGATGTTGCATTAAGATACTGCCAGACGATAGTATTGTGAGCTCTAGCAGGAGCATTCTAGAGGAGTTCGCGAGCCTACTCTCTCTTTTGATCGAATAAGTTACGTACAGAACCTTAGTCCGTCATCTGGCCGCTCTCTAAACAATTGTGGGGTTCGCACATGCGGTGCCGGACTCCGGAACTACCAGGCGGGTTTTCAGAAGTAATTCTGGTTTTGGCTCGAGCCGACGTGACCAAGACTGGAATGGATTCTGAGATCTTGGTGGTGGTACCTGAGGCTAAGACGATCGTGATCTTAGCGTCAGACTACCGGTCTGTCTTATCTCTTCTGACATCGAAGGATTTCTTATCTCCATTTTCGCAATGGAGTGTTCCGCTGAAGATGCCGTTCACTACCTGCATTTCGAAAGGTACCAAGCCGCTGATGCGAATCCGAGCTCCTATCTCCGTTTTTGTAATGGAGTACTCCGCTACGACGTTTATGGCGAGACAAGGTATAAGTATATATCTTCTTGTCCGCTTGTCTTTCCTTTATTTATGAAAAGTGAAGACGCTTTTGGACCCAAGATTCATAATGTTTCTACCTCTAGTTTTCAGTTTGTTTGCATGTGCTACTCTTGCAACCACATCCGTCAAGGTCTTCCTGCAGAACTATGATGGCTCTTTAGCATATACGCTGGGCAACTCGTCTGCTGTGTACTATACCCCTTCAACGAAAAGCGCGAAGCCTGTGGGCGTCTACAATGTAAAGAGCAAGAAGGATACGTTGATCCCATTTACAGTTGTTGTTGTCAACGAGACAACTATCACAGCAGACGTACTCAAGGAAGTAATCAAGAGCTATGAAGTTGACGACGTTTGGACTCCGGACTTCCTGGGCGGTATCCAGCTAATCACCACCACTCAATCGGCTGTTCTCGATGTATCAGGGATCTCATACTTACACTCGCTGTCCAAATCAGACGTTATCATCGACTCAATTATCTCCTGCCCAACGCACAACATAAGCACCTTCCTCAAATCCACAATCACACCACCCGGCCCCTACCTCGCCAAACTCACCTCGGGAACCATCTCTCTCCTGAAAACATACGCCACTTTCTATGACCAGTACGACGGCTTCATGAACGGCGTCACCGCCAATGATGACGGATCTTTCGCCTACGCCCGTCTCTGGCACCCCGAGCAATTCGAGAAGATTATTCCATACCCTAGCCGTCTATATACTAGCCTCCTCGACCCAACCATATACCCGCTGGCGGGCCTCCGCTTCGCCTTGAAAGACATCATTGACCTTGCTGGCATTCTCACAGGCGGCGGCTCCCGCGAATACCCACGGCTCTATAACACTCCTAAAAATGCTACTGCGCCGGCTATACAACGCCTCATATCACTCGGCGCCGTACCCCTCGGTAAGGCCAAATCGGCGACGTTTGCCTACGGTGCATGGCCAGATCAAAACGATGATATACCATACCCATGGAATCCTCGCGCGGACGGGTATCTAGGCTTGAGTTCGAGCTCCATCGGGTCCGCCTCCGCAATCGGGAGCTACGAAGAATTGGATTTTGTCCTTGGCACGGATACCCTGGGTAGTGTGAGGAATCCGGCGGATAGGGTGGGAGTTTATGGGCTGAGGCCAACTTGGGGTACGATTGAGGTAGAGGGCATTATTACGAGTGCGAAGACGCTGGATGCGGTAGGGTTTCTGACTAGGGATCCGCTGCTGGGTAATACATTTCCTTTTCCATGGAGTCAACCTTTGGCTCTTTAAGGGGCAGGATAAGCTAACGTGGACGTAGCGCACAAGATCCAGGCTGTTTGGGACGGAGCGAACAACCCCGCCCTCACACCAGGAAACTTCTCATACCCGAAGAAAATAATCTACCCTACCGAATGGTTCCCCGTCAACTCCAGCGTCGCACAAAACCTTGTCGATGCATGGCTCGCTAACATGACAGCCGCTCTGGGCATGCAGCTCGAGTACCAGAACACTTCACAGATCTTCGAGGAAGTAGTCGGATACAACGGGACTCTGGGCGATTGGACGACGAACGTATCTTCCCTCACCATTAAGGATAATTGGGACACCCTGGGCCGACAATTCGTGGAGGACTATGGCGCGGCATTCGGAGGCCGATATCCAGAGCTGGATGTCTCGGTGCGCGAGCCGTGGGCGGAAGCTCCATCCTACACCCAGGAAGAGTATGCTGCCAATGTAAACCGGAGCTGGGAGTTCACTGAGTTCTGGAACGAGGTAGGCGGTCCCTCCCATACCAACATGCACGCATGAAACAAACCATTAAGGTTAGATAAAGGCAAAAACAAGATTGACACGTGGCTCTTAGCACATCATCCCCTCAAACAATGACACCTGCTCGGACGGTCTCTGGATCTACCACATTAGCGACACAGGCGGCGGCGTTCCTGAATACCGCGACCGCACAATGGACTATTTCCCGCCCTCTGCTGGCGCGATGCGCGGCGCCTCCATTGCACCTTTCGCCCACACCGTAGATAGTACGTACCTACCCCCCGTGTCTGAACTTCACATTCCATGGCTGGCAGCCTGTTCTCTACACTACATCAACGCACATGAGAGAACACTGCTGACTTCATACTCCCCAAAATATAGTCACTATCCCCATCGGCCAGATCCCTTACACGAGTCTGATAAGCAAGATCGAAGAGCAATTAGCCATTACCCTGAACTTCGTGGCGCACAGAGGGTGCGATAGGGCGCTGATGGAATTTGTAAGGGTATGTGCCGAGAAGGGCTTTTGTAAGGCAGTGAAGACGGGACGGACGGCGTACTAGAGGTGGTAGAACACACTCACTCTAGGCATCTGAAACTCTGAGACGTGCTATTGCATCATCCCAACTAGAGCTATGCAGTAGTCCTTACCGCATCCCACTCCGTGTTGGAAAGGTAGACATAAGGCCGCGCTGTCTAAGAATCCGATGTCGATCTATTCACTTCATGATGAATCACGGAAGAATAAAGTCTTGTTCGAAATCCTAAATCATTTGTATAAGTATCTTGTCCCATATTTTGCCCATGACGCCGCTCGCAATGCAATAACCCGCTTCCCTTCCCTACTGTACACTCATCATACCCCTCATATCTTCTCTGCCTCTCTCTCATAATAGATCTGCTCTTCCTTCCGTTCTCCTAAACTGATCACCTAAAGCTAGCCGTCCCAGGCACATCCTTGATCTCCTCGAACTTGGTGCCCATCTTGACAACCGAGTATCTGATCAGCCTCGGATCCAGACTCATTGTCCGCCGCAGAGCGTGCTGTGCGCGCGCACTCGCGTCGAAGCGCATGATGAAGTGGTGGCCGTAGTGGTGTGTGGATTGCAGTTTCTTCGCGGGCTTGGGGAGGAGGAAGGTGCCCCAGTTGGAGACACCGCGGACAACGCCTTGTTGGTCGAGCACGATTTTGCCGGCTGTCTTTGCGATTCTGGAATAAAATGTCAGGATTTATTCTAGGCAATTAATTGGCGAGCGCAAGGGCGGGCATGTGGGATGAGGTTTGAAGATTGATGGGAGGGTGTAGATGTACTCTTTCACTTCGGAGAGGCGGCCAGGCCGGACCTGGATTCATTCATTAATTGGTGGCTCTGTGAAGCACAGTGCGATACACAACATACCACTCCTATCATCTCATACAGCATCTTGCCTGGCTTTCCGTGGTGTTGTAACTTGTCGGTGTCTGCAGTCCGTCGCGAAAAGTATTCGAATTCGGCCAACCGTTCCGCGACGCGGGAACCCATGCGGTCGCGCCTTGGCACCATTCTAATGCCCGCCCGCAGCACCAGTAGCTCCCCCAAGCTTGATCCCCGAATTCCTTACTTCCTTTCCACACAAGACGACATATATCCAAAATGGCCGCTCGATGCTCCGTCGCTCGCGCTGCGCGCCAATTGACTTCTTCCGCTGCCCTGAGAAGGCCGGCCCCGTTTGTGTGCCAGCGATGGCAGCAGGTGAACCAGAAGCAACGGCTATTCTCGGGATCTGCCGCATGTATGTGTTGGAAATTATTTGGGAAGAGCAATTGAGGAAGGGCAATGAGGGGCTGACTGAGTGTAGTGAAGGAGAAGAAGTATACCGAGGACCATGAGTGGATTGACATGTCTGCGGACGGCAAGACTTGTAGGTTCCCTGTGTTGATGATCCCCGCGTCGGGATATTCCACCCTGTCGTCGCAGACACAATCAGACACCAAGAATTCGACCTCAGGACTGACGATATGGAAGGCACACTGGGTATCTCCGAATACGCGGCTAAAGCCCTCGGCGACGTCGTATACATCGAGCTCCCGCAAATCGACCTAGAAGTTAGCGAAGGCGACGCAATCGGCGCTGTCGAGTCCGTAAAGTCTGCCTCCGATATCCTCACACCCATCACTGGCACCGTCGCGGAAGTCAACTCTGAGCTCGAGAATAAGCCGGGCAACATCAACAAGGACCCCGAGGGCGACGCGTGGATCGCGAAGATCAACGTGACTGAGGAGCCGGCAGGGAAGCTTATGAGCAAGAGCGAGTATACTGAGTTTACGGAGGAGGCATGAGCTGGCTGGTTGAGGGAGGGATGGGATAGACGAGAATGGGTGGGTGGCGCAACTTTACTTTCAACAAGGGAAGCAATGAAATCAATCACGATTTAAAGAACCGCAATTTGGTTATTTGATGAGAGATGATTGGGGAACAGACTGACGTTCACTCCTTCCACTTGGATATGACCGACAATCAAATTTCATGCCAGCTCTCACACTTGAACTAAAGCCCATCCGGGACGGGCTATGGATATGAAGCGTCATCTTGCTTTGATTTAAATACACGTTATACGCTTTCCTGCGCGCAAAGTCGGGTCGCTACGTAGTGTACGACGATCAAGTCAACCCATGCTAACCAAGTCCACCACCGTATTATGAGAACATGTTTGGCCGTGCCTTCTTCAGACTCGAGGAGTCCTCGAACTTTGGTAAATGTAAGCTTCGGAAGTGAGTTGATGGTATCAAGGGCAGCTTACCTGCAAAAACCCAGTGACATCGACTAATACCGTCCAACAGTCCACCAAGTCCACTAGATCTTGCTGTGCTTCCTCGTACTGACCCGCACCGACGTTGACACTCCTCTTGAATATAGAGACCATACTATGCCTATTCTCCTTCAAGAATTCCCTAGCCTGGAAAACTGTCTGATCATTCTGCCGGCCCCTCGCGATGACTGCCGCATTGACAACCCTCAGCACGGCGAGCATAAGCTCGTAATACTTCTTGAGCGCATTAGGATTATCGAACTCAAGACCAATATCGGGATCGATGGAGAAGATATTTGAATCGCGAATGGCAGGGAAGAGGCCAGCGTTGAGCACGTATGCGGCGCCAAGGCGGGATTGGCATATCCGCAGGAGCAGGGCAAGGCTGGCGTCGTAGTAAGATAAGAGGACGGGGACTTGAGGGGCGGCGGCTGCGCGAAGTTCTTCGGGGATGTGTTTGATGTTGTCGACTAGCACACCCACAAAGTTGAGCGAGACGAAGGTCTCGAGAATATATTTCGACTGTTGGCGGGTCGCTACTGCCACTAGGGCGTTCAAGAGGAGGAGAGCGGAGACTTTGCAGGTTCTTTGACCACTGTAGGCATCGTCACACACTACTTCCATCAGATGGCTGCCGCAATTCTTGACTGCGTTGAGGGTGTGTCGACTGAGGAGAGAATTCGTATTGGCCTTGTTGAAGGTGCCGTGGATGTAGCGGAAACAGATCTGGTAGCAATACTCTCGAAGCTCCGCGGTAGACACTGCACTGTAGATGCCGGTGAGGGCAGCACGGAACAGCTGGGACAATCGATCGTTTGCGAAATCCCCCGTTTTGTCGAAAGCGGTCGATTCGAAATCAATCTTCTGGACGAGAGATTCGGCGAGACTGATGAGCTGCATGGCGGTGAAGATATCGGTGTTGTAGGATTGCTCGAGCTTCGGCAGAATCACTTGGAGTGTCTGGAGTATGAACGAGCTTCGCGCGCCATTTTCGAAGTCGCATTTGTGTATGGCAACCATGACCACCTGGACCCATGACTGGAGGATCTCTTCGTGATAGCGAAGGAGTTGTGCGCGGCGATTCCAGTCGACAAAGATGGCCATGAGTAATTCCGCTTGCTGCAACAGTTCCTCCTCTTGAGCCAATTCGGTAATCAAGCCATCCTTGCGCCAGTACTTCAATTTCAATCGAATAACCTGTTCTAGCAAGGGTAACGAATAAAGCGTGATGCCTTCTTTCTCAACCTGACAAGATGAAAGGTTGACACCTTCGAAGAAGCGATGTTGATCTGGTAGAGTGCGCTCTGGGTAGGTAAACTCGATGAAGTCGAATAGATCGAAGATGTTCAGGTTGGGTGTTGCATCTTCACCTGGTCGAATGGTGGTACCAAGTAGAACTGATTGTATCCTAGACCTCATAGTGGGCATATCCTCCTTGACTGTCAAGCGTAGTTCTCTTGACTCGTAATCTAGAAATGCAGCACGGCGCTGGAGGACGTTCTGCAGTGCAAGAGCTGGAGGGCCCGCGAAGAACTCTGAAAATTCGCCAGTGGCAGTCTCAAGTCCTTGCGCAAGAGTCACACCCTCCCAAGGGACGTCAAGAGTAATTGGACTCAGTCGAGGCGCCTCGATGAACAACAATTCATTTCCCCGAAGCTCATCCATGACAACAGCGGACGTTAGTGGTGAGCGCCATAATTTTTGCAGTACGTCCCAGCATCGTGTCTTGAGCGCTGATCTCCATGCTAGAAACTGCTCACCATCATTATCCGGGTACTCTACTCCCAGTAGAAGGATGTTATGGAAAAGAGCTTGTCCATTAGCCCATAGACTGTCATCAGCGATACGTACCGAGTTGGTACCGCATGAAAAGCCCAACAGGATATGGGCTATGGTTGGCCTGAGTGATACCGCGGCGAGGCAGCTATTGAGGAAGTCCAGTACTCGCAATTTGACGATGTACCCTGAAGCTTCCTCGCCAGCTTCAAGCTCCTCAGCATTGAAACGCATCAAGCTGGAGAGGGATCGACCGATGCGTTCTGCTTCGTTGTCCTTTTCTAGTATCCCGACTATCTTGCTTCGTCCAGAGCGCTGTCCGAACCCAGCAGGCGAAACCGCAAGTTTTCGGGAGGATGCCATCTTCTCGAGAAGTTGAAGTGAAGCGATAGTCAACGCTTCGTGACCCGTACCGCAGTAGAGACCAAGGTCGACGATGATGTGCAGATTGTTGAGAATAGCATCTTCGAAAGAAGCAAGCGAAAGGTTTGAGACCGGTGAGTTTTGCATAGAGGGTTGTTGTTTCAAGACAGGCTTGACAATGTCGAGATATGTCGCTTGCAGCTTCATCACCAGATCCATGACCTCAATGCTCAGCATCAACGATTGCACCAATGGCGAGTCTGACGGGGCAGCATCAACCTCATTGACATCGTGATGTGATGCGGCGAAGAGCGCCTTGAGAACTTTATCATTGAATAGCCACTCCATGACGCGAGTAAAGGGGTGTAGAGCGACGTAAGTAGCAAGTGAGGAGGAATCTATAACAGCGTCGACTGGAATGCTTGATTTGTTCGCGAACACGACAAGGTTCTCATTGAACGTAGAGAGGCATGTGACCATAAATTGCAGACATGTCCACCTCATGACATTGCGTTGCAGCGGCTCAAGTACTTCTTGCGAACGTTCTGCAAAGACTTGGTGCATAACGAAGTCAATATAGCTGTCGATGCCCGGCATTCTGCGTGATGAGCCCAGGCTTTCCGGGAATGGTAGGCTGTCGTTCAGGCCTTCGTTCTCCGGATAAGGTTCCACAAGCGAATGAAGAAATCGGACAAGGGCGATAGATTCGTCATATCCGTCAGCCAGCAAAGCCCAGAAGTCGTCCCGTGGTACGGCTCCTAAGGTGTTACTCTGCTTGGATCCAGCGTAGAAACCATTGACAGTCCAGTCATCTAAGATATGCCACATTGCGCTGGCTCGCAACACATCTTTGCCCACGAGCAACGCCGAGAGAGCATCATAGGCAGCTGCGCGAAGTCCACTCTCAACCTTGTCTGTACACAGGCCAAAGCAGATGTTGGCAAAGTCGTACTCTTTGAGATCGAGTATCCAGGTGCGCGCTGTCAAACTCTGTCGACATATATGCGCAAGGAGCCGTAGGTAGCTTTCCAGCATGGTAGCACTCTCTGGTTCTACGATTTGGTCCACAGGATTCGTTGAAGGAGCATATACGTTGCCCAGTGTCTTTTTCGGCTCATGAATGTCCTTCTCAAACTCCTTTAATTCATTGAAGATGTGTGTATAGCTGAGGGAGCTTGTCCGTCGAATTTTGCCGGAGGAAGATGTGCCCTCCTCAAGTAGAAATCGGTGGGCTGAGTCTGGGTTTGACCCTCCAGTAGAGATCGCTCGAAGCATCTCGCAGAACATGGCGATGCGAGGGGTAGGTTGACGCTTAGCTGCCCACTGTAGGAAACCGTATAGATTGCTCTCCTTGTCAGTCCAGAAATCCTCGGCCGCATCAGGAAACCCGTCGAAAGCGAAGGCTACGATGACCATGAATCTCTCTAGATGGAGTGGATACTCTCCCGTCGATCGTTGAAAGTGAAGTTGTAGCCGTCTTCGCTGATCATCCTCTTCGACTTTAAGTCTCCGTAGTGTGTCCGGCATGTGAGTGATGAACGAGTCGACGAAGGTTTGGAGTTGCTCCATGATTAGGACCTTGAAGAACTCTTCCGGCTGTGCTGACTCTGGCCCCAAGACAGGAGTATCTTGCAACAAGGTCGACAGCATGCTTGTTTTCTGCGGGTCGTACCAACGTGTCGGTCGCACATCCTGGCTGAAGGAGAGCATGAAATGGAATGCCCCGTCATTGAGGGCTTTGAGGAAGATGTCAGATCGCGCGATGGCTTCCTCGTCGAAGTTGATGTTTTGCATAGCTGGGTCCTGGGTGTTGGGATCTACATATCGGCCACTGTACTCTGCTAACCACCAGACCAACAAGGCAGAATGCAAGTTCCTCAGAGTCCAATTATCGCTCTCTCGCCCTGCCATCAATGAATCGTGGAGCGCTCGGGCATCCTTCAGAGTGACATTAGTCTCTGAAGCAGCCCAGGATGTGAGCCGAATGAGTACAGGAACGTAGTGGACGGTGATGAGATCGTGTCTGTCAAGAGTTTTGGCCCTTGCAAGCAGTGCCTTATAGTTGTCGAGATTCACATATCCAGCCTTGATCATGTGTGTGCAGATTGCGGCCAAGTTCTCGTGCTGTCTGGTCAGACTCTGACGCTGGAAGTCCATAATCTCGACGAAGCCTGGCAGAGGCACCTGACCGACTACTTGAGTACTCTGAACGCGCTCTGCAATGAACTGCAGCCATTTCTCTATTGACTCCATGCTTATGAGACATCTAGTCCAGAAGCCATATGCATTCGCCAGATTCGAGGTGCCTTCTACGCCCACAATGATCTGTACGGCCATTTGCAGCGCCTGCATCCCCGCAACTTCAGATTCACCGTTATCTAAAGCCGTCTTCATCAGGATACGTAGGCAGAGGAGGACGTATTCGCGGCGGCGGTGGAAGCGGATTACGGCGGTCTGCAGCTGCGATCGATCAAGCTCTTGAGCTTCATCTTCGGCGCCCAGGAAGAGCGCGGCAGCGTCTAGCTCGTCGAGGTCAAGGGCGTCGGCCAGTTCGAGCGTCTGCTGCTTGAAGTCATCGTTGACCTCATATTCGTCGTCGCCAATCTTGATCTTGCCTGGCGCAATCAGTACTCATCCCTAGAATCTTCTTCGTTCGCAGCAGTATTACCAGAGCTCAGCGCTTGCCTACTCGCATCGTTTTTGGGTTTTTTGTCCAGCAGCGTCTTCAGCTCGTCCAGATGCACCTCCAGGTTTTGCAGCAGTCTCTCCAGGACAGGCAGCTGCAGGTCGATATGCGCGCAAAGGTCGCGATGCAGGCCCTGGAGGGCAGCGAGGCTATCGTCTTCAGCCATTAAAAGTTCGTGCGGCCGAGCTGCGCATCATGTGCCTGGACAAAGAGCGGAGTGGGTGGACAGGTGAGGGCGCGTCTGGTCGGATGCGCGATTGAGCTATGACCACCCAGCTTCCGTCGAGCATCTCACGGCGACAGGAGTCCAGCTTAGGCTCCGTTCTTTTCACGACTGGCGGGAGGTTCTCAGACGCATTGCGGCGATCACGAACGTCCGACCGACTCACCTAGGAGCGTGTTCGATCGCTTTTCCACCCGCACGGAAAAGACACCACGGGTACCTGGAATATCGCGTCGCTCGGCTGGTGAACCTCCTCCGTAGGAGCTCCGCGACCGCCGAAGTGCGAGAGCGAAAAGCGCAGTGATCCAGTGACGGTCGCGCAAGTGCTGCGAGCATGCTTTGCACATGAAAGTCTGACCCATAATCTTTCTGCGCTGGCAATGCCCGACTTCTCTCACTCTTGCTCTCAGACGGTGCGGCACAGTGGGCGGCCAGTATGGGGGCAACAAACATCCAGGATGCGAAGCGTGAGACCTTTTCGACATACTGCGATGCGCCTGGACTGACGAGCAATAGTCCTTATTCAATCTTCGCGAGTGGTCGACCGTACAACCGGCCTCAAGGACCTCGTCCATATCCTGAAGCATAACCGCGGGAAGCCCAGTCTCGAGGCGCTTGGAAACAAAGCGTATCTAGCATTGTGCGAGACTCTTTTCCAATGTCTACGAGACGAGCGGTCATCGTTCCTCCGCAGCAAACCCAAACCAAAATCAAAATCAAAATCCACGTCCACCAAAACTGGCGCGCTCCTTCCTCTCTCGGCCTCCGCACTGCGCCATGTCATTGCTTCTGGCGTGCGAACAATCAAGAGCTCGACCGTTGAGATCATCATAGACACCATAATAGAGGTGCTTCCGGGGCAGGATGGCCTGATCAAGCCTCTACTTGAAGACCTGCCCAAGACATTGCGGTCACTGCTCGAATATCAGCCGCACGTCGAGCGTCTCTCCAAAGACTGCTGGGATGCTGCAGTCGACTTTTGTATCGAGTCATTATCAGGAACGTTTACTGAGCCGGAAGTCGAGCCTCAGAGCAGCTGGAGCACTAACGTCTCCAGTCGAGCCAGGACTCCGCTTGAGGTAACTGATATCACATCTTCGAGAGCCAGTCCTCGAATGCCAGTGACGAGAACCAAGTCTGCCCCCGATGAGTATGCTCACTCAATAGAGGATTTTGTACATTGTCTTCACTTGCTCGTCAAGGCCTCGAATGCACCAGTGCTGGACAAGGCTGAGGCCATTTTGGGCGCGTTGCTACAGTTCTTACAGCAAAGAACCGGACGTGGCAGTGTCGCAGCTGCCGCCCTTGCTGCGGTCAATTCGGTCCTCGTGCATACAACACTACAATCACTTGAGCTTACCAAGAGTACCGTGCAAGAACTCCTTCCCTTGATGAAGTCCATGTGGTCAGAGCTCATTCTTCGGGATGAGATTATGATCACTTTGATGCACACTGAGGCACACATATTGAGCCTCCTAGCCGACCCCGACGATGAGGCCACTCACTCTGATCTCGAAGCACTTGTTGAGACTATCTATAACGACTATCGTCGCAGGCAAGAAACCACAGCGCATCAGTATCTTGAAGAAGACCATCTTTGCTTTCGGCATCTGGGTCGAGCTGACAAAAATACTCATCCTCTAAACACATGCGCATTCTCTATGGAGACAGAGTATCAACGTTTCGAGAGTTTGTGGGCCACAGTGTCTACTATTGCACGCTTCTCCTTTATGCTCGATGATAGAAGGCAGACGATCACTCACGACCGTAGTGATACAGAGGAAAGTATTAGCAAACGTCTTCGTGTCACACAACTTTTCCCAGAATATCTTCGCCACGTCTTTGAACCCAGATCCAATGCTAAACGAGCGGCTCTACAAGTCGTCGCGTTTATGGTCCAGGAAGGGCGCTATGATGAGGATGACCTACAGTCAATGTTGGAAAAGCTCATCTCATGCATTTCTGATGAAAACCCTGTGCACTCAGTATGGGCAATGATAGGTTTGGCGGGGTGAGTCCCATTAAGTTGTAATGACGACGGCAACTAATTTGTATCTAGGGCTGCCCTTCAACAATCTGCAACGCATGCGGCTCTTCAGCCCTATTGGATTTCCGCTTGGCAAAGTGCTTCTCGAGCCGTCACGTCTATCTCGAATTCCCGTGCAGCATGTCATCTCATGGATGTTCTTCTCAGACTCAACATTGTGCCTTTCTCTTCTGTCTCAGGAACCGTTCAGTCCATGCTATTATCTATCGAATTGAGTGGCCCTGCGTTGCTCACAGAAACCAGTTCGTCCTTGATAACTACCCTCATTCGAGAGCGAATCAAGGAGAACCCGACACATTTCAACTCTACAGCAGAAAGAATCCTGAATTGGCTCCTTAGTAAATGGACTCCAAGTAAGTTCTCAATGTCTTTGATACTAGATATGCTAATGCTATGGAGGTCAATGGTCCGAGCGGACGTATTCTTCACTCAATGCACACCACTGCAATGCCCGCGATGTGCTACGCGTTCTTTACGCTTGTCTAGACAGGCCTTTTAGTACTACACCACCTGCGCCTTTCTTGATGTTAGGACCTATCGCGCAAGCCAGGACCCGGAATGTTCGTTATAAAGATTTAGCACAGTACCTTCTGCTTCTTGACATCAAGGAAGAGTACTTGGCTCAGGCAGAGGTATCACAGGTTAGCCCAACTGAGGGTCCTTCCGAACATCATCCGACACAAATGGAGAATAGGGTCCTTGATTTCTGTCTCTCTGAAGTTGACAAAACGATGCAACGCTGGAAGGATGTGAGTTCAGCGAACAGTACGAACATAACATCGGATATGATGCGCGTTGTCACAAATTTGTGCATTGTTGCGCCTGCTGTAGCGGCTCTTGGCGCGCCTGACGACCGTCGAGTCTCTGCCTTGGAGTCTTCAGCCACTAGCTTGAGCGAATCATTTGTTGACAACCTGGCCAAACCCCAAACAGAGCAATACAAGATCGACGCTGTGCTCGAGACTTGTACAAAAAGTCTGCCGGACATTAGCTACTTACCGCATCTCAATTCGCAAGTTTTCAAACAGGCAGGCGTTTGCGTCCTTTCCCAGCACCTTTCGAAAGTACTCTGGAACCGGCGAGATGTCAAACAGTCAT
This sequence comes from Neocucurbitaria cava, assembly GCA_027946455.1. Lineage (NCBI taxonomy): Eukaryota > Fungi > Ascomycota > Dothideomycetes > Pleosporales > Cucurbitariaceae > Neocucurbitaria > Neocucurbitaria cava. Next base: position 750,481 of record JAPEUY010000021.1, on the reverse strand, counting down.
TTTACGCAGAGAATGACGACTTCATGGATGTTGATGAAGATGTAGACTCTCAAATGACTGTGGGTCAAGTTGGCTTTGAAGTTGATGTTCCCCGACACGATGTGCAAGCGGAGAACGATGCATCCGCCTTGCGTGCATCTTGTTCGGCGTACTTACATTTGGTCTCCTCAATCGCAAACAATTCCGAAACGGAACATTTCGATCTCCCCTCCAAATTTGTGGATCATCTCATTGCGCTTCACGAGAGCGAATTGCTCCGTTCCCGTCAATTCTTACGCGCTCTCTGGGATAGCGAACTCAAGATATCTCGGAATGATTGCTTGAATCTGCTGGAAAGGCTTAGCGAGGCTCTCATCGACCCTCGCGCACGCGAATATAATACGTCTGAAGTCGCCAACGGTATGCTCGTAGAGGTTCTGATAGGCACTGCGCTTGTTTGGGCGCCAGATGCGACTGATCGGGAGGGTCAGGATCTCTACGATAATATCGAAGCATTGTATGCGTATTACGTTAGGGAGATGGAGAAAGGAGGAGTCCGAAGATCCGCGAATCTACAGAAGATCATCGCTGCCTTCCTGCAAGGCCTTCTCAAGTACCATCCGGACTTTGGACAAAACCGCAAAGTTCCTTCAGTTCGAACCAGTCTCTTTGAGCTCCTGTCACGGGGCGAGATGACAGTGAAGTATCATATTGCAGAGCGACTTCCACAGATGTTCGAGGACTTCGTGCTTTCGGAACATGACAAAATCTTACAGGATGTCGACAGCAGCTTACCTGGTGATGACGAAGGAGTTGAAGGCATTGCAGTCCGACTCCTCGTTTTGTCCAAACTGGCCGCTCAATGGCACACTCTTCTGCGCCACAGCATCTATCGAATCTTTGCGACAGCCGGCGCTGTACCTGGGGCGGCGCAGCATGCTAAACGCTGTATCTTCAACGTTGCCCAAGCAAGAGGTGTTGGGGACTCACAATGCCTGTTCCGTCTCTTTGCGCCTCAGATTATCTTCACATGGTTGGATCGAGGCCGAGCAGTCGCTGATATCCCGTTTCTAACATTCGGTTACACAGCGCTGCTCGACCTTTTGCGAGATATCGAAGCGGAAGCTGTGGGACAAGCCATGATGTTTGGGCGAAAGGGAGAGGTGGAGTACTTAGCCAGTCAACTCGGAACCACGATATCTGGGATTCTGTCAAAGAACATCGGGAAAGCCGCTGCATATACGATCGCATGGGATACGTGTAAAGGCTTCGCCAGAAACAAGGCAGAGCCAAGTTTCGCGAATCTGCTCAAGGAGATGATTGGAGCCGACAAATACTATGATTTGGTCCAGAAACACTTCCCTCAGGTGCTAGCGCACATCTTTCAGACTATCGACCTTGAAGAACGTATCAGCAAATCCTTAGACAAGAAACCACCCTTCAACGCAGCCGCGAAGCTGATCATGGAAATGACCAATATCAGTCACTCGGCACAAGGTCTGAACATCGGTATTGAACCCTCCTTCTCGGCATTCTACCTACCAGATCAATTGGAACGTTTATGTCGGCGGACAGCCGACAACCCCGCTAGCTTCTGGACGCCGAGTAACTACACTTTTGTGATGCGTTCTCTTCTCGATCGTATCCATCCGGCTCTAGGTTCACTTTTCGCTCGATCTATGATTCGCAAGATCCGGATTGTAGTTGCTCTTGCTGGGCCGGTAGCTTATGAAGGATATCCACTTCAAATGACGCTACAGTCCTTGCGCCCATTCCTCACTGATGTCCAATGTGCCGAGGATACAGTAGGCATCATGCAATACCTCTTTGAGCATGGCTCTTACTACCTCCGGCAACATCTCAGTTTTGTGACAGGCATCGGACTGTCAATTCTGATTTCTGTTCGGGTGTTTCTAGGTTCATCCCAAGACAGTACTACTCAGCAGTCGCAACACGTAGCGACTATGAATGCAGCGAACCGGTTTCATAGTTGGCTCACGGAGTACCTCAAAAACCATGCGCAAGCCATAACTACGACCGAAAGATCTTCTGCTGTCAAAGCCTTCAAACTCATTACTACTGCTGCGTCCCAGGTCAACGCTGAAGGCAACTCCATTCGCGGTAGTGAAGAGAGTAAGCTGCTCCTTGAAATACTAGATGATTTAAAGTCGGGCCGCAAACTTCTCAACAAGACCTCGCGAGAGGTTGCGCTAGATTTACTTTGCCAAAACTTTCAGGTCGCTCCATCGGCGCGTGATGACGTCCTTGGCCAAGACGATGATGCCTCTGAGTATGCGCCCCTCGTTTGGGAGTCGTGTCGAAGGAGCAACGTTGGTGACGGGTACTTGCTGTGGACTGCAAGAGTCCTCGGTCGCGCGTTTAATGCCTGCGGCGAAGTCAAGAAGAGTACTATGCACTCTCTGCCATGGTCTTTCTCGGGTCACGTATCCAAGGATTCCCTGGGTAGAATCTCAAGAGAAGCAATCGTTCGGGAAGTCATAGATCTTTTCTACAGCGACGACCGAAACGAAGTCAGCCTGGCAGAAGACGTCGTTCGACGCTTGGTTTTTCGTCTTTCTAGTGCAGACCAACGCTACATCGACGAAATGCACCGTGCGATCCCCGAAGCCATTGGAAAAGCTCTCGGTCTGTACATGCCTCAAGATACGGACCTTGCTTTACCCCTATTTACGGAAGGGCTCGAGCAAGCTGCAACACCAACTGAATCTAAGCCCGTAGCTATATGGATTAGAGATCTTGCAATTGCGTTATGTAGAAGGTCCGCTGATGACCCCATCCTCGGTGCGCTTCCCAGGTTCCTTGTCGGAATCGACCACATGGCTCGCAGGCTACTACCGTACATACTACATCTCGTACTGCTGGAAGAATTTGAAGGAAATCGCGATGTCCGCAACATCATGTCGGAAGCAACAATGGCGTGGTTCCGCGACTGTGACGTTTCTACAGCCCCACACGTTCGAGTCATCATCCAATGCATTCTGTACCTGCGGAGCCAGCCAGTCCCAAAGGAAGTTACTCGAGTAGATCGGGATCGCTGGCTCGAGGTAGACTTCCTGAGGGCTTCACAAGCCGCCAACGCCTGTGGCATGTACAGAAGTGCGCTATTATTCGCGGAAACATCTTCCGGTCAACCCATTGTCAAGAGTAGTACAAGACGTTCCTCTGTTCTCGTAGATCCTCCTCGAATACCGTTGGAACTTCAGCTCTCCATCTATAAGAATCTTGATGAACCTGATTCTTTCTATGGCGTTGACCGAGGATCAACTCTTCTGTCTGTCTTGGATCGTCTCGATTACGAAGGAGATGGTGTTAAGAGCCTCTTGTTTCGTGGTGCCCGTCTTGATAGTCAGATGCGCCGACTGAATGAATTTGAGGCACCAGATTCCAGGGGCACGGTCAAATCACTCATCATGCTAAACATGAACAGCGTTACGCATTCCTTACTTTCGAACGACCAATTCCGGGACATAGGAGATGATGCCGTTGAAAGCACGCTTCACACCGCGCGCAAACTCGGGCAATGGGACATTAAAGCCCCCGAGATGAATCACACAGAACCTAGCACGCTGTTCAAAGCGTTTCAAGGCCTTTATTACGCCAAGAGTGCAGCAGAGGCTCAAGGGAACTTTGATCGCCAACTTCTAGCCACAATGAGCTTCCTATCAGGGAAGAACAGTTCTTCAGTACCTACAAAGGTCCGCTTGCGAACACTAGGCGCTTTAACGGAAGCAGATGAGGTTATTAGAGCCGAACGCTCTGAACACCTTCTTGATACATGGGATCGCATGAAAGCTCGGGAGAAGTGGATGCGTGCCGGCGAGTAAGTGGATGTTCATTGGAGATCGAGAAGAAACTGATATTTACATCATCCAGGTTCAACGACGTGCGCCAACTTTTATCTTGTCGGGAAACGCTCTTCAATGTTCTCAGCTCAAATACTGTACTTGTGGACTCGCTACATACCAGGACTGCAACTGTCCGGGGCATGGAAGTTGAAGCTCTTGTTTCATCTTCCGCCGTGTGCCGTAAGCATGGCGCTCTCCAAGAGTCACTGGCTACCGTAACATACCTCTCCGATATTGTGCCAGAGTGCAAATCTGTGGGGCTAGACATCGACGCTACAGCTCAACATGAAGTCGCAAACGTCTTGTGGGAACAAGGGGAGACTGAAATATCGATACGCATGCGCCAACACCTCATCGATCATGCCGATTTTGATTCACAGAACATAGATCTGAGTCTGCCTGTATTGCTTGCGAGACTGGTAAATCTGATCACACCATATCCCTTATACGTTGCTAACAATGACAGGGCCATCACTTGGCTGAAGCTCGCCTTGCAAAGCCTGACACCATCATGCGAGACTACCTCGAGCCAGCCATTCGCGAACTGAAGGGTCAGAAACAGGGCTCTGGTCCAGGCCAGGTCTTTCATGAGTTCGCTCTCTTTTGCGACAAGCAACTTCAGAGTCCGGAAGCTGCCGAAGACATGGAACGTATCAAGACTGTCATGGACCGGAAATTACAAGAGTACCATGAGTTCACTAAGCTCTCGAAGACCGATAAAAGCAAAGGCATGCGAGACACGTACTATAGGAGCGCTCGGCGAGCAAAGACTTGGTATGACCTTGACCATGCCGAATATGAGAGGATGCGGAAGGGTCGCGAGCAGTTTTTGCGACAGTGTCTGGAGAATTATCTCTTGTCCTTATTCGCCAGCGACGAGTACAACAATGATGCGCTTCGCGTATTCTCCTTATGGCTAGAGTACTCCGACACCGACTTAGCCAACGCAGCTGTTCAAACGTACCTCAAAGACGTGCCTAGCGGCAAGTTTGCTCTGCTCATGAATCAGCTGTCATCTCGCTTGCAAGCGGAGGACAATGACTTCCAACAGCTTTTGATGGCCCTTGTATTCCGAATTTGCGTTGAGCATCCTTACCATGGCATGCATCAAATTTTCGCAATACAGATGAAAGTTGGTGCAATAACCAGAGAAGACGCCGTTCGAGCCAAGGACGAGTCTGCTCGCTCGCGTCAGAAAGCCGCGATTGGACTCGCAAATGCGCTTAGCAGCGACAAACGGGCGCGGTCATACTGGAGCTCGATCTTCCAGTCCAACGAGATCTATCACCATCTCGCAATGTTCAAGGGCGAGAAGGAGAGCACACAGCAGGGTCGAGAGCTTCCACTTGACCGGTACAAGGAATCAAAGGACTTGGTCAGCAAGATACCGAAGCTTAACCTTCCGCCAGCTACACTTCAGATCGAGGTCAGGCCCAACATGAACTACACTGATCTGCCGAGGATCCATTCCTTCAAGCCAACGATGAGTATAGCCAACGGATTAAGCGCGCCCAAGGTCATTACAGCCAAGGGTACCGATGGCAGGCCATACAAACAACTGGTGCGTTTACATGACTTTCCTATTATTATCAGTAACTAACACTTATCAGTTTAAATCCGGTAACGATGATCTTCGGCAAGACGCCATCATGGAGCAAGTTTTCGATCAAGTTTCGCGACTGTTGAAGAACCACACAGCAACACGAATTCGCAACCTGGGCATCCGCACCTATAAGGTTCTACCGCTTTCCACTCGCTCCGGTCTGATGGAGTTTGTGCAGAATACAATACCCCTGCACCTTTGGGTTATGCCGGCACACGAGAAGTATTATCCTAACGACTACAAGCCCGACAGATGCCGTAAAGAGATCGGTACGTGCCAGCAAGACTCTCTAACTACACGTGTAAAAGTGTGGCAAAAGATCGCAGATAACTTCCACCCTGTGCTACGCTACTTTCTCCTCGAGCGCTTCGAAGACCCGGATGAATGGTTTGAGCGTCGTCTTGCCTACACGCGCTCAACTGCTGCAATCTCCATTCTCGGCCATGTTTTGGGTCTCGGCGATCGCCACTGTCACAATATCCTCTTAGACGAGAAGTCCGGTGAGATCGTGCACATTGATTTGGGTGTAAGTTTCGAAGCGGGGCGTGTATTACCCGTACCGGAAGTGGTGCCCTTCCGCCTCACGCGCGACATGGTAGATGCGATGGGCTACACGAAAACGGAAGGCGTCTTCAGGCGATGCTGCGAATTCACCATGGACACACTGCGAGAAGAAAGGGAGAGCATCATGACTCTCCTCAACGTCCTGCGCTACGACCCCCTTGTGAACTGGAGCGTCACGCCCACAAAAGCAAAGCGCATGCAAGAAGGCAATCAAGACACAGCTGCTCAAAACGGCACCGCGCGATCCACCACCGTTGGACCTGGCGGCACACCCGCTCCCTCAGGTGTTCCAGTGGGCTCCGGGCAGGTCGCTGGCGAAGAAGTCGTGCACGAAAGTAATAAGAAGAGGGAGAAGGAGGAGCAGGCTGGTGAAGCGGGTAGAGCGTTGAGCGTGGTGGAGAAGAAACTTAGTAAGACGCTGAGTACGAAGGCCACGGTTAATGAGCTTATTCAGCAAGCTACTGATGAGCGGAATTTGGCGGTGCTGTATATGGGGTGGGCGAGCTATGCATAATTAGTTTCGTTGTGTATTTATATCAAAGGAGTTTTGGAGCGTTCAGCGCAGCATGTAGTCAAGAAGTAGGATGGTTCTAAGCCACGGTTTTCTACTGTGGTATCAGCTGATACAAGACAGCAGTCTGTACAAAATGAAATCTTTTCCCGTGTTATGATTCAGCATGCCATATACTTCATGTTGTTAGGCAACCAGCCTTTTGTTTCAACAAAGCTTTAGGATAAGATGAAAATACACGAAGCAGAATGCAGTCTCACTAACGAGCAATGGATTTGCTCAAAACCTCATATACTACCAACGGAGCCCATATTTCTTCAAGTTCACCAAATGATAACATACTGAAGGAAATTGAGTAGCTTGACGCACTAGGCCTGCTTGTACAGTAGTACGGAAGCGATATATTACTGGTGGTGATACTAAGGTAGCAAACATTGGGCCCCAATTGCTACACTTGTCCTCACTGCAAGAACATGCTTGCTATCAATATTGATAGCTTAACTTGTATCCAAGATACATGCTAATCAAAGCAGAGAAAATAACATGTCGACAGGTAGTATAGTGGTCAGCGTGAAAGTACCCGCATGCATGCATGTTGTACCACGCATACCCTGTTGTCGAACCTGAGGTCGGATGCTGAGTGGTGCGGAGGTAGTCGAGGTGAAACCGATGTTCTCATGATCCCGCGGGTGTTGATGTGCGGCTGTCACCCCGCCAACGTACCTTCCCAAAATAAACGACGCGGCAGCCACTATGACCACCAGGCCGCGACCACTTCCAAGCACGCCTATCCTCAACATTGCATCACCTTCGACTTGTGTATAGCATACGGCGGCATCTGCGCTCCATTGTTCTTGGGCATATTCAGAAGCGTGTTGGCGCGAATACCCTCGTTTGCACGGCGCACTACGGCTTCCTGCAACAGCGTGCATTCCTCGCTTACTCGCTGCTCTCCACTTCGACATCCATAGCTGGGCTATACTACACCGCATCCATACCCGAGACGACGGTTGAAGGCTCCGCCAAACGTTAGGCACGGTGCATGCGCGGTTGACAAAGTCGCTGGCAGGTCTGCAGTCAACATGGACACGAGCTACCTAGCCCAGCAGGTCACCACTATCATCGGCCAGCTGCACGGCCTGTTCGACGACATTGGTGTTCCCAGCCATGAGCGCGACTCGCGCGAAGCAGAGGTACGTTGATTCAGGTGATCTTGTCAGTAAATGCTAACCGGCCACAGCTCTTCTCTGCGCTGTCAGAGACGCTTCACAACCAGTTGCGCCAGGTCACCAACGAAAAACATGAGATGACAGAAGAGGCGCATCGCTTACTTACGACAATCAAGCAGATGGAAGCCTCGCTGGAGGACAACAAGCCGAACCCCAATTACGAGAAACACGACGAGAGCGCCATCACCTACCCTTTGACGCGCTGTCTGCAGGGCCTAAAGGACAGGTACAACGCAGTCAGCAAACTCCATCGCGAGCGCTTTGAGCAGGTGCGGAAGCTCGCCGAAGCGCTCGAATCGTACGCGTCGCATCTAGAATCGTCTTTCGTCGAGATCAAGCTCCCTCCCACAACAGTCAACGCTACCGTATCACCTACCTTCGACATTTCTCCCTCTTACGTCGCCAAGCTAGACAACGAGTTCACACGCGTTTACGAGGAGTACACGAGGCGTATCAACACTGTCAAGATCCTGTGCCAGGAAATCATACAACTTTGGGCTGAGCTGGGCACACCACAAGCGCAGACAGACAGCGCCATTGTGCAATGTTACCGAGATGCGCCGGAGCAGCTTGGTCTGCACAAGGAGGACATGGCTCAGTTGAAGGCGAAGAAGGAGCGACTTGTTGAGGAGAAGCGCAGCCGCGAGCGACGACTTGGGCAGTTGCGCACCACCATCGAAGAGCTTTGGGAGCGTCTAGGCATTGAGCAGCACGAGCGCAAGCAGTTCCTTACCAGCAACCGCGGATGCGGCCTGCGTACCATCAATGAGTACGAGGATGAGCTTGCTAGGTTAAATGAGCTGAAACGCCAAAATCTCCATTTGTTCGTCGAGGAGGCGCGCTGCAAGCTCCAGGAGCTTTGGGATGCCCTGTACTTCTCGGAAGAGGAGATGCTTGACTTTACCCCCGCCTTTTCCGATGTCTGCAGTGACGCTCTCCTCTCAGCGCATGAGGCTGAAATTGCCCGCCTGGAAGCTTTGAAGGAGCAGCGCCTACCTATCCTCGAGAAGATCGACAGACATCGTGAGCTGATCAAGGAGCGCGATGAACTCCAACAGTCAAGTCAAGATGCCTCACGCCTGATGGCCCGCGGCCAGAAGGGTGAGAAGCGAGACCCCGGAAAGCTTCTACGGGAAGAGAAGATGCGGAAACGTATCGCGAAGGAGCTGCCGAAGATTGAAGCTGTAAGTATACACAGACATGCAATGTGAGAGCGAAGCTAACGTCATTGTAGGATCTCAAGAAGACTCTTGAAAACTGGGAAGATGAGTATGGTCGGCCGTTCCTGGTCCACGGTGATCGATATCTCGATGAGCTGTATGCGTCTGCATCTAAGGCTCCTCCACCGCGAGCGAAGACACCTTCAAATGCCGGTATGCCTACAAAGCAAGCGACCACAGGTCCCAAGTCTGCTCCTCCTAGTCGAGCTGGAACTCTCCGTGGACCACCTCCATCCAGGACTAAAACACCAGTGTCGATGTCGAACTTCGGTGCCAGTGTATCTCGGAACCCACTTGCCAGCTCTGTCGCGTCCTCCGTCGGTGCAAAGAGCCCCTCGAAGATTCCCGCCCGTGCTCCTCTACGCAATATGCAACATGGTGGCAACTCGCCTGAGCGTCGGCCCGCTCCGCCTACTAGAGAAGACTCCGCAACAATGCGGAAGATGCCACCTCCAATGGCACCGCCTCCACGGATGAAGGATTTATTTGTTCCCCCGGAGCCTGCCGAAACCCCATTGAACCGCTTTGAGTTCAACCGCGGCGATCGCAGCGAGAGTATCGTCCGAAACGTACCGCCGGAGGATCCCTATGATGACCGAACATACATGTCACACAGCATGCGAGCAGGATACATGCCAACGTACCCTCCACCATCGCTCTCATCAGCCAGCAGTCGACAGATCTCGCAGACCTCGTCGAATGGTACAGCTGGTACTGGCGCGACCGCGCAGTCAGGGTCAGAGAACTGGGAGACGTTCAGCGAGCAGTCAGATGATCCTCCTGAGGCAGATGTCGACTTTCAACAGTACCGTCAACGGCAGATGAAGCGCTTCACGCCCGAGGGCGGCCATGCGGCTAGTCCGCGAGGCGTACAGGGCAAGAAGATTCGGAGTATTCGCAACGTTGACGACGGCCTCATGATGGAGCAGGACGGTCGTATGGTTCGTGTTATCGAGGGCAGTGAAGCGGGCTGGACCGACGACGGTGACGGCTATTGAAGACACATTTTCTTTTCAACGGCTGCTTAACGACGCTATGGACGATCTCCAGTCATTTCGGCAACTAAGCTTCTTCGACTTACACCGCCATTACGCCCTGCAGCATATGGGCTTCGCTCTAAATCACCTTGTCTATTCACGCTTACACATGGACGGCTTGTCTAAAGGGATTTTGAGAATTTTTCTTCGACTCATCTTTTCACACGACGGGTGAGTGGTCGGGAGAATTGCCACGCACAGTGTCGGCAGGGTATGGCTGCATGTTGCATATGTGCTTCGGCAGACTCGCCCTGCGACCGGACGGTGACATGTCTTCGGCCATACGGCCTTACTTTGAACGCGGCAGGATCCCACTTCTTCTTTTCTGATATCACTTGCTTAATTGGCGCAAGCGGAACGGCGTTTGCTTGGTGCATACTGTGTAGTCTTGGGTGGCCTCTGATTTGCGCTACATGTGCTTTTTTTTTGAATTTTAGGTTTCGTCTGTGGGTGGATGAGAGCTGTCCATTGCTTTCTCAGCGAGTGGGAGGAAGACAAGTGTTCTGTGCAAACAGACGTGTACTACTACGATTGAGTTTGGGGACGAGTACAATGCAAAAGCACAATACTGAATACCTACTACGTGTCGTCTCGATTGAAATGTGACTCGATAATAAAAGGTAATGGAGCCTTACAATGCCGCTACGGAGGAGTGACCGAGCTCGCTTACGAACCTTCCTCTTTTGGCGTGCAGATGTCATTACCCCCATGAAGAAGGTGCAACCATAATCCGTGACTACCATGTGTGACAGCGGTTTGTAGGTGGTACAGTATGGTAGGTAATGGATTGCAGTGTAGAATAACCTGAAGCAATGCGTGCATTTTAGTTCTTCAACCAAAATCAATAACCCCAGGATCCGATTAACAGTTGCAGGTAGTGCACTTACTTGTCGGGCACACCCCCCTCATGCACCCCACAGCCGGTTAAGGCAACGATACCCGCGCAGCGCTGCAAGACAGACTGACATGCATTGGGCCAACTTGCACAAAGAGATAACGATACGCAATCCGACAGGCCGACAGCAACCGGTCAATCTTCGAACACGGGTTAGGCAAAGTGGCCGCTGCAGCCCCGTGTGGTCATCTTTACATGCAAGTGTAATCATGACTGACTGCCTCGCTGACCGCGGCATCCAAGCTGAGCGTTGCGAGATGACATGGGGGTCGTCTTTTATGACGGCCGGTTTGTATGCACTTGGATGCGATAAGGGCAAGGTAATACGGTAGCTGGGTTAGTTAATGACAGTGTCCTTCCAGAAAAGAGACTGCGTGGGGCGCTACCAGGCAAAGGCGGAGTCGGCCAATCGGGGCGTGTGGTATGTAGCAAGATGATCTAGCAGCAGAGCCCGCGTGCGCGCCCAGGTGTCGTGCAGCAGGCCGACCAGGGTTGACATGTCCATGCTGGATGACTTTGCGATCAGCGACGTGGAGGGCGCGGGCTGCCGCTGCGAGGCTCTGGCGGTGCATGTGCTGCGTGGCCTTGCGGTCGGCCAGTCTCAGCCGCGATAATAAATCCTGTCGTCTCAATGGTGCCTGGATGCAAACGCCGCCCGTGGCCCATGCGACACAGCAGCCATCTCGCCCACGCGACTGTCCGACTGCCCTTCTTATTACTTATCGCCTGCCGATAACCCTGAGGTGCCGGTCCGTCATATCCCCCAGAGACACCCTTATCGCCCGCAACTCCCTACCTGACCATCTACTCCCTCCGACCCCTCCTTCACCTTCGTCTTCCATATTCCTTGCACTTCATCACCTCTAAATACTATTGTATTATATTTACATGCACGCAGTGCGTCCCGGCCACGTTCGGCATCTGGACCCTGCAGGCCTAATGTTGCTTGATCGATCCTTCCATCCAATCCCGCAACGGCAATAACGTAAAAGCAATCGGGCAACGCGCTCCGGAACGTCACAAAACGCCTTACCGTACCTGAGCGACCCAAACTGTTAGTCACGGGCAGAGCACCCTTGGGGCTTCCCTGTCAATCATGATGTACTCGCCAAGGTCCTTCCCTTACCTGCAACAGTCTCCCCCGTCATCTCGCAGCACCTCTGAGAAGATGGGCACGCGGACTGCCAGGAACAGCCCGACTGCGCGCACTGTGAAACCCATGGAGCGACCAGATATCAGCAATACTCGGTCCATCTCGAATCCGGAACCCACGCCGGTGCAGCCTCCTACCTCGAATATGCTCGCACACTCACAGCCCGTTGTCATTCCACCTCGTATGCCTGCACGTTCAGCGACCTCCTCTCAGACAGTGAGAGCAAGAGGCCACAATGGTGGCAGGCCAATCCGCGCACCGAAAAGCCACGATGCGAATGCTATTCCCCCGGCCGTCGCCGCCTTGCTGGCTGTTACCGCGATTCCCAAGATGCCACCGCGACGACGCAAGCAGTCTACAATGGACAGGAGAATATCCATGGACGAGTTGATTCATGAGTGGAAACAGGACGACTCAGACGTTGCGCCTTCGATTGTGGGTTCGCCCATGGATTTACTGCTGGGTCGTGTGGACGAGTCGGAAGACGAGTATGGAAGCCTGGTGAGCATGGAGCAAGAGAAGGAGTCTTTCATCACCTCCCGGTCTATTTCGAGCGAGTCAATCTCAACTATACCGCCATCTTTGGACTTTGATGATCCGTCATTTTCCTCGCATTGGGACAATCTAAGCACACCGGATTCACTCAGCCGCAAGTCATTGACGGAGCGCAAAGAGAAGGTGGTTTCGTCACCACCAAAGGAAGACTGTGTTCTGGATCATCCACTACTTCATTTTGGCCCAGAGGAATGTGAGGAGATTATTACAACGGATGTCATCGACAATCTTGCTTCCACACCTTCCTCAGCTGAGCGATTCAAGTCATTCAAGTCCAACTTGACTGCATCACTTCAGGCGCTCAGATCGGCTGCCAAATCATTCTCCAACTTTACAGCTCCCAGTGTTCCACCGGATGATTTCCTTACCCGGTCATTACTGTCACCAAAGTTTACCAGTGAGATGCGCCCTAAGCATCTCGAAGGCCTACCATCCCCCGAACTCCGACGATACCTGAACCCGCAGCCAGCCCCGATCTCACCAACAGAGTTATCCATGCATCTTCACGACTCTCTCACTCTAGACGCTGATGCCGACACCAACGCGCCTATGATCCAAATGCAAACCTACGAACGCCGCGGCCGCTCGCAGAAATCGCGTCGCTCTCGCACCTCTGACCCGTTCTCGGAAGCTGGAAGAGCCTTATCAAACGAACCTACTGTCCGCCAACGCGAGCCAAGAGAAAACAGCAATTTCCTTAGAGTTATTGTTCTGGAGATGAACATGCGCCGAATCGGCAAGCTCGATTCTAAGGCCGTCGGCAAGGCTAGGATCTGGCTGCCGCCAAGAAAATTAGGGACCAGCAAAGCAGGCTCCGCTCACGGTGCAGACGGAGTCCCTGAGCGATGGATTGGCGTTGCTGCGGAATAGATGCACTGTCAAGCCATCTTTAGGCTTCAATGACCGTTGGGCATACACGCAGCAAAGCAGCAAAGGACCCTCGGTACGTTCGCACACGACACCTCGACACGACTGGTACATGCGACATACGTAGCGCAAGTCAATCCACGAACCAGATTTGACGTCAACGGCGTGGATACCTTGAGTCGATCGCGGATTGGACATTTCCGGTGGACGCATGACCTAGCGGTTGTTGGCGGCGTAACTAGCGTCGCGGAATTACCTAGAGTGTAGGGACCAAGTTTGTTAATGTCGTCGCTTGAGGCATAGTCCGCACTATGACCGTTAACCTGGAGTACCCTCTCTGGATGCGACACGCGCCGCAAATCTAGAACAAGGCTCGCCTGACTGGACGAAGCCATCTAGAAGCCTTTGCGAAATGCATCCTTCTCGGATACGACGGCATGCATCACGGACGTCGGCGACGCACAGTTAGGCGAAATCCTCACACCGACACCGCAACCTATTTGTCCTCCATGCGGCACTCCGAACATGTGAATCATGGTTCCTGCATAGTAAGGCTGGAAGAGCCTACAAGGTCCTCCTCATTGCGGCAACCCAGAGCGCGCGGAACCGACCTGCCGGTACTCGCCGACGCCAGACAAGTGGGGGCAAGACTGTTACAAGTTTGCATCAAGCAATTGGCCAGCTCAGCAAGGCAGAGAGGAGCATCAGAACTCGTCAGAGTCCACCATGGTGGGGGATCTACGGTAGCGACATCGGCAAACCGGCTGCATCCGAGGAGTGGGAGTAGATGAGCATATTAATTTTTTGTTGCCTGCTTCATGCGCGAACTTAGCAGCAAGCGAACGAGCAGGAGTTTGGAACATTTTGACGAGGCACGCGAGCAAAAAGACGGTCAAGCGCTGACCGCTTCGCAATTTTTTGGGATATTGAGCTTCGAAGTTTCGAAACTGCATTGGGCTGCATTGCATGGACGCATATTTTCCCCCTCTCTCTCTCCTTTTTTTCTACGTTTTAGCGAAGGGTTTATTTTCTCTGCACTGCATTGCATACGAATGAAGAGACGGGCGGAAGGACGCACGGACTTCACAATCATACCTGCATATTTACAACACTCTACTTACACCACCTTCCTATTTCTACACTTACATAAATCTCAGACTGCATCCTAGATTGTGTATGCACGAACGGAATGATATATAAACAATTGAAAGAATATATATAAACACCTGGTTTGACATTGTGTGACTCTGGGGCTTGCTTCATGTTTTGTTGATGGAGATACCTATCACTGAATAAGAACGCGCCTATTCAAACGCAAATGATCATGGTCTCGAAGGATGACTTGCAGTTATTAAGATATCGTTTCAGAGAGTCGCGCGTCGTGTATACATCCATCACAACATTAAACATGCACGAACAGAACAGTGCTTCATGCGTGCTAATAAGTCCAGGGGACGAAATATTCTGCCTCTACCTCTAGTGGTTACTCACAAGCCTCCTCTATGAGAAGTAAGCAATCAAATACAACGTAAATGAGTAAATCTACGGTCCAAAAAATATCGGGACAAGAGACGTGTAGATAGATAGACAACGAGGGGTAAAAAATGGTGGTAGTAGAGTAATGTGTTACGCCACCATGAAGGAATATTCCACACGCACTGGTTGGTTGGTACAACCCAAAACAAAAAAAACTCACTCCAAACCAACCACACATGGCCAAAAAAGAAAATTATGATGTGACCTAACCAGGGGTCGAACCTGGAATCTCTTGATTTCGGATTGAGGGAATCGTAGTCAAGCGCCTTGCCATTGGGCCATTAGGCCGTTGTTGTACAACTTTGATGGAGGATTTGTCCAATTATCAAATTATATACAAAATCCAAAAATCATGCGGCGCTGAGCTAAGGGGGGCTTTTGCATTTCGGTTGATCGCAGATGTTGATTTTGGTTTGATTTGAAGAATTTTTTCCGGGGGCAGTGAGGGGTGGGAGGCGAGGGATCAGATGGTTAGCGCGTTGGAGGAGGGGTTGCGTCACTTCCGCTCTTTTCCGCTCTGCCGATGCTACATGTATGTTCCTCTTGTGCCCTTTGATTGCTAGGCAGCAAAGTCATCATAATGAATATCGAAGCTAGGTGAGTACGCGATTGAACTCTTTGAGTGGCCATATCGCTCTCATAACACCCGCAAGCTCGACGAACATAATTTCACATTACAGTGTTGTGGGTGTAGATCTATCTGCATGATATACAGACACGGACATGATGCAGTACTCGGCGAGACGAGCATGCAGTCATGCAATATGCAATCCGAGTGAATGGATGGAGACACTATGATCCCGCGCCTGCTTCCGCACCTACAGGGCCAAGGACAGTACTCCGGAGATCCATTCAGCTGACTGAACACGCTTGGAAATGTAACCCATTTCTCTTAGTTCTTCGTTCCTGTGCCTGCCCTGTAGTCTACCCCTTGGGAATTCCACGTTGTTTGTCCGTCATTAGAAAGCCAAAGGACGACTGAGTGGTGCGAGAGGCCGCTGGTACGCGGAAAACTCTATCCAAGGTCCGATCTATGTAATGGGCATTGTGAACCTAGATGATGATGCTGGACTAGTATACGAAGAGAGTACTTGGCATCTCTCAGCCGCTTCCGAAGACTGGACCTCCTTATACGGGAGACACTCATCTTACTGCGAAGAGGCCGAGATCAGGTCTTGCAACGAATCCACAGCGATGAAAATAGCCATACCTCCCGTGTGTTCATCAAGACAGCAAATGGCTGATGCACATTCTTGGCCTTCCGCACCTGGATCGTCCATTTTCCACACCAGGTGCTCGGCGTTGTCAAAAGAACGACCATTCGGAAGCATCATGCCTCTATAAACCTCGTCAGAATTCCTTGGAAGTATTGATGGCGGACGCCGACTTCATGTGACTGGGTGGGGTGAGTGCAGCAATCCCGTCATGGCACTCCGGTGAAATTTGAGGACCAGTGGAAATTACCTCGTGCTTTTCTGGACTGTAGGAAGACAATTCTAGGTGCCTGCCATGGCGGACAATGTCGAGAAGTCCGACTCACCCGTGGTATACAAGCGAACGAGGTGCTCAGGTAGGCTTATGTGTTTTAGCTGAAGATGAGTATATATCGACTCGCTCTGCCCGTCAACAACCAGCACATCAGCTGCTTCTTCGCCATTCACGTTCGAACCTGGGAAAAGATGTATCATCCTTCGAAACTTGCTTTGCTACTTTCGTTGGCCTCTATAGGCTCGGCTCAGGTTCCCAATATCATTCCTTTTGCGGTCACTGGCTCACTTGATGGGTAAGCTCTCAAGCATAAACAAGACGAACTAATGCTCACATCTACTAGCTGCAATGTTGAGGGTACACAGTATAATGCTGGCGGCGGGATCAACGTCAACAACTTCAACGTCAAAGTTCCCAAGAATTTGATCGTCCAGTTTCCAGTTGTGTGGGCGCCTTTCAGCGAGCTATGTGGCGCTGAAGCAGGCGGTTACGAAACCACTGTCGTTGGTAACATAGTCAATGGCGAAGTTATCGCCGGACAAGTCTCAGTCGCTCAGAGATTTGGCCTCGAAGGCAGTCAGGGGTACATTTCAGCCATCAACCCCGACGGTACACTCCAGATTGCGTCAGGCCCAAGAGTCAGGATCAATGACCCTGACGGTCTTTTTGGACCCAAGACTGATACGCGGAAGTACTGGATTGCCGATACCACTAATCCATCTGTCACTTCATTTTCCGGGTTTCCTATGTGCATCCCGTATTCTGGTAATACCGAAAAGTGCAAGGACCCAAATCGTCCCAATGGTCCAACTTTCAGCCCGACTGATCCTCTTAGCATGGTTCCATTCAAGGTCGGTGATTTCATCGAGTACAGTGGCCTTCTATCCGAAAGCAACGAGGTCCTGGCTTCCTCCATCGTCTGCATAAACCTCCATATCACAACTCAAGCTGGCGACAACATTCCAAATTACATCAGAGTCGAAGCTTTCCTCGTTGGAGTTCCGGACACCGCCGCCAACGTTGAGGTCGCAGATATTCGCGCCATAGGATATCTTTCAAGTTGTGCTGGCTCCACGGTCACAATTAGCGCTATCGAAGTCGATCCTTGCACTGGGATCGAGTCATATCGCTCTATTGGTACTGTCGCTCCCAGGCAAGAGCTTCGCTGCAAGTGGGAAGCTCGTATTGCTTCACCTGCACAAGCACCGTTCACTCGCGAATACCGCATCACTACCAACACGCCAGTCAAGGAGACTAACGATGGTATTAAGGCTGGACAGTACATCCAACCTGTCACCGAATGGATCTTCCCTGAAGTCAATGTACCAGGGACCAACCCGCCACCCTTCCCATTTACTGGCATCCGCGGTCTTGTTCAGGGCGATTTCCTCGATGGGAGGCAGTACGGTCCACTCAGTCCATTTCCTGGACCAGATCCGCCCGCTCCATTCAAGACGTGCAACCCTGAAGATATTCCAGATCCAAACGCAACGCCTACGGCTGACCCTAACACGCCGCAAAGCGCCCCTGAAGCCGCCATCGTAGGCTTCGCTTCCGCCCAGCGCATTGGTACTGACGTCTTCCTCAGAGGCTCCAATAGCGCGACAAGTCTAAACGACAACGAACTGAACTTCAATTGGACCAAGACCTCGCCTTCCTCGCCCTCCATTAGCATCACAAACGCCAACTCCCCTACGGCAACCTTCACCGCGCCCAAAGTGACAACCGAAACATCCTTCATCTTCGAACTCACCATCAGCCTGAAATCCAACGTCACAAACTCCAGCAAGGCAAACGTCACAGTCTTAATCAACCCAACAATCGCCGACAACGTCACCATGGACACGTATACCTGGGAGTCTCGCCAGTCTGGCACCATTGCGGTGACTTGTAGCTCTAATGTCAAAAATGGCGATAACAAGGGTATGTCGTTGGTTTTGAATGGCAGTGCGAGACTGGCTATGACGAAGAGCGGGGGAGAGGGTAGGTGGCTGTATAGTGCGAGGAGTACGGCTAGACCGAACAGTTTGAAGTGTGTTTCTGATCTTGGGGGTGAGAGTGCGTTGAGGCTGGGTACGGCGACTACTCGGAGGAGGAGGGCTCTCATGTGGTGAGGAAGGGGATGGACGGGGACATATGGACGCTACAATATTCATTTGTAGATACTTTACTCTCTTCTTTGGTGTATATACTTGAATGTCCATTCAGATCTGGACATGGGAGGCAATTATTTGATTTGGAGAGACGTTCGCAGTTTACCTGATTTACCTGATAGAGATGGCAAGAGAAGTTGGGCGATTTGACGATCATGAAGTGATCTGGATGTTCTGGTTCATCTCGAATAGGGTGCACGTTGCGGTCGAAGCGATATAGTCCTCGCATGCAGAGCAAATAGGAGAAACGAGTCTGCTTCTTTCATATGGACCATTTTTTCACGGTGCCGACCACGCAAAGATTTGAGACCCGCCGTGTGTCCGGACTAAGCGTAGTCCAACGGTCCCAAATCTCCATATAGCTTCTTATGGGACAATTGGGCACGTTGTTTGAATGACGCTCATTCCATCAGTCATCGAAAGATAGTACTTTCTTCGCATCTTGAAAACCGAAGATTACAGTCCGGGAATATCGCGCCCTCGCAATGGTGTTGAGAATGGGCTCCAAGCACGCAGCCAATGAGGCAGCGCGAGAACGCACAGACCCTCGCTTAGCCCGCACCCGAGGATCGCCCGTTCAATATTGAAATCTGTAGCCGCAACTTCGACATCGTGAACGACAGCGCCAACGTACGACCAACGACCCTCCGACGACCAGTCCATACTGTCAGTAATACTCCTCGGCTACCGTCTAATATTTCTCAGCGCCGGAATACTGACTCCCTGCGCAGTCGCGACACCGCAACCCCCAACCACAAACCACACAACATGTCTCACGAGTCGGTCTGGTATTCGCGTCCTAGGACCTACGGAAAGGGTTCCCGCGAGTGGTACGTCTTACAATCGATAGAAATGTTTTTGGTGTCCGGGAGTGTTTGAGAGATGGAGGATATGCGGTCTGCGCGTATAAGGGCACAACGGTGGACAACATGGTGGACAACAAGGTGCCTTTGAATGCCTGCTGACACACTACCTACAGCCGCGTCTGCACCCACCCTGCTGGTCTGATCCGCAAGTACGGCCTCAACATCTGCCGTCAGTGCTTCCGCGAGAAGAGCGCCGACATTGGTTTCGTCAAGGTACGATAGCCTCCAATCCTGAGCAATGCACGACTTGCCTGCACAGCGATGGAAAATTTCAAAGCACGATGGAGATAAAGGCATACTGACGTTGTGTTAGCACCGATAAATTCCCTACGATTCAACGGCCGGAGTAGAGGTGGCGCAACGGTGTGACGCGATGATTACCTGACGATACGAATCGACTCGACTCCTACCCGAGCGAACATCGATATGTGATGAGAGGAGTGGAGAGATTTTTCAGGACAGGGGAATGGTTCTGCATGGCTTTCCTAGGGATCATTTCCGTATATTCATGGTCGAGGGGAGGTGTCTGGCTTTGATAACCAAAAATCAAACTGAGTTCACGACATATCGCGCCGCTTGGTACATGACGGATTCTGAGGGATTGTGGAAGTGATGCACAGTGGTTATATGCTGACATCGCAGACGATCGTTCGAAGGCAATGAGATTCATGCCTAGCTTCAAGCGCAAGATGCGACCAGTCCGACACTCTATGCTGCGATCTCACGAAGGGCTTGAAAAGAGTTCCTGGCTAAGTCATACAGCACATACAATGCGGTCCTACAACGTCCCATATACCCAAACCTACGTGCACCCTTAGCCGCCCTATATCCCGCATCATATCTCGATACGCCAAACGCTCACAATGCCGCTTCTTACTAATTTAGATTTCACTAAATCCTAACAATATCCACCCTCGTCCTCTCCCAAAGCTTATGCGCTACCGCAAGCCCCCCTCTCCCTCTCCGCATCACTGATAACAGCAGGTTGTACGATGACGCGTGCGAATGTGCCTGCTGCGCGACGTTTGGCGAGAGTGCCAGGGTTGATCACTAGAACAGATTCAACGACCTGTTGCAGATAACATATTAGTATACTGATGTTACTCGAGCAGTTGAAGAAAGGTCCCGTAAAACACATGACGAAAATCAGGGCGTTGGTGCACGACGTACCTTTACAGTTCCTTGGAGAACACTAGGTGTGATGAGTATATCAGGGCGAACATTCAGCATCTCGCCCAGTTTGAGATAACTTGTATCAAGCATTGTTCCTAGGGGGGAGGAAAGGACTGGGTGCCTGAACCTCATCTGCGTCCTCGTCCTCCTTTTTCTCACCATTACTCGCGGTATCAGTAGTACCGTTCTTGAACACGGTCGTGTCTACCGGCGCAGGAGGGAGTTGTTTCTCCCTCCCTGTGGGTGGAAACACAGGTAAGAAGTTCCGCTGCTCAATAACGTTTCGAGCGCAGCGCTCGTAGATATTGGTCGTTCGCGCTTTGCCGCCCGCGAGTTCTTCTCTCCGAAGCATGTCTAGGATGTCGATGCTTGACATGCCTACTGTCATCTCGTTCATGCTTACTGTCATCGGATTGGTGACACATTGGACCATTTTGCCCGCGGCACCGAGACCTAACTCCTTTTTGATGTATTTGTCTTGTGGAAAGGCGGCGTGGTGGTGATGTGCGTCTCTGAGGCTGGGCACGAGGAGGATGTTACATGTTGGTACTCGCTTGCTGAAGTTTTGTAGAGCAGAGGAGATGTGGTAGCGGAAGAGGTCTGTCATGGTTGCCTGGTCTGGCGAAGCGTTTGGTGGTGCATCGAAGTCTCCTGACCGGATTTGGGGGTGTTCTGCGTCGAGGAAGGGGCCAAGGAGAATGATGCTGTCTGCGTAGGCTTTGGCGGCGTTGTCGAGGAATGTTTGAAGGGGTGCGAAGTCGAGGTTTTGATCTGTGGTATACGGTCCTGAGGCTATCATTATAGTCAATGGGCGGACGTTGTCTGGATCTGAGTCTGGGGTGTCGAGGTATCGTGCGTTGATGGTGTCGAATTCGTCGGGCTTCGTGGCTGGTTGGTTGAGGAGAGGTAGTGAGAGAACTTCTGAGACGACAAAGGCATCGCCTGATGCGTTTGTACCGCGTAGAGCGACGATCTGGCCAGGGAAGAAGTTGTACGAAGATAGGCCTTCGATTTTCAAAGGTACACGGCGACCAGAGCCGTATCTTCGTGAGCCTTCCAAGACTACAGTCGCAGAATTCAACTTGCCTTCGCTCGTATCGCTTGCTATCCGTCCCACAGCTATTATTTCGCTCGGAGATTGATAATTGGGATTTCCAAATGCATTGTCGTCAAGTCCCATGGATTCTCTAAAGAGTTCGCGAAATTCATCAATCCTGTCGTCGAGCACTTCAGACGCTTCTGATAATTTCATGGCCATGGTACGGTATGAGAACTTGGACATGTCCGTGTTCGCTTTCAGCTTTATACGCGGTTCTTTGGGTTCTTCCGAGGGAGGATCTGGAATGTCGATTTCAGTGCTCATGAACTGTTCGGTGATATCGTTTGCGTTTGCGCGGGCAGCAAAGTCGAAGACACTACTGGGTGGTCAGGATAGGCGCAGAGAGTGAGCGATGTTCACGTACGGTGCCCCAGGCGTTTCGCCCTTTG
Source organism: Neocucurbitaria cava (assembly GCA_027946455.1). Lineage (NCBI taxonomy): Eukaryota > Fungi > Ascomycota > Dothideomycetes > Pleosporales > Cucurbitariaceae > Neocucurbitaria > Neocucurbitaria cava. The sequence continues at coordinate 728,298 of JAPEUY010000021.1, read as the reverse complement.
GTGTCAAGACTCCACCTGGTGAGCTCATCTCATGAGGTTTGCTTGCTTTGCTTCCTGGTGTTTGGAAGTTGGATTTGCGCTTTACGGTACTGCCGTTGACGCCGTTCAGTGCATTTGGGCGGGGAGTGTTCGGCACGAATCCTTCCAGCCTGCATTCGATCAGCCATTCGCATTGTGACGGTCTGTTCGTAGAACATACATATCGTACATATCCCCACCCTTCGCTCTCGGTGTCGGCTGGCCCCGCTTGACATCATTCCTTTGCTGTGCTTTTCCTCTGCTCTCCCGTTCCAGTGCATCTTGTACAGTCTTCTTGAAGTCCCGCGCAGTCTTGAGGTCCATCTTGTTCTCCTCGCCACCCATCTTCAGATTGTATGCCTGCCATTTGAAGTCCAGCTCTTCGGGCGATATCGAGTAAAGATCCAACATGGACTTCAGCTCGGCGAGAACGTCAACAGGGAACTCATCGTCTTTGGTGGCGCAGTAGCGCTCGAAGCGCTCTGTCAATTCCGTCGTTGCGGCGTCCATGGTGTACTTGGGGATTGGAGCGCGGGAGTCTTCTGCGACTGTTGGTTTTGCGCGTGTGGGAAGACGCGTCGCGCGTCACCGTTAAAGTGGTTGCGCTAAGGCGCGGCTGGCCTAGCGGAGATGGAGATTGGACGCATGGGTCCATGGATGCAGGGACCTGGGCAGCATCTTTCCCAAAAGTTAGTTTTGTTGGTGCTGAAGCTCACCGACAACCTTGGAAAACAATCGAGAGTCCCATGTCTCATCACACGGCCTCACTTTCTTCCGTCTTGATTTAAAGTATTTAAAGCACGTCTCAAAACTCAAATTCAGCCTTGCTACAAACACTCATAATCCTGCCGATATGTCGGCAATTGGCCCCTTTGCGGAGCCAGCACCAGGCTGCAAGCCCGCAGCTCCCCCGGCCGTGACTGCGGACCAACAAACCAAGTACGACCAGCTCCTCGCTGACGTCCGCTCGTGGGAGTCTCTTCCCACCACCAACGCAAAGAATGCAGAGTCTGCACCTCTATCAGACGATGAGCGCATGTGGCTCACCCGCGAATGCCTCCTCCGCTACCTCCGTGCCACCAAATGGAACCTCCATAATGCCACTACCCGACTCCGCTCAACGCTGATATGGCGTCGTGAGTACGGCACCGATAAGTTCACCGCAGACTACATCTCTGAGGAGAACGAGACCGGCAAGCAGGTGCTCCTTGGCTTCGACAACGAAGGCAGACCATGCCTGTACTTGCTGCCGCAGAATCAGAATACCAAGGAGACGCCGAAGAGAGTCGAGCATTTGGTCTACATGCTGGAACGCACCATCGATCTGCATCCACCAGGCCAGGAAAGCTTGGCCTTGTTGATCGACTTCAGGAACACTGGAGCGGGCGGGACCCCGAGCATAGGCCTGGCTAAGCAGGTGCTTGATATCCTGCAAAACCACTACCCTGAGCGACTGGGCAGAGCCCTGCTTACGCACTGTGCGTCTACAACTTTGAAGTTTCCAATTGCATTCTTGCTGATACTCCATGACAGTGCCCTGGTACGTGACCGCCTTCCTCCGCCTCGTGAACCCGTTCATCGATCCCGTCACCAAGTCGAAGATCAAGCACAACGAGCCGCTTCCCAACCACGTCCCCTCCTCGCAACTCATGACTGTTTCTGGCGGCGACGTCGACTTCAAATACGACCACTCGGTGTACTGGCCCGCTCTTGAGAAGCTTTCCAATGAGCGAAGACATGAACGTAAAGACCGCTGGGAGAAGGGCGGCAAGCTGATTGGAGAGAGCGAAATATATCTCTGGGGTGGCGATGAGGGTAGCATTGGTGGAGGCGCTACCCATGAGGAGACGAAGCTCTCAGAGAATGCTGTCCCTCCTGAGGTTGCTGAGGCGAATGGTACAACGAATAAAGACGATGCTGCGCTGGCTGATGGAGTAACGAAGCTTGAAGTAAAAGACAGCGAAGATGCCAACAAGTCACAGGCCCCGCCTATTCCCACTGTATCCTAATCTAGAGATATGGTTCTTTGAGCAACGTGCATATCTGATAGACTTAAATAAGTATCTCCAGTTCACTTCGCTACATCTGGATCGATGCGCTGTGTATTATCCTGGACTTGAGAGAAGATTGGGGAGCAGAAGCATCGCATCCCAGGATGAAAATGGTAGCCTCTTTCGTTCAAGGAACCCACGGTCTATCCATCTACCATCAAGTTGATTGCATGTGGTCGTCCTGTTCCTTCACGGTACGGTCGTACATTGGGTAACCAAGTCTTCCTAAAGCATTCAGTCCTTTCTTTCGGGTTGCTCATCTCTCCGAATTATCTGACACCATCTCCCTGCGCTCCTCGTAGATTGCACGCCTACTGGACCTACAAAGGGTCGTCTCTTAGCTTGCTCGTTATACTGACTTCATCTTGGTCTGAAGACCTGAATCTAATGTCGTGCCTATGAACGCGGTGCATTCTGGGTCACGCTGACAAGAGGGATACCCGGGCAGAAACTATAATAAAGTGAACATATTGATTTTGACAGCTTCGTAGATCCAAAAGTGAATGATCGTAGCGTGTTCATCTATGGACCGGTGAACCCCCCGACTGCGCCTCGCAGGGTGCAGCATGTTGTGGACAGCCACCAATGATGGGTTTCCTGGCGCTGAACGCATGTTACACAACAATGCAATACATACTGGATATTAGTCCACGTACGTCCACTTGGCCAATCATTGCGTAGGCCCTCTGCTTATCATCGAACTATAGCGTCCACTTCTCAGCCTTGGTGAATGGGGTCCGAAACGGAGTCCTGTTGTGCCAGCATTGATTGAAAAACCCAGCCTGATTGCATCTTCTTCCTGACAAATCTGATCTTCTTCGTTACAGTCACTAGACATGACAAACATCCATCAAGAAGCTATAGGCTACGCGCCTGTTCATACCTTCCACAACCCGGATGACTGCCATTCTGAACTTGGGCCGAACTACGATGACTTGGTGAACGATTGCAGATCGCCCTCGATACACAGCCAACATGCTAGCATCGTGGATGTTTCCATTACTGCATGGATGAATCGTGGTTTTGAGAGAAAGGGTTGGAGATTTGGTCTCTATGCTGGCTTCATTGCTTCAACCGCGGTTCTCTTGAGTAACATTGCTTTATTACTTACTGGAGTGTTCGCTCACGGCGACGTGGTCGACGGTATTGGTACCGTTGCGGAAGGAGATGTGCAAGGGATCACTCAGATCAGCACAGCTTATCACGTACTGATCAATATGCTTAGTACTGCTCTCCTAACCTCAAGTAATTACGCCATGCAAGTTCTCTGCGCACCTACTCGAGACGAGATCGATCATGCTCATGAAGCTGGACGTTGGATGGAAGTTGGGATTATGAGCATACACAACCTGCGTCGCATCGACCGCAAGAGAGCCCTCCTTTGGATATTACTGGCGTGCAGTTCGGCACCACTACATCTTTTGTGAGATTTGGGCACATTTAGCACTGTACAGTTAGGTATTGACTTTTCGTCTAGGTACAACTCCTCGGTCTTTCAAATTACTGCGTGGCAGGACTACGAATTGTCAGCCTTCTCTATATCTGACGAGCCATCTCTGGATCCCAGCACTTGGAAGAAGCTTGATAATGACAAGTGGCCACAGATCTACTCCAATGAGTGGATATCCGGCTACGCAGATCTTCGTCTCATAGTGGACAAATTATCTTTCGATTTATCTTTGAACCAGAACTGGACGTACACATTAGGGGTTCCCACTTCGGTATCCTGTTCCTGGGACTCGGTTCCATTCCAATATGGCACCTTCAATACAACAACAACCTTAGTAATTTTGAATTCAACTACCGTTCAGCTACAATTACCCCAAGATTCCAGGCTCGTTGTGGATATGCACGATCTGCAAAACAGCACTCTCGATCTTCCCCATTTGGACTGGCCAGAACCATACCTATTCGAAACCGGTGGAACTGCGAAGTTGAAAAATATAGCTCAATTTTGTTCAGATTCAGGTTGGTTGTCGGGAATGAAACTTACCGGTACTACGCATCATATCAGTCATGCACGTGCGATGACTGTTCCATTTGCGAACAAGGTACAGATTGCCATACCATTCCTGAGCATCGTCATTGCATGCAATATTGTCAAAGTTCTTGGGATCTACTTCACCATTCGAATCTCGTCCACAGAGCATATTGTTACTGCTGGCGACGCCGTTGCATCCTTCTTGCAACAACCGGAGCCAGCAACAAGAGGCAAATGCACCTTGCCCCAGCCGCGACTTTGTTCGACGGTCAAGAGTCTTCGACCAGAGCCATGGCAAGTAAGGAATCGAGTCACAGCGTTCGTGCTTGGTGGTGCAAGGGTTTGGTCAGCAACAGTGATGTAAGTTGCCCCCCGGTACGCCTTTATAACACTGCGTAGACCTCAACCAACCATGATTGCTTTACGGCTCCCCCTCCAAACCAGTTCTACATGCTTCAAACTTACGTTGCTAGCGTCACGTCTTCCATTTTGACTGCAGTGGCTCTGACTGCAGCCACTAGCGAGATGCGTGAGATGTCTTGGGGTACAGCATCCCAACTCGTTGTCCCCTTCACTGCATCGAGTTTCGACGCTCGCGGCCTACTGCGGGTCGCATTCCTCGCAAACGTCCCGCAAGTACTGCTATCTTTAGTCTATTTTTCGATCAATCGTATATGTACCTCAATTTGCTTTGCAACGGAGTGGAACAACTACGCACTCCGCCATCACAAAGGCCTCCGCGTTACGTCTCCCTCCGGACAACAGCGGGGCACGCATTTCCTACAACTGCCATATCGCTGGGCAATACCTCTTACAGTAACATCAGGCTTTCTACATTGGCTCATGTCGCAATCGTTGTTCTTAGTCCGTCGAGAGACCCGGAAGCGAGGTGGCGAATTGTATCCGGGATCTACTTGTGCTTGTGGCTACTCTATTCTCAGCGTGCTCATATTTAGTTTGGTGTTCCTCTCGTTACTTCTTGTCATGCTCTACCTGCTACTGAAGCGGGTCAACGTTTACATCCCACCGGCGCGGCATTGCAGTTTGGTCATCAGCGCTGCCTGTCATCCCCCAACGGCCGACATCAATCCTCAGCTGGATACAGTCCAGTGGGGTGTGACAGAAGTAGCGACTGAAAGTCATCCGGGTCACTGCACGTTCACGAGCCAAATGGTGGAAAGTCCTGTATGTGGATCGTTGTATCTTTAAGGAGCGGGTTGAAACTGGTGCAATGCCACCTTGCGCGCTATCATGTCCTTGAAACTCAGGTAGCAATGCGATAAGCTATAGGAAGGAACATAACTGGATTCGCCACGGTGCACTGTAGTGACCTAGCCCGTCGATGGAGATTGTTGTCGAAGATTTGTTGAATATTGATTAGACTTGAAGATGCTTCAGCTTTGTATTGTAGACCAGATGTTATATCTTCGGGTAGCAAGGATATCATACACCTAGAAGCATCGCACAATCACAAGGATTTATTTGCATGTATTTCGATTAGTGTAAGTGGTGAACCATGACTTTGACGTTAACGTTAACTACTGCACGTGCTTTCGCGACTTGTTCGAGATCTTTGGCCCCACTACACGCCATTTGCACCTCACTACCAGCACATTCATCTGCTTTCGAAGCGCATATGCTATTTTATCTCAACTATTTTGGACTGCAAGTTACGAGGCATTTGTATAATTTTACAGCGCTTTGAGGAGGTCGGCGAAGGTCTCCAGGCGCACGTATCCGGACGCGGCGGGCGCGCGCATGAGCGGTATAACAGCGGAACAAAAAGTAGAGACAGTGAGAGACGGACAGGGAATACGATCGACATAAGCGACAGGTAACATGGCGCCTAAAAGAGCGCGCGAGCGCAAACGCCAGATAAAGCTCGACTTCACCTCCGCTGCGAAATCCTCGTCGTCCACACCCTCAGCCTCGACAACCATGGGCAACTCAGCGTCTGGACCTGTAGCGAACACGCCGAAGACCGCTTCGAACATGTTACCTCGCAAAGCTTCAAGCAAAGCACTCATCTACTCATCTAGCGAGGATGAGCTGCAGGCCGAGACAGACAGAGGTATGCGATTGGGACTGCCAGTTGAGAGCACGCCACATGGCATGTTTGACGGCTCGGATGTGGATGCTGCCAGCTCTGAGAGCGAGGAAGACGAGGAAGAAGTGCAGGTCAAAGCAAAACCGACGACTCGCAAGCGGCGGCGTGCAAGGGACAATACGGGATCCGAGTCAGAAGAAGCATTTACGGTTCTTCCCAGAAAGCGACAACGGCACTCCCCCGCAGAGGTTGAGGTCTCAGACGCGGAGGAAGTGGAAGAAGAGTTGAGGCTGCCTAGCAAACGGCGGAAAAAGACTAGACAGGATACACCAGATGAAGAAAGCGAGGAGAAGACTCCGCCACGGAGCACAAAACGGAAGGTGGCTAGGCGCCGACCAACATCAGACGAGGAGCAAGAGGAACAGGCCCCACCTCGAAGTTCAAGGAGACGAATTGTAAGGAAGCGAGCTCCTTCAGATGACGAGGATGAGGAAGACTTGGACAACGCAAATGAGAGTGGACATGGCAAAAGCGATGGCGAAGAGGATGAGGATCTTCAAGAGGATCTCGCATTTCTTAGATCTTCTCCGCTACCAGATCGTGGCAGGCTGAGGAGTACCCAGGACAAACCGAAGAACGAGCGGCAAAAGGCTTTGGAAGCCCTCAAGAAGCGACGAGCCGGCACCAACGAACCCTCATCCTCATCAACGCCTAGTCGCAAGAAGCCTGTGGTAGTAGATACTGAATCCGAATCTGAACTTGAGGTTATCAAGGAGGAGCAGGATAGTGACTTGGAAGAACTTGACCCGGTTGAAGACGATGTGGACGATGAAGATGAGGGAGATGATCGCGAGGCGAATATTTTGGACATGTTCCAAGAGGATGGCGACGATGCAGGGTTCATAGACGATGACGCAGATGCCATTATCGGTGAACCCTCCGCGACAGCAGACCTCGAGGAGCTGCGCATCGTGGCTGGCTTATCCCGTGCCAAATCGAAGGACCTGTTTAAGCACGCCATCGAGTGGATGGTTATGAAGAAGATCCACCCAGGATTTAATTCCACCAAGAATATTTACACGATCACGTTCCGCAAACTGGACGACGAAGTCAAAGGCCTTGCAGGTTCGAAGTTCACCTCATCCGTCTGGACTCCCGACTTCACCAGAGCTATTCGTGCAAGACCGGATCTAATGCTCGACGAGATCAGTTTCGGCAGAAGAGAAGTAATGTCGCCGCATTGCGAGGCATGCAATCGAAGTAATCACACTGCTACATTTGAGCTGATGCTTACGGGGGAGCCATACGACCCAGAAACATTAGAGCCACTTGGAAACGATTCGGACTCGTCCTCCAATTCCGACTCTGACGCCGACTCAGAGATTTCCGCAGACTCAGAAGTCCTCCTCAATGGCGAAAAACCCGCCTACAACGCCCAGGGCGAACAATTACCCCCGGAATCCCACCGCTTCGCCCTCGGCTCCACCTGCAAAGCTAACGCACAAGTCGCCCATACCCTGCATCACTGGCGCTACCATCTCTACCAATGGGTCAAAGACTACCTCGCGCGTGAGGGTCATCTGACGGCGGAGAAGCTGGTCAAAAGGGACAAGTGGAATGATAAGAAGAGACAGAAGGCTGCGCAAAAAATTGTGGATGGCATGGAGCGCGATGGTGAGGTAAAGAAGTTGTATAAGTTGTATGAGGAGCAGGTCGAATTTGCGATGGAGGCGGTTAATGATTATAGAAATGGGTGGGGAAGAAGACAGTAGGAGTTTATGATGGGCTGGCTAGTACATAGTCTCCTTACTTATGTGGAAAGCGGGCATGCAAGCTACAGTGTCACATATTCGGGACGCGCAAGTGGTTATTGAGTGACTTTGAGACCACAGTGGGAACTGGCTCTGGGGACCAACTTTTGTATATCTTGTCTGTCTCTTTTTGGACATGGAAGAAGGGCACTTCTGGATATGTGGATGCCTCTCTTTTTAGTACAGTATCTCCTTTCGAGATCGACATGTATGGTCTCTATACATGTCAGGGACACTTTTTGATCCTTTCGCCTTATAGTCGACTGAAACATTCTCAGGTAAAGCGATTCCTACGATACTCTCAATCTTGCTATTCGCCTGAGGTTCATATCTATCTCATTTACTTGATGGACCCTATGTCTAGCCCAAAACTCGACCAAAAGCCAGCACCCAGTCTCACTTCGAGAATCCTCCGCTCATGCTTTTTCCTTCATGCTACGCTGAATGCTCATGATCTATAACCCCACAATGATACTATGCCGCCTTTTTGATGTCATCCATCCCCTACCCTCCTAAGCCGATCCGTTCCACAGCTGTTCCCAACTCCCTCACTCTTTCCAATCCTCAAACCGAAATTCTTCAGCACCGTCTAGTATGGTGAACCGATGCGTAGAGAATACAATCCGCTCATACAACTCTCGTCCCGCCGCCCTTGCTTTCTTATGCCAAGGGCCCAGGCCGCCTTTATATGCGTCTTCGCGGGAGTGCCAGAAGCCTGATAAAAATACTCGTCAGCTCCCTTCCATACTCTTCCAAAATGGATTGATTAGAAGCGATAAAAAAGGGACTCACAGGTCGCCAAATTCCTCCTCTCCTCATCCGCTTTGCCAAACCAATACTTCAACAACCCGCCCGACTCGCACGCTTCCCTATGACTCTCGTAATCCAGCTTATACAGCCAGTCGTTGTCTATGCCTTCCTTCAATCTTGACCGGAAGACTACAACGTAGAAGCTCGTCTCCCGCCATGTGAAACCTGATTTCTCCGACTGGCTCCGCAGCTCAGCGACCACAGCGGGGAAATTCAGTGCGGCGGTGTACTCTGCAGCAGCATAGTCGGATCTTGTCGGTTTGAGCGCTGTGAGAGCTTTCGCAAAGAGCAGGGACGGTGTGGGGAGGGATGAGAGGTCGAGGTAGTGGCCGGGATTGTTGTAGGGCGAGGAGATTAGGTGAGTGGAGAAAGCTGGTGAGACTGAAACATTTTCTCGGAACTCAATGCTGTTTTTCAGTTCTGGCCGCGTAGTGCCGCCTTCTGTAGTGCCTTCTGAGGTGGCTCTGGGGGTGTTGTTGGGAATGACTTGTCCTGTGGTGGGAAGTTGACCGTACGCTGCTGCTTCAAGTCGCAGAAGATCGAATTCCTGCGTGATGAATGCGGGATTCAAGACCAATGCGTGATCTGAAGGACTTTGGTGGTTGATGTATTCTGGTGGTGTTGGTGGGAGCTCAGCTATGCTGATGGTGAGGTTTGGTGTTTTTGACGAGTCGTTGGGGATGTGTAGGGATGTGTTATCGTGTCGAACTAGGGTGATGGCGGTGTCAGGTGCCATTATGAAGCCCTCTAGCCTCTGGGATAACTTTTGGCGACTCTGAAGTATATTTCGTATTGTCAGGTATCGTGATGTCGCGGGCAAGTCTCGCCCAGTGTATTCTCACTTCCCCAGCTCTTTCCTCTGCTCAATCTGTTCCCCGGAAGTAATATCAATCTCAGCTTCTCGAATTGCTTGTGTAGTCGAAATATTAGGTTGATAGGCGGGAAGGATGAATGTTAGGTTTAGCTCTTTTGTAAGGTTGCGGTCGGTGACCGTGATTGACATGTTGCGACGGAGCACGTCGTAGCACGCAATCCGGCAAGTACGCCATTTTAGTCCTTCTTCTCTCATCAACGCGCACGCAATACTCTCGAGTGAGAAGGTACCATGAAGGAACGCCGCACGCGTTCTGCAATGAGTACATCATGCACGCTGCAGGGACAGATGCAGGGTGCCTGGTTGCTTCGTAAATTGCTGTTGGCCGCGCGGACTGTCTAAAAACGTTGAGTCGATTGAGTCAGTTTTCGCACGGTAGTAATTTTGCAGAACGAGGGTTTGTTGGAAACTTAGTCTCTTCATTTGACGTAAGGTCTCAATGGTGATTTCAACAGACGGACATGTTCTATCAGGTCTGGGGTACGAACTACAGGTGCTAAATTCCCGGTGACGTTACACTAGACCGGTGCCTTGCATATGCAGCTAACCTGTTGTGTACATGTGGGTGATCGCCTCAACGCATTCGCATCTCCAATTGTTGAAGTAAATGTGGGGTATCATGTAAATCGAGCCTACCAATGCAGGCTTCCGTGCTTTTTGAATAACCAATGAAGAAATTTCACAGGCGCTCACATTTTTACCACAGCCCATGTTGGTCGCCAGTATTTCTCAGGCCGTGATGAACGTCTGTGCAAGCCTGTGCATGCGCTGATAGCCCTCTGGATGTGTCTCACTCACGGGTACCTCATGGCCGTACTCCTCGATGCAGCAATCGAAAGCCTTGTTCTGCAAGCGATTGTCACCGGGCGGGAGTGGAAGGTCTGAACCTCGGTCTCTCAACTCAGTCTTCAATTCGTACAAATTGCCCCATAGGATGAAGAGCCTTTCTGTAAGCTTTTTGAATATTTCTGGGTTGTTTTTGAGACTGCAAGCTTGTCAGCGAGATTCCTTATTCTCGTGTCATGGTTGGTGTATCTTACTCGACTGCATTCAGATCCAAGAGGCCTTGGCCGACATCATTTCCTACCACGACGCGTAGTTTCTCGGACACTGTGTTAGGTGGGACGTTGGCATCTTCGACAAGAAGGACGAAACCCCACTCCCAACGGACTTTGGTGCTATTGTTGTTTGGATCATGCTTGTTCGCCTTCCTGTTCCATGTTGGGTCGTTCAAGGCGTGTGCAAAGCGCTCAAGTTCCGGAGGGAAGACATCAACGACTCTTACGCGGGCTCGATGTTTGGCATTGACGAACGGGAGCTTGTAGTTGTTGTATTTCGGGGTCCGCGTGTTCAGCCGAGGGCTGTAAAGGATCTCAGAGATCGTGGACAGTTTAACCTCCGGAAAGGCAGCACGAACTGTACAAATTAGCCGAGCAATATTAAAGCTGAGAAGAAGCATACTGTTGGTGTTGATGCCACTGCGCTCTGCTTCCCATTTCTCTTCCTTCTGTTCCAACTCCTTCAGTTCTGCCTCCTTCTTTTCCTGCCGTTGTTTCAGCTTCAGCTTCTTTCGGTCTTTCTTTGAGAGGGTAGATTCTGTAAACGGCTCATTCGGCGCATTGTGCAGAACCTCCAAGGCCGACTTTGTACCTCTCTGCTTCTCATAAGCTTCTCTCCTCTTGGTAATCTCTGCTATCTCTTTTTGATTGGTCAGCCGGCGTACGTCGACTTGACTGGGTTTCTGCGGGTCCTGGTGCACGATGCCTTCGAGTTTGTCCCTTTGTGACAGCTTCGTCCGCATGTTTCTGAGGAAGATGTAGTCGCCAATCGAGACGTTCTCGCGCGCCCATGTAGCATTACTCTCGTAAAGCGTGACATTGAGAGTCAACTGACCATAAGGGCCTGTCCAGTTCTTGTTCGTGACCATGAAGGCATCCTCTTCGTTGGGATCCGCGTAGTAGAAGAGGTTTTCGTTGGATGTATAATCGGTTACTTTCAGCTCAACAGTACTATGCAGAGTATAATAAGTATTCACGACTTGCACACAGACGTCGTAGAATTTATCAAAGCAAAGGCCTTGGATCAAGGACGACCTGTCACGCGCCGAGGCGTTGTATGAGACGGTTGTTGCATGCTGTCGTACTTGCTGCACTGACCCAGATGCCGCGTGCTTCAAATGTATGACGGTCATCTGCTCTTCGGGTGTTGGGTCTCGCGTCCCGTGCGTTGCAGTATAAAGGAGACGTTGACTACCCGCCTGATAGGCTTGACTGAGCTCGGGAATGGGGATCTTGTTTGCAGGAAATACCAGCACGCCGGAGTATAAGCGGCTGTCACTGATACAGTCACAACGCATGCCCCACGAGCTCAATTTGAAGTCGCGAAGAATGACGATGTCGCCCGTACCAGATATCTTTGGGAGCCGATCTTGCGAACGGAATATGCGGCAGTTGATGCTCGAGGAGCCGCCAACGAGGGTGTTGTCGAACTCATCCTGTATAGCAAACTCCAGAACCCAATCCGATCCCCTGGATTTCCGAGGTTCTTTGATACTCACTACGACGCCGATCAGGCTGACAGCGTTGCCGTGACCCGTGGCGTCCTTGATGGCCGTGAATCCGTGAGGAGGCATTGAGAGCGACTCAATGGGGTTAGCGTCATGCTGGGCCAATGGAGCTTGGATGATATTGATGATAGTCAGTAGAAGCTAGGGGCGTACCTTGTCTTCAGTACGCGCTCCTCCCGCATATGCTTGCACAGTGCCAGACACGAACAGTATATTACTATACTCGTGGTGGGGGAGGCGTCGCGGGGATTGCTCAGGCACCTTCTTGGGGTGCTTGCAGGTGGGTGCCCAGGTGGTAGACGCGCTCGAGCCAAGCCGCTAGCGCCAACGCGCGCTAGCGCCGTACGCTTTGCCGCTTCCGCCTTTTCACCTCCCCCTCGGAAAGATAAATCCCCTCCGCAAACAAACACGGCTCTGCCTCTGCCTCCCTCTCCTCGACCCCTTCCCCCACGCACATTGCACCACAGCCGCCGCAGACATGGCTGACAAGTACATCCCCGAGCACCGCCGCACAACGTTCAAGGCCAAGAGCGCCTTCAAGCCGGACGAGCTCCGCCGCCGCCGCGAGGAGCAGCAGGTCGAGATCCGCCGGGCGAAGCGTGAGGAGAACCTCGCGAAGCGCCGTGGCATTGCAGGCCGGGACCAGCCGGGCGCCTCGCTTGGGGCGGCCCCGGACAGCGACGATGAGGGCGGTAACATTGAGAGCCAGGTGCGTACATGCCCCGCCCTCGGCCATGGCGACGGCCGCACACAAAGGGAAAGAAATGACCGAAGAGAATAGCAGGCTGACACGGTGCGTAGCTGAACGAAGAGCTCCCCCAGATGGTCAAGGGCGTCTTCTCGGAGCAGATCGACGAGCAGATCCAGGCGACGACCAAGTTCCGCAAGCTGCTGTCCAAGGAGCGCAACCCCCCGATTGAGCGCGTTATCGAGACGGGCGTCGTGAGCCGCTTTGTCGAGTTCCTGCGCTCCCCACACACGCTGGTTCAGTTCGAGGCGGCATGGGCCCTCACCAACATCGCCTCGGGCTCAGCCCAGCAGACACAGGTCGTCATCGAGGCGGGCGCCGTGCCCATCTTCGTCGAGCTGCTCAGCAGCCACGAGCCCGACGTGCGCGAGCAGGCCGTCTGGGCCCTGGGCAACATCGCTGGTGACAGCCCCGCCTGCCGCGACTTTGTGCTGCAGGCGGGCGCCCTCCGCCCGCTGCTGGCGCTGCTGGGTGACAGCCGCAAGCTAAGCATGCTGAGGAACGCTACCTGGACTCTGAGCAACTTCTGCCGCGGCAAGACGCCTCAGCCAGACTGGCAGACTGTGAATATACCCTCCCCACTCCCTTTACACGCCGACTAATTGTCCAGCAGATCCAGCCCGCCCTCCCCGTGCTCGCCAAGCTCGTATACTCGCTCGACGACGAGGTCCTCATCGACGCCTGCTGGGCCATCTCGTATCTCTCCGATGGCTCCAACGACAAGATCCAGGCTGTCATCGAAGCCGGCATCCCCCGCCGCCTGGTAGAGCTGTTGATGCACGCCTCGACCTCCGTCCAGACCCCCGCCCTCCGATCGGTCGGAAACATCGTTACGGGCGATGACGTCCAGACCCAAGTAATCATCAACTGCGGCTCGCTCCCTGCCCTGCTTTCTCTGCTCAGCTCCACCAAGGACGGTATCCGCAAGGAAGCCTGCTGGACCATCTCCAACATCACTGCCGGTAACTCTACCCAGATCCAGGCCGTCATTGATGCCAACATCATTCCTCCTCTCATCCACCTTCTCCAGAACGGCGACTTCAAGACGCGCAAGGAGGCCTGCTGGGCCATCTCCAACGCTACTTCTGGTGGTCTACAGAAGCCAGCCCAGATTCGCTACCTCGTCCAGAGCGGCTGCATCAAGCCTCTCTGCGACCTGTTGGCATGCCCTGACAACAAGATCATCCAGGTCGCCCTTGACGGTCTCGAGAACATTCTCAAGGTCGGTGAGATGGACAAGGAGGCCAGCGAAGGTGGTGCCACCGGCGAGCCGATCAACCGCTATGCTCTCTTCATCGAGGAAGTTGGCGGTATGGAGAAGATCCACGAGTGCCAGAACAACGCCAACGAGGAGATCTACATGAAGGCGTACAACATCATCGAGAAGTACTTCTCAGATGAGGAGGGTGAGGCAGAGAATATGGCCGAGGCCGGACCCCAGGTCAACCAGGAGGGCCACTTCGGTTTCGGCGCTGCCAATACTCAGCAACAACAACAGAACTTCAACTTTGCCAACGGGGGTGACTCGATGGACATGTAAGCGGAGGCAAGTATGAGTACACTTTGCCAGTCGTTGAGCCATGCGCTGCTGCAGAGCTGAGACTATTTCCAACACATGCTAGGCGAAAGAGCCTGGCTGCCCCGTCCACCATGACCGTACAGCCAATCCGAAACCATGTTCGCTACACGATTGACACATGGCGGCTGGAAATGTAGCCATTGCGCGCGCGCTGCGAGGATTCCATGTTTCCTTGGCAATACCCCCATCTGATGCTTGGCTCCTTTTTGAGTTGCCCCCTTCTCCATGAATTTCACGAAGCCTTGAATGATACACCGTCATGTAACCCCTTGAACATTTGTTATCCGCATCATATCCCCGGCGTTGCGTGTTTGGCCTTTGTGCTCTGTTCTCACTTCAAACAAGCGGAATGGATGATAGGGTTGGGCCAGGCCATCTGCTGGTAGGCGGACGTCATGCACAGTTGTGTGGAAAGACGTTTTCCGCGCTCACACTCGTACAGCTAGATAGCTGAATTCATTATCGAGAAATCGTGTTCAACCTAAGCCTTCATTATGCAACATGTGCTGCGTGATACCTAGATGATTGACCATCCAGATCTCTGTGGGCATGTGCCCGTGCTGCGACGTGCATCATGCCCAGCAGCACCCTTGACAGCTCACCCCCACCAAACGCCGCATCGCGTGGGGGCATGTACGGCTGGCGGATTCTACAGCTATTGATCACGTGTCGCATGCTCTCTAACCATGATGCCTTTAGCAGGTCTGATTGATTTCCTCCCTTGTACCAATTTCTTGCGAGATGTTTGCATTTCAGTGACATTTGGCACAATGTCTTGGACCGATGGCGCAATCATCGCAATCACACCGCCCTGATACCTATCCCAGCCAACGCACGGCAATCATCCATATACCAGCATCTGGCTTTTTCCAGAGAAGTAGTACACCTTAAGCCGCTTTATACGCGTATCATCCCTCATCCTACATCTTCCGAAAGTGTGACACATATTCAACATGTGTAGATTCATGGTATGCACCCGCAAGCGTCACGCTCAAGCGTCCGACTCAACTCACAAACGTAGGTATACAAAGGCAAAGACGAGATACTCCTCTCTGAACTCATTCTAAACCCTTCCCATTCAATCCTCACACAGTCGTTTGACTCTCGCCTACGCCTGGTAAGCTCCATCACTACTTCAGCATTCCAACAAACCTTTCTCTGCGAGCACCCAACTCACAGCTCATAGGACCGCCGCCGCCCGCACAACGGCGATGGCTTCGGCATCGGATACTACACTTCTCCCTCTCTTGGCCCCGAGCCCTGCGTCTTCACATCCACAATCCCCGCATGGAACTGCATAAACCTCTCGCGAATCGCCTCCAAGACGACGTCCTCCCTCATCTTCGCACACGTCCGAGCGACTACCGAAGGGAATCTTTCAGATAGCAACTGCCACCCATTCTCGTATAAGAGCTTAATGTTCATGCACAATGGGGGAATAGGATGTTTCAAGCAGATCAAGCGGCGCCTCGCGCTGAGTCTGAATGAGCAATGGTTCACGCTCGTTCAGGGCTCGACAGACTCAGAATGGGCATTTGCTCTCTTCCTAGACTGTCTAGACAAAGCGGGCATTTCCCCGCATCGCGAGCCTGGACCTGGAGGATTCGGACATAGCGTATTGCGTAAAGCGATTCTCAAGACCGTGGAGCGCATCAACGGGTATATCAAGGATGTTGTGGGTGAAGACGGCATGGGAAATGAAGATAGTAGAAGTTTACTCAACTTTGCCGTCACGGATGGAGAGAGCGTGGTGTGCACGCGGTATGTGAGCAGTAAAACCGATGAGGCAGCGAGTTTGTTCTTCTCAAGTGGAACAAGCTGGAAAGAACTCGGATGTGATAAAACATCCAAGCAAGCCAGCACAGCGGAGAACGAAGACAGAAACTACGTCATGGAACGCAGAGACAAAGGCTCAGACATTGTTCTCGTAGCCAGCGAACCGCTCACTTTCGAACGAGGTAAGCTCGCCCCCCATACATACTTCCCCAAAGAACAAGTCTGAGTCTATATGCTTACCCACGCCTTCCAGACAACTGGGTAACAGTCCCCACCAACAGCACTTTGACCATCTCCAAACAAACCGTCATGATTCATCCCATCGTCGACGAATTCTACTCGCCCAACCCCGCTCACGAGCGCAGCGCGGGTTTCGCACAAGCGAAAGGACAGACGGTTACGGGTCCGGATAAGATTGTTCTGGGGAGCAAGAGTCCTGTGAGTGGGGATGAGGGGGAGAGGGAGGGGCTAGGGAGAGGGGCGGATGTGGTGAGTGGAGCGATTAGGAGGTTGAGGGTGCAGTGAAGGGGATGTAGAAGATGTTGGTTAGACTTAGAGATGCAAAAGCCTTTAGTATAGGGAAATTATCATCTATTAGCGCTTTTATCATATCACTCTATTTCATCTCTTCAGAAGGGCGTCTTGCATTCATATAAGATGTCGCTTATGCTATATTGGTAACAAGAGTGTATAAAAACGTTCTGTGGCGGTGCGAAGGTATTTCGGCATGTGAATATGGATTAGGTATGAGATCGCGGTAAAGTCAGATATTGAACAAGTTCCGACAATCAAACGAACGGCGTCTAGGGGGCACCTATAGTTTGGATGACACTGGTGCGGATGCGAATCAACTGACTTTTCAAATCCGCATTCCTTTTAACTTCGCTTGGGAAGGAAAGAAACGTCATTTGATTTGTTTGAGTATTCTCTTAGTGCATATGTCATGGAGCAATCGCATCATGATTGTAAAATTGACTTATCTGGATCTACTTCCCTGACCCCACCAGCATGCATAAGTTGATCTTCTATCTCTACCTACTGTCTAGTTCACGAGCCAATCTCTCTACAATTCAAACACCGCTTTTCCCTCTCCTTATGCCCACATTCTTTCACTCTCCTTGTTATCTCTTTATATTTTATCTCCTTATCACCACTACTCTTCTTCTGCTTCACAAGAACAAGTTCCTTCCCCTTCTGCTTCTCTTTCCTCTCTTCTCTATCCGGATGTCTCCACGATGAGAACCAGGTCTTGTTTCGTGTTTCTTGAGGAAGGGGTCTATTGCGTGGTGAGGAGGATGACGATGATGTTGCTCTTGACGTAACAGAGGGAGCATAGTGCTTTGGGGGAGGGTAGTTGGAGTGAGCTCTTGATGACGTTGATGATTTGATGGAGGGTGCGACAGCGGGCGGCGGGGAGGGGGCAGTGGGTAAGCAGCCAGGCCTTCCTCTTGGTGATGAGTTTGAGGTCGGGCTGAAGGAGGATGAAGAGGTGCGAAAACTAGGCGCACGTGAAGAGTCGCGAGATAGAGAAGAGCTGGATGTAGAAGGTGGCGGGTTCCAGGGGAGAGAGTTGAAGACGGGGTGGAGTTTAGGATTATTGTGAGATCCTGAGGGTTTAGAGGATGTTCGGGTGGAGGATGATGTCGATGAAGTGGAGTAACAGGAGTGGGTTCGAGGACTCATCGAGGAGGTTGGGTGCCCTTTTCTTGCTGGTGCTAGTGCTATGAATATATGGAGGGAAGGTTGTATACGTTGATGATCTAGATATAGGAGTAAGTTTCTTGGGAGATGATAGCATATAACCTACAGCCATGGCGGTATTAATAGGTAGAGACTTTTACTGGGGGAGGATGTGGTGAAGAGGGCATGTCACGGTCGAGCCTTGAAGGACATGCGTGTATGAGCTTGCCAATTGAATCAACGCGGAACTTCGTGTGTACAATACATGGTTCTCTATGTCATACTGCCATTAAGTTACGGCATGTGTTATGTGATTGCTTATCTTCATCATGATTTTTGATTCAATTCAAGTATGGTGGGCGGCTTTTCTCGGCATCACACAGGTGCGAGTCACAGTCGTGAACGTGAAGCAACTATAGCGTGTTCCAAGCATATAAACTTCTCGACGTAGTAGGATCTAAGTTTCTATTTTCTTCAAAGAAGACCTATTATTACCAAGACATACGTGCTTGATTCGAAGATCACTATGTTCTCAGACAGTGAACACTGGGCTAGAGCAACGACGAGTAAACGACAGGCTGAGCATGAGTGGCTCTGGGGACTTACAGATGCCAAGGAAGCAAAGAAGATAGCAGCAGACCAAAAGCTTAGAGACAAGGACGCTAAGAAGCGGGAAGAGTTCGAGAACAAACAACAATTGAAAGAGCAGAAGAAAAAAGACAAAGAACGAGCCAAGGCGAAAAAGAAGGAGCGGAAGGAGGAAAAGAGACAGCAAAAGCGTGCGAAGAAACAACAACGGAAACGTGAGAAACAGGCGAAAGCCGAGCAGTAAGGAGAGAACAGGAGTATGCGACGAGAAAGGATGAGGATAAAGGCCTTCGAAGGCGAATGGGAGGATTAGCTATCACCCCAGGGCGCCGGCAAAAGCGTCGCAGTCCTCGTCAAGCAAGCATACACCTGGCAGGTCGAAGGCGCCTGCGCAGGGAGGCGGAGGGCGACGACAGAGGTCGTAGGCGGCCTTTGGGAGAAGGGAAGATTGGGGTTTGCGAGGTTTTGTATACTTAGAGGGCACACGCTGCTAGTAAAGAATATGTGAGGCCATACACTAGAACATGCACTTACTATTGATTTACAGTTGAGTAAACATACAGATTTGACACATGTGCTATGAGTTCAACCACAAGAGATCCATGAGGTGAAATTCCATGCCTCGTGATTTTGCGTAGGAGTCCGGCGTACAACGACTAGGGGTAGGTGAGGGCACTTCAGCCATGCACACAACGTCCTGATACCTACGGAAGGTCAAGGAGGCGCAGTCGAACATTGAGGAGCAACAGTCAACCAGGCTCCTCTTAGTATTTAGGGCCCGCGTGGACGAGGCGCAGCACTTATAGTCATACCATCACTTCGACCGTACGGTCAGGGATATGCAAGACGCCGGTGAAGAGAAGTCCCAGCGCCACACAAGATCGTAAATGGAGGATAGATTACGCGACAGCAATCATAATACAAGTCCCCAGATGGACAGAGACCAGCTATTGCCTCGAGTCCAAGCCTTGAAGGACGAATGTGGCTGTGCATGCAGCGTCCTCGTCAGTCATGCCTAGCGCGCGGTATCTCTTGAATGTCCACATGTCCGCGTCGTCTTGCTGATGACTTCAGCTCAGTATGATTGGATTCTGCGACAGAGATCTTGCGATAGCGGGACGGCAAAGGTCAAGCAACCACTTGCCCGATCCGGAAGGCTTAGAGAGAGAGGCAAGTCAGGTGGGATCGTGGCAACGGGATCGCCGTAATGAATTTTCCACCATAGCTAATGGGATGAGGTGCCTAAAGCACGAGAGTAGATATAGTCGCCTTCAAGTAGTGCACTTCATCTACGCGTATGCCAGTAGGATGGTGTTCCTGGTGTTCAGCCGCGACATCGACGGTCTAGTCAGAGGTCTGGATGCCTGTCACTCCAGCCCTATGAACGGCATGTCCGTACCGTAGGAATAGTCGCATGCGGGGAGGAAGCCATCCGAATGTAGGCACAGCTCTAGAAAGCCGTCAGCACTGTGAGATTTCGTGAAGCAGTTATGAGTGGAATGCGGTGCCTTGAGAGGAGATTCGCATGGCCGGGACGGCTAAACACTACCCAAAGTAAGAGCTTTGGCGAAGGAAATCAGCTCGGAGAGGCCGGTGCGGTGAAAATGAGGATGCGTAGCTGACTGTAGATCTCCATACATTGCTCACGATCCAGTCCTGCTCGCAATCCGGCTCACTCAGTGGAGAAGGCCGGGCTATCTCGATGCCCGCTCGCTACCAGAAGCCAAGCTCGATCGCTATCCGGCGTGCGGTATGCCTCCAAGAAGTCGCCAAAGCATCGAAAGTCGCTGGATTGCAACAAATCAGATGGTGGCTCTACCAAGAACATCCGCTGGCGACACCCCCACACAGCTCCTTCGGGGAGTATTTCGAGATCTGAGGATCGATAAACATAGTAGTGGCAGAAGCCACCACGCCAAATTCGCGTAATTGCAGCCCCTTACGAGGTGGTGGACGCAGGCAAGCGCACCAAGAGGGCAATAACCCCGCAAAAAAGCAGAGAGGGCGGTTAGAGGACCTCGGGATAGAAGCCTTCGTTGTTATTCCTCCTTTACCCTTCATACTCTTCTTGCAACACTATCCCCCGGTGCTGAAGCTGTCCTTTAGGCGCATGTTGGTGGTGCTTAGGGTTCGGTTGGCGTTCGCGCTGCAGCTGAGCAGATCCACCAGTGCCGGTCACGAGACGCTCAACCCATCTCATTCCCCGACACTCAACCGCGCAACAGAGCATGTGGCGGGCTCTGCTCCCAGGATGATAACTTGGTCGAGGGCGTGAACCCAGCTCGCCGTTGTCGCGAAGCGCAGGGGTGAGATCTCGGATCTTCCCTGCCGATTTGGAGTTTGAGTCTGTGCACCGCTGTCTGCGAACGCCACACGCGACGCCACCACTGCACGCTTCAGCTGAACATGCTCCCTGTCCACGATACCAAGACTTGAGGATACTGGACGACTTGCTGAAACTGCCGCTAAGCTAGGCCTACCCTCGCAGCCTTGTGCGGTAATGCTTCCAAAGGCGCGATTCGTCACAGCTGAACATTACGAACTCATGCCTGTCGATCGGGCAACACGCTTCACTTCGCATTTCCATCCACAGACGCGACGTTGCTAGCTGCCTCCTTCCAATGTTTCATTGTGCTGTAAAGGCATACGAAAACCTTCTTTAATGGCAGCCACGGGCTTTGATGCTGTGCCCCGACGGCATACGTACCTAGGGGGATGGCGCTCGTTCTTCACGGGTCCTGACCTCTGACCCGCAATATCCTTATTTATACCCTGGTGCTAATCCTCCAGGATCACACGAGGTTCATTAGCTGACTTTCGACCGGAGGATTCATGATCCTAGTGCTTACGCTAACGGTTCTCCCGTCTTTTGATGTAGGTTCTATGAAAGCTACTGTGTTCCCTCCCTCTCACTGACTGGCTGCTAGCCGTGAACACCTGCAGCACACGAGACCGCTCTCTCGCATGCGAAGTCCATCATACCAAAGCCTTTGAGGTTGTTTTGTTCTTTTGCACTCTTCATGCCTCCACAGCCAAGCTCTACTTTGTCCCCGATAGAAAGCTCAACAACATCGACCGAACTTGGTCACCTGTTCAAGGTTGTTCTGCTATTGTCTATATTTGCCACAGTCGTTCGATCGTTAATTGTCCTCATCGTTCGGGGACAGAGAAGGATGTCAGACTCGGAGTCAAGTCAAGAAAAGCCTTCGCTTCCCACTCCGCCAGCTCTGGAGAAAGACCCAAATCAATATCTACAATCATTGAAACAAGAAACCCTCAGACCAGATCTAGGTCCTGTCTATCCATGGATTGCTCCACCTGCGCCTCTGCCTGGACCATACGATGCACCATACTATCCACTTCCACTACCGACAATCCGCCGACATTCTCAGGATCTACCTGCTATCAAAACGGAGGAAGACGCACATGATCAGCTGATAGAGGTCCCGTACGCCCGCCGTGTGTCAACAAACAGCATCCCAAAGCACGAAGTCATTCTTGAAGGTTCGACCACCTTTTCCACTCAAGGTTGGCGACGCACTCACTGGACCACCTCTGCAGGCTGAGGCACGGAACAAAACATCACCGTTCAAAGAACAAACAGCCAGAGCCACGTCAATGTACAGCTGACGCGAAGCCTTCGCGGAACATGCTGCACTAGGGACTGTCCACGTGACACATAGACACTTCGATCTTCTCGGATATCCATCTTAGAACTACAGGCCAAGGCAGGACTTCGGCGCTTCTTGAGTCCACCAAAGAAATAAGATTGGAATTCCGAAGTCATTAAGAGTTAGGGATGGCTATTCAGACGACGGGGGAAGACATGCTCGAATGAAAAATAGGTTAAGACTTGGTTTGGTGGCTGGGCGCTTAGTAGCTGAGGTAGTGGAATTAAGTGGGGTGCAAAAGGCCGGGTTACTACTATTTATTGATCCATTTCCAAGTTCTGCAACGAACGTACGACTGCGCGTTTTTTTCGGTTTCTTTATGGACTGCAGTATTTGAGCTTATGCGGGTAATGCTTCTCGGGGGAAAGCATCGCGAGTGGGCGCCATGTATCGCAGCTGATGGGAATGGCCACGGGAGTTCTCCCCTCGCCCTTCAAGTGTTCCATTCGATGGCAGTTAGCGCTGTGATACAGATGCAGATATTTACCATGAAAATGTTCCCCCATCGTACGTTCTCTTCACTTGGATTCCGGTGAATTCCAGATCTAGATCGTCGATGGTTGTCCCACCTATTGTACCGATGACTACATAAGCGCACGCCATGGCGTTACGTAGGTCACTAGTTTCCGCCGTCTAGTTTACGCATCGATTCGAGATTCCATTTCAGGCTGGCGAAAGGCCAAGTCTAGATGCCTGAGCCTCTAACAGTACATGCTCTAGATTTTTACGGCGCTGAAATACTCCTTGTGGTGTGAGCACTCCGTGTCTGCTGTTACATCTACCTAAACAAATCGCACACATATGCTTCATGTGTCACCACACTATCGGCCGAGGCTAGGTCCGATAGTGACGATAACTCAATAGCAAAAGCAACACATCTGTGACAATACGTAATTCGGCTGCATGAGTAGCCTTACGTGCAGCGACGAGTACCCAAGATCTGCTTCGAAGTCAAGATAGACTACTCCCTAGTACGGTGGATGATCGCTTGCGTATTCCCAGGGAAGGCAGGAGGACGTAGATCGATCTTGTCTAAGGACTACCACACCCAGAAGCTGCAGTGTCGATCGCTTTGGGGTTCGCTCATTTCCATCTTCGGTTGTGGTTCATGT
Source organism: Neocucurbitaria cava (assembly GCA_027946455.1). Classification (NCBI taxonomy): domain Eukaryota; kingdom Fungi; phylum Ascomycota; class Dothideomycetes; order Pleosporales; family Cucurbitariaceae; genus Neocucurbitaria; species Neocucurbitaria cava. Next base: position 704,986 of record JAPEUY010000021.1, on the reverse strand, counting down.
TCTAGTGTTCATTAGCTGCCCGCACAGGCTGAAGTTGGCCATTGGACGGTACAATCTTCGTTACCCTCGCGCGCAAGTATAATGCCACATTTTCATCCTGCATGCGTTTCCTTTTCGGTCAGGCGATAGATTGAAGGACCATAGAAGCTTCAGTGATACGCGAACGCGCATGCATTCCTTATTCAAGAGACCATCGACATACATGCGGTAGTTGGTCACTTCGTTGGTATGGCGGAGTAGACCAGAATTGGTTGCAAATACGTACTGTTTCATGTGTGGGAAAAAGGATGTCGTGCGGTTGTTGAAGGAGAGGGAAGTACAACTAGGACAGGCGTCGCATGTCGACGCCAGAACAAATGCCATATATATATTGTAGGACCGCCCATATGTACAACCCACTTACATATCCTTCACATCACATCGAGTCATTACATCCAGAGCATCTCATCTTCTCCGTCCGTCATACCGTTCGGTCTCGGTGTAGAACCGAATCAAGCTCTGGGCGCCAACCTCGTCCCCGATTCTAAACAACTGCGCGACATCCACGTTGAGCGGTGAGTCGGGCTCAGCGCTCGTGAGCAGTTGATGTATCGATGTCATCGTGGTGTCGATTGTGTACGCAGGTGTCCATGATGTCTTGAGTAAGTCTAGACAGATCTCGCCCGTCTTGAAGTCTACATTGGGGTGGCATATCGGCGTTATGAAGCGTACGGTAGGTGGGCTGAGTGGATATTCTAGAGGGACGCGGATGTCGAGGAGCCACTGTCCGCCTGTAGGGTGTTAGGCCGCTGCAGTGATACTTGACCGCCGAGGAAGACTCGTTGGCGTGTTCATTGAGGTGCTACAATAACTAGATGCGAGTGCAATGAATGAAAACAAAGTATGTACCTTCGTAAGCCGTGCCGACCACGCCTTTCATAACGGCTCTCCAGTGCATGATATCGTCATCTGCAGGACCAAGCTCGAGAAGCGCATCGTTGGGGTCTGATTGGTATGTGTTGAGCTCTGTCATGAGCCGCTTCGTGGGTGTTGCATTGCGGGACGAGCCTGCCATCGTTCCCAAGTACAACAGCTTTCAACAAGAAATAGCAGAAGAACCAGACTCCAATGGTATCAAGTAGGCGACAGGAAATCTATGTTGTTTGGCCTGGTCCGGAGGCTGGCCAACAACGTCAACAACGCCAGGCGAGATGCACCTCGGCTTGGAGCTTCAGCCGCAGCCCGCCCAAAGCTTTCTCCCCGCCAAAACTTTTGGATCCTGGTCGCAAGTGCCACATTCGAGCATCAATGAATGATACACGACGCGCATATCTCGAACATGGTGGCCCCTGAAGTCACATTAACGCATCTGAACCGTGCAGATGGCTCCGCAACATACACACACCTTGGATACTCCATCATTGGCGCGGTCAATGGCCCCATCGAGGTGCCGCGAAGAGATGAGCAGCCCGAGGACGCTGCGCTGGAGGTGAACGTGAGACCAGCCGTTGGTATCGGAAGTGTGTTCGCCCCAAAAACCATAAGAATATAGGTGCTAAACCATTGTGAAGGTCCTAAAGAACGCCACCTCGAAACCCTCCTCCACAACACACTGCGTAGCATCATATTATCGCGCCTCATACCGCGGACCCTCGTACAAATCACGCTACAAATTCGAAGTCTACCAGAAGAAGATTCCTCAACTGGTGTTAACACTGTAATATTCCCTTTTCCTCGCACATGTACACCCGAAGAAAGCTAACGCACCCCTCCAGAGTCTCGCAATCCTCCCCCACCTCCTCCACACAGCCCTCCTCTCACTCCTCTCCGCATCAATACCCCTCAGCTCAACCCTAACCTCCGTCTTAATTGCCATCCCCTCCTCCGCCTCTCCGAACTCACCTTCCCCACCACTACTCTCTCCCACCGCGAACGAGCTCTTACGCGCGAAACCAATACGATCCATACATACCTTTGCTTTCTCAGGTGATCGGAAGCTATTGCTGAATGAGAGCGATGGAAAATTCAGCTATGAGGAATGGGCAGAATCTTGCGAAAAGGCCGAGGAGATGTGTTGTGGAGAGGAAGACGAGCAAGGTGGTGTGAAATTGGGTGAAGGAGAGGGGATGGAGGTTGATGGGCAAGTGCAAGACGAGAGCTTGCAGAAATGGCTGAGAGAGGTGTTGAGGAGGAAGGTCGAGTGGGAACAGAGGTGGAAGAGTGCTACGTGAGGAGCAGAAGCAAGCAGTTATATATCGTTTACTGCAAGTCATAGAAGACAGAAGGCATATGGCATATGGCACAAGCATGTGCCTGCGGGCATGGAAGTCCGCCCGTTCATCGGACCGAATGACACTATGGCTCGAGGAATGTCACATGTGCGATGCGACGAGGACGAGCTTGGTTGCGCGAGCATGGCAGTGAAGAAGTAGCGGATGATAGCGTATGATGTTGAGTGCATGCTTGATAATAGCGTGTAAGAGAGTAGAAGGCACGGTGAAGAACTGTGTAGCAATACACATTACAGAAGACAAAGGATGTCATCATGATACTATACAAGAAGTCGCTTTTGCGCCAAAGATCTGATTACTAGGCCTACTAAGTGAACATAGCTTGTAAAGCTTGAAACCGGGAGATTCAATATGCGATGCGTCGTATGTAAAGGGTGTCGTGAGTCGTAATGTCGTCGTTCAGTCGTGTCGCATCGTTAATTTGCGCCATCGTTGTGCCGAATAATGATCCAAATGAATGCCCAAAAAGTAATTCAACAGTGTCGAAAAAAGCAGCTGCGCCTATACCTCTGCATGCCCTGCTCTGCTCAAACCCTTCTCGTCTGTTTTTGCCTGCTCGTCCAGCAACTCGGCGAGCGCAGTTTGCGGGTCCCAGTCCGGCACTTCCCAGGTTTTGATGCCCGTCGACCTCTCCTTGTCACTGAGCCTGACGTCTCCACTGCATGCCCTTGCAGCATTCAACCAGTCCTCCCAAGCCCTCGTATCAGGACACGCATCGCTTCTGCGTACCCAGCCCGTGTTCTTGCTGACGACAATCGCTTTCCACAGGGCTTGCGTGAATGTTCTATTTTCGGAGGGATATCCTTTCTTTTCCATGTTCGAGTCTGAAAGACATTCGTTCGTCACGGTATAGCAGGAGGTATCCCAGTGCAGCTTCCCAGGCAAAGCAGCAACAATCCAGTATGCGGAGCCGAGGAGCATGTATGAGCCTGCCCAGGCAATCTGAACCTGAATCCGCGCGTTGGCGAGACAGATGACGCCGCCCATGAGCATCATGGTACCGATTAAACTCAAGATTCTGTAGGCCGGACCATGTGTCAATAGGTACTCGATACTTTCGGGCGCAAAGTACAGCTCGCGAGCAACATTCTCGTCACAGCGGACTATGAGGAAACTACCCTTGGGATATCGTATTACCACATCGCCGCGTGGAACCTTGCCCGTCTTGATATGACGTTTGGGAAGTTGTAACGTCCACTTATTGCCGTATCCGATGAGGCTGGAGAGGAGCGAGAGGAGTATGGTCGCCACAATCGAAAAGCCATCAGTTTGTTGTATCGAGAGGCCGAGCAGGAGGGCGGATAAGACGAAGCCGAGGAACAGGACGACCGTAAGCGGTGCAACAGACTTTGATTTGAGAGGTTGTTCGCTTGTGCGCTTGACCTCGACAACACGTACGGAGAAAGGTGCGAGATTGTTGGCGTCACTAGATCGAGTCAGTGTACGGTTCACATTTCCTAGCCATAGTGGCAGTGTCGTAGTGTGGTGTTCAGATAATGTGGGGAAGAGGCGTGTCGTAGTTCACCGAAGACTTGAAGCTAGGGAAAGCGTACCAAACAATGTTTCCAATATGATTGATGTTGTCCCTATAGTTGCCTGAGAAGATACCTGATACATGTCCAGGAGCTGGTTCTAATCGAATAGGTCTGGTGGGCCTCATGAGCGCCTGTGGAGCTGGAATTAACCGCGGCAGAAAGATCCATCTCGAAAGTGTCGAGACCTGCGCGTTGGCGAGTACTGAGCCCTCCCCCAAGATGGCTAGGAAACCAACGATGTCAAGCTGCAAGTTACTCAGGTCGATGGTGCCATCTTCATTTGGTTGGAGCCAATGCATATCGGCAAAGGGTCAATACTTCGTAGAAGCCGGCAACAACAGAAGTGGCTAAACGCTGACGGTGCGGGAACGAGACATGGGGCAAAACGAAGCGCTATGATGAAGCAGGAAGCAGGCTGTACAGGTATATAAAAACAATGCAAACCTCAGGCAAAAACGCAGGCGCCGAAGCAGGGGTGGTGAACAGAATATGTCTGTACGCAGACAAGAAGGGGGCCAAACCCGACAGCATGTCCACACACCGAGATGCAGCTCCTGGGGGGCAGTCCTAAACCATTCCGGTCAGAGGCCCACCAGCCTCCGAGTCGAAGGAAGCGGGAGTTTGTGCACTCCTCAGCCGCACAGATAGACGCTTGTGCAGCTCATTGGGTGCCTCAGGCTTCGAGGACAGTGAGGGGCAGCTCGCTGACAGGACAGTGGCTAGGTGTGCTAGGCTCCAGGGTATTCGGCGCATGGCGAGGCGTTTGCATAGCCTCAATGCTATCATGGACGACAAATCCGCCCAGGTTGACTTCAAACTTCGTTTCTTGTAACAGACCCGCTGGTCGCAACAACAGCGCGAAGAGTTCGATTGCTGCGCCCCGTCTGCGAGTGGAGCTTGAGCTCGCCTGTGATCGCCCGTCATCGCTTGTTCGGACAACATCCGCGACCGCACGCACCAGGCTGCGTCCCCGTGACATAACCCGATAGCGACAGCTGCACCGAGCGCTGAGAGTTTGTCGAGAAATATCATCAACAGACGTGTCGCGTCAGTTGAGAGTGTCAAGAGAAGGAAGAGTGGTTTGCAAAAGGAGTGCGCTGATGTATGTGGATGCTCCTTTCCTCCATGTCTTGTGTCCTGAGGCACGCGCTCCTTCCTACTTGTCCGGCCCGCCTCCCTTCTTAGGTACACGAGGAAGGAGCGCGGGACCTCATGTTCTCCATTGAATGTGCAAATGATCCCGCTACACGTCATACCGCTCTCTTCCATCTTGCGACTTCATATGTTTATCCCCGTTCTCCTTGATCATGTCCTCCAGGCACCAGTCGTGTTTTCCAGCCTTGTTCGTTACTCGACCCGTTACAAGGAGGCGCAGCTCCCTTTTGCAACACCAAAGACATCTACGTGAACCGAGACACTGACCCAGTTGGTAATGGTCTAGGTCGAAAAGCGGGCCAGCGGTTATTGAAACTGGTACACTATACACATCGCCTGGATAGTCTATTTATCCAATAAGGTACTTGGCCGTATACAGTACTCCCCTCACGGGAACTGGGGCCCTCTGAGCATCGAGAGAATCAACACAGCCTCTTCACTAGAGATCTCAGAAATACCGGTGAATTAGTACAAGGCTACGAATAAGCTTTTTGAACTCAGTGTCACCTCGTTCAGCCATCAGATCACTGGATCTGCACCTGCACCTTTCTTTCAGCTACATCTCGACCGGTATGCGAAGCCGGTGACAGACTGGTGCATACTATCGTCATCGGCATGCCCACTGACGGCGACGCGAAGACGTCGAGTGAACCTCAGAAACCCCGCCAGGGGTGGTTGGCCAAGTGTGGTATCGTGATTCCGACACTGTAAGTCACCCTCTGACTATCAAAATCTACTCATTAATGCGATGTGACTCATCGCTAATTGTCGAATCAGATCTGTACGTGAGAAGAGACACGGATCCCCTGAAGACCCCAACAGGCCAGCCATGACCGTCGCTGACTCCCCAAAGAAGAGAAAAAGGGCGTTGAGCCCTCTCCCTCAAAGGAAATTACCAATACAACCTGGAGAGCAAAAGACTACCGACATGGCGCCAGAAAACAAAACAGCAACAGAGTTGTTCGATGAAGCCCTTGGGATTGCTAATAAAGATAACGCCTATGACTTAGCCCATGCTGAACTCCTAAGGGTAGAAGAGCAGGATGCGTGGGACCGTAAAGCAAAACCCAAGCCAGCTTCAGAGTCTCAAGACGGCGCAACAGAGACGCGGGCTGCGATCATCATCAAAGCCATTCGAGAGTATGAGCGAAAGGTTGTCTTCGGAAACTTGGCGTCAGAAGCAATACCAGGCCCAGATACACGGGACATGGGCGGCCAGTTTCTGACTAACAAAGATCGCATAGATGGAGAGAGTAAGCTATATGAGATCGCAAAGATGGTGCCGAAGGGTGCCCTCCTGCATCTCCACTTCAACGCCGAGCTCCACCCTGAGCTGCTTTTAGTGCAAGCTCGTGATATGAAGACCATGTATATTCGCGCCATCTCTCCCATCACGTCGCAAAAGGACCTTGATGAAACAGAGATCGGATTCAGTGTTTTGGATCCAGATCTGGTGGAACCTCATGTGAACATCTTCTCCAAAGACTACCCGGGAGATGCACTTAACTGGAAGACGCCTGAATGGAAATGGAAGGTTTGGATGCCATGGAAACTCTTTCGAGACGAGTTCAACAAGCAAGAGTATACGAAGAGATACATAACGCAAGAAGACCCTACACCAAAAAAGGAGCCTACTCACTGCGGCGCTGAGCCAGGACATGTCAGACTGCTCCCCGCGGAGAACTGGCTTAAGTCCAAGATGGTGCTTAGCCAAGAGGAGGCGTACGGCTTTACACAAACTGTAAATGGGTAAGTGGATGCAATGCTGAGATTATTGCGAGATACTCACGTCTGTACAGAGTTTGGGCACGTTTCAATCAAGCAACCCGTTGCTTCAAAGGCTTGCTCAATTATGAAGGCGTGTACAAATGGTACATCAGTAAGGCTATCGACCGTATGATCGAAGAGAAGATCATTTATGCTGAGCTTCGACCTATGCTTTTGGACAAGAGCATCCCTTCCAATGATGGCAAGAGCATAATCGACAACCCTAGCCAAATGCGACTCATAATCAAAGGCGTACAGGAGAAGCAAGCTGAACTGAAGAAAAAGGGAGAGCTAGATAAATTTCCATTCGGTCTCAAGATTGTGTACTGCACACCACGTTCGATAAACAAGGCGTTGATGCGGACAGAGATGAAGCAGTGCATTGAGCTAAAGATACAATTTCCCGATCTCATTTGCGGTAAGCGAAATGCACTTGGCATTCATGATACATACCACTCACTAACTCTCTCAGGTTTTGATCTTGTTGGCGCAGAAGATCGGCCAAATCACATTGGTTTCTATAAAGAAGAACTGGTTGCGTTTAGAAAGGCTTGCGATCAAAAAGGCTTGGACCTTCCTTTCTTGTTCCATGCTGGTGAAACCCTTCTCGATACTGGCGGATCCACTGATCCGGCCAACTCGAACCTGTACGATGCTGTATTACTCAATTCGAAGCGTATCGGTCACGGATTTGCTCTCATGAAGCACCCGCACCTAGTCGAGAAATTCAAGAAAACGGATACAAGCCCAGGCATTTGTGTCGAGCTGTGCCCAATCTCGAACGAGCTTTTGCATCTCTGCAGGAACATCAAGGAACATCCTTTCCCGGAGTTGCTCGCCGCCGGCATACCATGCACAGTCAATTCAGATAACCCGTCGCTTTTCAGGTATGACCTCTCCTCCCTTCCCCATGTTGATCACAATGGTTGACGTGAGCACAGCAATTCCATGTCCCATGAATTCTATCAGATCATGGTTGGCGCGCCTACGATGTCGCTATCCAGCTGGAAACAGCTTGCACGCTGGAGTATTGAGTACAGCTGTCTCAAGCCCCAGCAACAAGCCGAGGGTCTCAAATTACTGGATGACAGCTGGAGGGAATTCTGTCAACAGGTTGTCCACGAATACGAACCGTTGATGGTAAGCAAGGAAAGCGATGCGATTGATGAGGCCAAGGCCGAAGAAGCCTATCCGAAGCGAGTTCCCACCACGGCCTGAGCTCATGTGCTAGCTTTTCTGCCGAGTACTTTGGTTTATCGGTACATGCAAGAGGCTAAAAGCAGAACTCAATATCTCTTCCTAGAACATACGGCGAAACAGCGACATGGCCACCCTGCGGACCGTGTGACGATTGGGGGTGGTATAGTGCGAGGCAGCTCCCCCTACGTAGGCAACATAAGTAGCTTATTGCGATTTAGTATGCGATGCTTGTGATAGTTCCTGTGGCCTACATGCCGAAGATCATCCCTCAGAGATGATTTTCAGGCAACGAAAATGGCGACAAGTAGACTGTTGGAAGCCACCACATAAAGTTAGATTATGTACGACTAGACCTGGCGGCTCTCTTCCCGCTAGAATAACTTGGTGGTGGTTATCTTTTGGCACAATAATGAATTTTCGTACCCATCCACCCATCCCTCCTTTTGCGCTACCCGGATGACCCCTCATTGCGCTGCCACTCCGGCCTTCCCTCCCGCCATTCGTCGAAGTCCTTCTCTCCTGGCATCTCCGTGCCATCAGCCAGCCTCAACCGTGGGAAATTCTCATCCTCATACTTGTACGTGGGCTCCTTGCTCGCCAGCTCCTCATTTACCAACACCAGCGCACCAGAATGCCACCCGGCAGCACTGACTCTCAGCGCAAAGTACGCTCCAAGGCCGTCGTCGCCGCCATCTTGATCCCAAGCCCTGCCTTCCTGTTCAAACCACTCGCTCACCTCGCCTTGGACATTATTGGCGTTGGTAAACAGTGATCGACGTTCTCTACTTTCTTCCTGGTCCTTATGACCAGAGACCACGTATTCGAGCCAATCTTTCTTCCTGGCGTCAAACCAGACCTGGCGACCGCGCGTGTAAGCGTGCGGAAGCAGTTGCCCATTGTGACTGAACCTGTCGTATACGACGCCTCTAGCTATACCGCCAGAGGTCTGTTCATCACCTAGCCCTAAAGCACCGCAGGCCTGCATTTCGGTACCGTAGGATGTGATCTTCCCATTTGAGTGGAGGGCGAGGTAGTGGTAATCGCCAAAAGCCACAGAAATAACGTCATTGTGTTGCAAAGCTGGAATCTTCCTCAACCCCTGGATGTTGGCCTGCTCGGAATCGCTGCGTGTGTTCCAACATGCCTCGAGGTAGTCCTGGTCTGTGGTGATGACATCGTCGTTCTTGAAGACGGCGAAGCGGCGAAACGAACCTTGGACGTCTAATGGGGCTCCTTTCTCGGTGCGCAATTGTCGAAGTTCGAGAACATCATCCACCCTATTTTTGTCGCCGAATCGGCCGCAGAACACCTTGCCAATATCAGTAACGAAGACTACAAAGTGCTCGAGCACAATGTAGCTCTTAACCGTGCCGATCTCTGCGCCAAGTGTCTTTTCTTCCTCGGATTCGTTATGGCCTGGAATATGCTGGTAACCGGTTCTAGGGACTTCAGCATGTTCGAGAACGAGCATGGTGTCGGTGGCGTCATCACCATGATCCCGCTCAACAGGATCCCATACTACGATGCCGATGCCATGAACGAAAGCTGAGCTGCGGCTCCATCCAGCTACCACTTCTTTGACTTGTCCATACGTGGAAGTCTGCCTAGATGATGCATGCAAAGATAGCTCCTTTAGATCGAGGTTTGCGAATCTGACCTGTAGAGCCGGTCGTTTGACGTGGTACCACGACCATATCCTGCCGCTATCCGAAAGCGCTAATATGTGTGATCGACCCGCAGAGAATCGGCGGATGGCAATGGTCGGCTCTTCGTACTGAGCTTCGGCGGAAGACGCAGGGTAGCCCTCTGGGAACTTCAGTGATTGTAGCCGCTCGCTCGCGGCGAGGATTCTTTGCCCATCGAGGACGCCGACGCTATGCAGGGAGCCTTTGGAGGTAAGAAGGGTCGTAGACCAGCCACTGTTCAGGTTAGCCTGCTCTGAGATCCCAGGGTATGCATTGAGGAGTGCCTACCCGCATTGCATGTCCGCGATGACACCCAGATTCCTGGTATCCTCCATTTCGGTGGGGACCGAACAGTGGTTATTGAACCTCATTCGCCCTGGCCGCATGATTCGTGGCATGGTAGGATTGTGGTGAATGCGCTCTTCATAGCTATGGCCGAGCCTGCTGTGCGAGTTGCTGCCCCACGTGAAGACGCGGCTCTGGGTAAGCAGTCGACGGTACATCTTCTGCCAGCGAACGCCATCGTGCTGAACAACTGGCTGGTTAGGTACTCGGAATGTACTTCTGGTTGCAAAGCTCCAATATGCGGGATCAAGTCGGATCGAGGGTTGCTGGAAGGCCTTGCAGGTGCTACACAGGGAGAGGAAGCTCTTCGCATCGAGGTATGGGAAGACGAGGACGAGAATATCAAGAGGAAGGTCGGTGATGGAGCTGATTCTGTCCGTCATGATGTGTAGTAGAACTCGTGGGTAAGATGATGGAGTCTGCGATCACGTCTCGGTTCAAACGGAGGGATCTGCTGTTTGATCTCGTTTACTCGTCGCGCAAGAGGAAGCCTGGATGGGCATGTTTGTTGCAGCCAGGACGCAATGACGCAACTGCTCGCGGGTCGCGACTGCCCCACGGTCGAAATCTTGGCGCGCTAACACCGAAGTGGTTAATGCAGCTTCTGAGTCAATGCCCGACTGGGGCCTCTATCAAAATTCCGCCGCCCAGCAACAGCAACAACGTCAACCTGCTTAGTCGCTGCACCTAGTGGGAGCAGCCCCAGCATACCGAAGGCCTATCCATATCTCAACACTAAGCACTGCCCCTTTCACATTCACCCCACACATCAGCAAGTCACACGCCCTGTCAGTTTCGTCCCCATTTGTAAAGTGTGTACAACGACAATAAAAACCACATCGTCATGTCTCAAACTCAAGCTACCGAAGAAGCACAAGCATCGGCTTCAACGGCGCAATCAGCCGGCAATGCCACACCTGCAACGACAAACGGCGATGCCACAAGCGCACCAAAGAAGCTGTCACCCGCTGAGTTAAAGAGGCAGAAGCAAGCCGAGAAGCAAGCAAAGAGAGCACAGGCTAAAGCTGCCGGCAACCCGCCAGTTCAACAACAACAAGGGCCGCCCAAAGAAAGTCAAAAGCAGCACAAGGATTCGAAGCAAGCAGCACCAAGAGACGACAAATCAAGACCGTTACCTGTTCGAAGAAGACCGTCCCAATCAAATGTGCCCGTGGTGAAAGAGCCTGAAAAGAAACCCAAGAAAGAATCCAAACAGGCTGGGCTCTTCTTTGGACATCTTTACAGCCAACCAAAGCAGCAGTCCATAGTGGGAGCGTCGAAAGATGTGCATCCTGCAGTCCTCGCCCTCGGTCTCCAATATAGTAGCTATGCTATCTGTGGCAGCACAGCTCGTATGGTGGCTATGCTTCTGGTGTTCAAGGAGGTCATCGGGTCATACTCAACACCTTCGGGGAACAGTTTGGCTCGACATCTTACGAACCATCATCTCAGTCCTCAAATTGAGTTCTTAAAGAGCTGTAGACCGCTCAGTATTAGCATGGGCAACGCCATTCGGTGGCTGAAGGATGGTGAGTTCTTCATCTTTCGGTTCTTCATATCACGCAATGATCTAGCCTAACATCGATGTACGATGTACTGCCATATGTACCGCAGACGAGTTCTCACCATATCGAAACACTGTGTTCGACATTCAACTAACAACAGGCAGTAATTATCAAGATTGATCCTTCAACACCAGAGAACGAGGCCAAGCGAGACCTACTAGAAGAAATTGATATCTTCATCCGCGAGCGCGTTACAGCGGCTGATAGACTCATCCGCGACCTAGCGGTGACAAAGATCGAACCTGGAGATGTTGTTCTAACCTATGCAGCTTCTTCAATTGTCGAGCAAACCATTCTACACGCTCATAAGTCTGGTGTCCCCTTTACAGTCATCGTGGTCGACTCGAAGCCACTCTTTGAAGGCAAGCAACTTGCTCGAAAGCTAGCGAACCAAGGCGTCAAGGTGCGCTACTACCTCATCACGGGTGCATCACACGCCGTCAAGGATGCGACTAAGGTGTTCCTGGGAGCACACGCAATGATGTCTAACGGTCGTCTCTACTCACGCGTTGGCACGGCTCTGGTATCCATGCTAGCAAGCTCACACTCATTGCCCATCATCGTCCTTTGTCAGTCCGTCAAGTTTACAGAAAAAGTTGCACTTGACTCAATCGTCGGTAATGAAGTCGCTCCAGCCGAGGAGTTGCTTTCAGAGAATGAGCGCAGAGAGTTGCTTCCACTGAAGGCTATGTTACCATCATCGAAGAACGAAGAGAAGCCAGCTTCAGACGACACGCCCGCCGACACAACCGACGTTCTAAAGTGGATCGAAGACACGAGGAGCTTGCATCATCTCCAAGTCCTTTACGATGTCACACCCACACATTATATCAACATGGTTATCACCGAATACGGCAGTCTACCGCCCAGCTCGGTCCCTGTTGTCCACCGATTGAGTACGAATATTTGAACCCTGCTGCGCGTTTTCCTTTGTGGGAAGATTTTCTCCGATACGGGCGCTAATTCAAACGTCTAGGAACTGAAGAGCAGGATGCTGTACCAATGAAGAACAGCTTCATGAGATGATCTCTGGACCATGGGACACAGAGTCTGATGAAGATTGTAAGTTGTAGTCGCAACACGGGCGCATACTGTATGAAAGTAAAAATATATATCCGGCAACAAGAACCTTTTCACGTCAAGATGATATTACTGTGCACTCGAGCTCCCCCCATAACTTCAAGCAATGGGAGCAAGTCCGTGTGAGCATCAGAAATTTTGCTTTGCCTCTTGGTCAAGGCGACATATTTGTAGTACAATATATACAACACTAACATCATTTTCTTCTACATACGACCATTGGCGAAGAAATACATTGAACTGCTTTGCATGACCCTAATATCATAATACAGGTCTTGTTAAAGTTAGGATTCCAAAGTCAGCCGTGTGAGAAACGCTTTTGATAAGCATGCAATGAGGAAGGACTCAAACTTATAGCACAAACTTCGGACCTCCCTACAAAGCTTTCGTAGAGCCTTTTGTTGATGTGTATACGATTGTTTAGCGGGCAGCGAGTCATGGATTTACTGGACCGCAACATCAACACCAGCCAGAAGAGGTCAAAAACATACCACACGGGGGCCAGTGCAATTCTTCACCGGGTGGGATAGTGCAGTGGTATGGGTACTGCACCTGGAGGTTTAATGTAACCGAGTTGAGTGGCGCCTTTTAGTATCTCCCATCACTTAGCACTCTAATAATCAGTTATACTAGATACAAAGCACGTAGGCCGTCGATATCAAACCTTTTATAGCAGCCAGGAAGGAGCCAATCCTAATCAAAACAAGCTCCCCAGGCAATTTGGCATCGAGGAGTATTCAAGATCATGTTAGGCAGAACATTCTAGCTCCCCACAAGCACTCTCGTTTTGAAAGCGCGGGCAAATCTATGTCAGACACTGATGGATGAATCATGGATGTTATATCTAGTCAGGGGCGTCCCCATCAGTCTTCTTGATTCTAGCATAGAGAGTGACATAAAAGGAAGAAGAAAATCCACCACATCACCCCGTCAAGTCAGCTTTATCGGAGTGTTGGACCCGACTCTACTAACCCAAGTCTCCACCTTTCCATATCTTCACTTGCTCGGTTTCAGGGCCATTGACCGGGGCGACTTTTAACCATGCAGCAGTGTTTTCTGGTCATTGATCGAACCGGTAGTTACTTGGCTGGCAATTTAGGCGCAGGTCCCGACTGCCCTCGCAGAGCGAATCAACTTGCCCGGTCCAAAGGTCCCGCAGCGTCCAGTCTGAGTATACTCAATGAAGTTCTGACTCGAGCAAGCGCTATCAGAGTATGCAACAACTAACAAACACAGTTAGTCAACTACTACCATGCTCTTTCCCGCGCTTCGTTCCTTCATCACCAACGCCTACTAGGAAAACAATCACTTACGCGAGCAACCAGCAGGAAGCGAAGCCAAATCGGCAGTGTTAATTAGGCCACTATCCGTGTTTCCACTGACGATGGGCGAGATGGGGAAGCAAGACCCATCAGTGGGGACGAAGGCGGTGGTGATGGGGTTCGGGTTGGCGGGGTCGTTGCAACCGGCGCCGGAGTAGATGCTGAAGGGGATAGTATCGAGGCGCTTGCTCATCGTTTGGCTGGGTGCAGCATTGATGCCGACGGCAGCGATGAGCAAGGTGATAGCGGTGGAGAACTGCATTTCGGCTGTTGGAGGTTTGTCCGGAAGCGCAAGCTTGAAGAATTGAGTCTCGGAAGGTGAGCAATGGAAGTGAGAAGTACGTGTTGTTCTGGTTCGTGAGGATGAAAAGACGGGAGATGATGAATTATTTGTACTTGAGGGGGCGGTCTATGAGGTTAGTCCCATTATCTCTTTTCAGATTTGCTTGATGAATGCGGTCGGCGAGTGCTGCTTACAAGAAGGATGAGACATTCCATCACAAACACCTTAATAGATGTTGTTATTGGTGATGGTCCTCCGTTGCAACCAATGATTCAATCAAAACACAAAGAGATAATGCTTTGGCGGTGCTCTAGACGTAGTGAGGCCGCTCACAACGATGATTGTGAAGGTCATGCAGGACGGCTGCACGGCCGCAGGCGCTCTGGCTTCGATGTTGGTGTCGTTCCGACCTGTATACGGTCCCATCAGCCGAAATGCCGTGTCAAGTGACTGATGTTCTTCAACCTCGCTGCTGATAAGTTTGTCAGACCCGAAGTATGAGGTTCAGAGCTTTTACTTAATTGGTGAACCGAGATGCTCAGGATTTTCTCGAACACTAGCCATGTAAGCAGGTTTTGCTCGAACGCATTCCCAACGAATGTGGCCATATTATGTGGTTGACTTATAGCTGTACGTAGTCCTATAAGCGTTCACAGAAGAAGCCTCTTTTCGCTGACCTCCAAGATGCCAGAGCCTCGAGACCTTTCCAGTTCCGCGGAATGGGGCTATAGGTACAGATGGTGAGCTTCGAGGCATATTCGACCCTCGTACGTATCGAAGCATGCAGAGAATGTCTGCTGGTGTCAGCGAAGAGCTCAGACTAGAACGCCACGCGCTTAGTCATTCTATATCTTGACCCGTGGGTGACTTCACCCATTTGATTTGATCGTGCTTATACCTGTCAGCTCACCGGGTTTCCTTATGACACCAGACACTCGGTTCGTGGATGATACTAATGAAAGTAAACTTAGAGAACTTAGAGAACTGAGAGAACTGAGAGAAAGGGTACTGACATTTCACCAAATTTGCCCATTGAGACAAAAAGTCTGTGAAGAGGTATACGAAACCAGAAGATGCATGGTTGCTGACATGCAAGGAACATGCACGTTGCCGCAGTCCCAACTTGGCAAGCAACCGTGTGACAAACACTGTTCGCCATGGTATCGGACTTTGTATCCTGATACAAACATGATTCGCACCACTTAGCTATACATCCTGCAGCTTGACGTCCCGTGCCGCTGACGTGGTTCTTGCAGTGCCTGGAAGCCCAGCTCGCAGCGGAAGCGCTAGGCTCCCGCGTGAACCTACGAGGACGATGTTGGTGTGGTAGACTAAGCACCAACAGCGACCTGCGGTTATTGTTACTGCAAATGCATCAGCGACATGTTCCGCATAAGAGAAGAATGTGTGTCAGCACGGGACCTTCGAATTTGCAAGCCGCTCGCCAAAGTGAGTGATCACTGCCATCCAATTTTGATCTGAGCAAAGGTCTTCGGTTGTTCTCACCTGGTCAATTAGTGTGGAGACTACCACCCGTGCTTTAACAGTGCTACATACTTACAGAGAGCGCCGTGAAGTCACCATTTCAGGTGCAAGCAGCAGGTTTGGGTACTAAGCACCAACGCTCCTTAAAAGGCTAAATTGAGGCCCTCTGGGATTGGCTCACAGTATCTTTGAGTTCGAGTCACAGCTGAGAGGCTTGAACCACATGAATGACCCACGAAAAATGGCTTGCATGATTGAGAATATCTGTTTTTCTTGCGCTGTGAATGAAGTGCAAGGTTCGTATTGCGGCATCGAAAAGCATCTCAAGTGCTTGGAGGTTTACATGAAAGAGCGTCCTCAATCGTCATCTCGAAGGCGCTCTTATCTAGCTGCTAAACTAAAAGCTGCATGTTGTTGCGATCACACCTCAAGGCTATACAAGGAATGCAGATAAGAAGTGACAGAAGATCGATGTTGAGCTGTTCGAAAGTGCGCATCGCTTAGTCATCTCCTATATATTCAAGCATTCGTCCATTTGAAATGATCCACATGGACTTTTCCACATTAGTGGTCTACCCGTCCTCGGGTCATTGATGAGAGTCCAAGAATTATGGAAGTCGCGAAACACACGCTTCGCGCGGATAAGGATGCCATGTAAACCATTGACCCAATTCATGTATGGCGCCAACACAAAGACCATGAGCATGACACAAGGTGGGACACTGGCACTCTGTAATCCTTCCCTTGTGTAGATGCAGATCTTAAAGGATAAGCTCCGCCTGAGGCAATCTACGCCCCGTCTTTCTTCGCCAAGCCTCGTGAAACGGCAGTCGAAACTCCTTGTCTATGGCGGAACCTCACACTATCCCTGTCTTGTTCCAAGATCGCTACTAGAAGCGCTCGCCAAGTCTCTTTTGCGGATGCCAAACAAGCAACTTATTTGCCGCCCAAGCATTCTGAAGCCGTGCGCCAAACCTCACACAAGCATGAGGACGCGCGAGGTCGAACGCCAAGTAACAGCTGTCACCACTGCTGAAACTGATATCCCCTAGACCTTTTCTACAGAATAGTTATAATGGGCTCGCAACCCGCGAGCCACCAGGTATGTGAATGGAACCTGATTTCTTGCTCAAAATGCCGTTCATCAAGGGTGCGACAACTCTAGGTCATACATTCAGGTATGTTTACGCCTCCGAGCCCTTCTTGACCCAGCTGAACAACTGACCAGGGGCAGAAATTTTGATCAGACTATTATAACGGTCAAGGTGGGGGGGAAGGACTGCTCTGAATCATTCAGCTGTCATCGAGAGCTTCTGCGGCGATGCTCATCATACTTCCATACCTGTTTAGAAGAGAAGAGCGGCTCACCCTACAAGAGCTCAAACACCACACTGGAGCTCGATGACACGAGTCCGGATGTCTTTGACGCATTCATGCTCTGGTTGTATACTGGCTTCATCCCACACCATCTTATCGAAGGCGGAAAAGAGATACATCCTCCCACGCACGCCGTTAACCTCAACGGAAGCGATAGCACTGCTTCCCAGGAGCAGAGCGAAAGTGATGACGTCGATACCGCATCGTGGGGTGTTGCTCTCGAGACGGACGACACAGCGATCGATGGTCAGAACGGCGAGACAGCCAGCAGCCCAGTCCAAACGATTGCGGAAAAGGTACCGGGTGATAGCGAAAGCGAGAGGAACACACCCTTACCGCCGGCTCGCAACCCTACCGAGAAGCCGGAGATTCCCAAAGAGACTCTATGTCCGTGTTGCTCGCGTCCATACAAATGGCGGGGTTTAGAAGGCTTCTTAGAGCGCCGGTTCATATCACTTTATGTGTTCGCCCATCGCTATGCTATCCCCAAGTTGCGCCGCGCGGTAATCCTTGCATGGCAAAACAACGACGAGATACTCCAAGTAATGCCTGATCACAGCAATGTGATTGCCGCTTACGAAAGTCTACCCCCTGATGCTTCGCTCTGTCGATACTTCTTAGATATGTACTCTGTGTACTGGAACCCAGATCGAGACGATGAGCGTACGATTGCTTTGCGCAGTCAGCTTCCACAGGCCTTCCTATTTGAACTAGTGACAATGCTAGCGAGAGGGGAAAGACCGAAAATGGAGAAAGAGTGGTGCGAATTTCATGAACATGAGAGTGAAGAAGAGAAGAAGGCGTGCCTGGATGATTTGTATAAGGACGCAGTCGCGAGTAAAGCGCTGCGACGAATCAAGGATAGCAAAGGTTGGAAGGGTCTGGTGTTGAAGAAGGGGAAGCGATGATAACAAATGGTCATGTCTGCAGAAACCCGGAGCGGCGTTATTGGCGTCCTGTTCGAGTAACACAGCAAAGCTTGAGCTTCCGTTCCGGCACTTCTCAGAAGCGGGCTATACCTCTTGCACCGGCCCTCGAATTCAGTTAGTAGTGCAAATTATATCCTTGTGAGATACCCATGGTGCTTGGGGAGCAGGGTGCTTCAAATGATGATTTCCAAATTGAGACAATTGCTTAAATAACGCCGGTGATCATTGTATTGTGCTGAACATTTGAAGTCTTCATCACGGGAAAAAGCAGTGGCACCATCCTGCAGCCAGAAACTAGGTATACATAAGCAATACCTAATGGACAACAAAAGTTCTCGAAGGAGTTGTACTTCGTAAGGGCGTGCCTGTCACCCTGTCGAATGACTGGACCCTGAGATGATGCCACATGACCTCTGCCCCGCCATTCGTCCCGAAGCTTACACGGTACTTATGTACCCAGCCGCCTCGTAAGGCTGGCGGTCATCACGATTTCTGCATGGCCATTGATTACCGTACATCAACACCGAATTGCACTATCATGGTAGTTCTTCGCAGTTTCTAGCGTAGTTACCTGGGATGTGGTCATCGCTAGCTTCGAGCGGACAGATTACCCAGCTTTCGCCACCTTACGCTCAATAGTTATGGCTAGCGTTTCTCGTCGCTCATCCTCATCGCGCCATGTTCGCAACATTTTCATCAGCACCTGGAGGAGAGCAGAGTGGCGAGGACGCCGGTCCTGTTAAGCCACGGCCGAAGCGACACCAGGTGAATCGAGCGTGCGTGTGGTGTCGCACCTATCGCATCAAGTGCGACTCGAGCTACCCCTGTAGCAACTGCAAAGCCAGAGGGCGGAAGTGTACTACCGAGGACTCCAAGAGCCAGATTCGTACCTTCCCGTCCGCTATTAAGTAGGTTTTCTCACACGTGGATTTACTTTGAGTGACTAAAAACTCAGGGAAATAGACCGTCTCAACGAACGGGTGAAGGAATTGGAAGCCGAATTGAAAGGCTTACAAGTTGAGCATCAAAGTTCGGCAAACCACATATCCGAAGACAACAAACAGTATATCAAAAAGGAAGAGACGCTCCCAGAAGAGCTGGATCCACTCAGCCAGCACGGAGGGAACAAGAGATACTATAACTGGGATTTTGCAACCAGAGAAATAAAGCCCGGGTCTAATCAGACTTACGGCTCGTCTTCAACATTCTACTTCATTAATCAGCTTTCTTCATATCTAGACGCGTCTTTACAACACAAAGCGGCCTTGACGGAGTCATCACCGAGCCTGGCTTCTTCCACTGCACGAACCCTGTATAGTGTATTTGCTGGGCGCAACTCTCAGACGCTGGATCGGACAACTATACAGGAGGACTTACTTAGATCAGACGAAGAGGGTCTACTGAGCATCTACTGGCGCTCATGGCATGTTCTATACCCAATCCTGGACGAAGAAGCCTTCAAGACCTACTACAATTCTTTATGGGGTGCTTCTGATGGACCTCGAGATCCATCAGCTCTAGTTGACATTGTGCTTGCTCTCTGTATACAGTACGATGCTGCTGAAGTAGCGTCGTGCATGCCGCACGTCCCATCCGCGAGTAAATCTACAGACTCAACGGCAGGCTGGTGGTACTATCGTAGGTGCCAGTATTTTCTCCAGGATGACATGGAGAACCCATCAATCACCACTTTTCAATGTCACTTCCTGGCCGTCATTTGGCTGTCAAGAGCTTCATGGCAGAATGCGGCCCACAATATTCTGGCTGCCGGCCTCAGGATAGGTGTAATTCTTGGACTCCATGTCGAACCGTGTTCAAATCTTCCGCCAGGTCTGCGTGAGTACCGAAAGCGTTTATGGTGGACGATGTATGCCGTCGATGCGCAGTATGCAATGGAATTTGGGCGACCTCTTGGTGTTCACTTTGGGCAAGTCACCTGTAGTTTACCGGACGGTGCGAGGTCGAGCCATCTGGATCCGGGAACGCTGACGCCGACTCCCTTCAACACACAAATGATCAAACTAATACTTGCCGCTCGCGCCATATACATCCAGTTCTATCGTGTCTGCGCGAAGGTTTTGCGACAAAGTGGCCGGACTAATCTATATTATGACCCACAAAACCTCGAGGTTTGTGGGAAATGGTTGGATACGCACATCAGATACCTAGAGGCCTGGTTACAACAGGTACCAGAAGCTCTGAAGACCCCTCGAGAGAACCTTGGGCAGCCATACTCGACAGACCGATCTAGACTTGACTTAACTTCAACTGATCTGCAGTCTCGTGGTCGCCTCATATTAGAGATTCTCTACCACCAATTCGCGATGAGCTTGCACCGACCCTTCATTACGTTTGTCAAGAAAGACGAAACGATGGCAGTTATAGAGCGCCACGCAATATCTTGTGTCAACCACGCGATTACTATTACCGCGATCCTTCATCAAGACATTACCGAATCGGAAATCTTGAAAGCGTGGCAGATAATTTGCATGTGGCAGTGGAATGCTGCAATCACTCTCGTTGGATATGTCTTGGCTTACCCAGCTGGGCCCGCTACGTCCACAGCTCGCAAAGCACTAACCACCGCCGTCGATAGCTTCGAACTACTGTCACATATCTTTACGAACGCCATGTGCATGGAAAAGGTGCTCCGTGGGCTTCTGCACAAGGTAGATGTACTTTCACATAGCGGTCAGAGCCTGGTCGCAGCACCGAATAGTCAAGTGATTGACCCGTCTTCAGACACGTCACGGTCAACACCCGACTTTGAAAGTATGACAGGGTTTGATGGCGGGTGGCTGAGCCATTCTGTTCATGACATGGTGGACAGTTGGGTGGGTCCAGAGTTTAGTCTAGAAGACTTTGGCACATCAGAAGACAGCATCGTGAGTGAAGACTGGGTTCTCAATCTGCTCGACTTTGGACCAATGGAATAACACGGCTTCATACGATGGTCTAAATGATCTGGCCTGGAGATGTTCAGTTTACGTCAAGCCGTCTCTATATAATCGCGTCTTGACTGATCCACTAGGTGCGGCTGTCTACAAAGTAAAAACATCGGCGTGCAATGGCGTCTCCCGTGATGTGGCACTCCTTGTCGGGACCCAACTTCAACCGGAAGAGCGTGAATTTCGGTGGGGCATTGGCAACACACCTTTCCATGAATGACAACTTACAGAAGATGGTATAATGCGGTGCAGGAGGAGCACTTGTGTTTGTAGTCGCCAATGAAATCTTCCTTAAGTTGGCCTTTATCAGCTCCTTTTCTGTACACTTTCCGAGTCCCTTTTAGCTTCGTCCCACTCAAACTCCTTAGTCATGGTAATTCCTCTCGTTCCATCTCTTCCCGCGAAGAACTGCTCAATCGCCACCTGGCTATCTCCCTTATCGCTACCATGTACAGTTGTGGTTGTCAGACACATCTCATCCTCATCCGGCCTCCAAGACTTGGAATGATCGTGGTTGTGTTTAACTCTGGCCCATGACTTTCGTTCCCCTCTCGCGCCAACCTTCGTATCCGTGCCACCAACAAGCGTGCCCTCTAGATCATCGTTCTTGGTAATCTTGCGTGTGCGTTTCTTAGATATCGTCTCGATAGGATTGAGCGGACATGGCTGCGAGTCATTGTTATCGGTGGTTTTGCGCGTAGATGGTATACGGCTCGAGCACACATCAAGAACGCGAACCATGAGTGGTCGGAGTGTGGGTAGACAACCAGAGATGATGCCAATGCTCGGTTCGACGGATGACCAAATGAAGACGTCACTTTTGGCCCAGCTGATGTCTCTGGACTTGACGAGACGGGTTATGGTTATGATTCGGTATAGAGAGGCGAAACATACGCTAGCAGTGTCAGTATGGTCGGGTTT
This sequence comes from Neocucurbitaria cava, assembly GCA_027946455.1. Lineage (NCBI taxonomy): Eukaryota > Fungi > Ascomycota > Dothideomycetes > Pleosporales > Cucurbitariaceae > Neocucurbitaria > Neocucurbitaria cava. The sequence continues at coordinate 683,119 of JAPEUY010000021.1, read as the reverse complement.
TTGAAGTGATAGGCACTTACAAGCTTCCGAGCAGGAACATAAAGCAGATCGCAATCTTCTGCGTGCGCTCCATATGCAGCTTCAATACACTGGAGATGGGAACCATCAGGATGCAAATGTCTCCGAATAGGTTGATGATGCCAACGCCGAGATAGAACTGCAGCCATGTGAGCAATCGGTGACGACAAACAAGGGGAGATCTGACCTTCGCTTCATCAACCAGAACCTTGCCTTCAGCGCCATACCATTGGTCCCAGTAATAGCGTAATGGTCTCGTATACAACGGTAGGACAATATGATTCGTGAGAAGGTAGCCGGAGGTTAGGCCAATGCAAAACCATCCCAGCCAAGAAAGGCCGAAGATGCGTCGATACAAAGCGAGAATAGAAAATTTGATGACGCATACACTCCATGCATAGATGAAGACGTAGGCAAAGGTGATCTGTCCGGTATCAATATCAGCAAGCCAAGTAAGACAACGTCTCGTACAATGGTAATTTTCCGCATCTCATAAGGGCCGAGAGACCATATATGTTTCCCAAGCCCAAAGAATCCGCCAAGTCGTCAATTAGTGATGCATCCCAGAACTAGGAATCAAGAGCAACCAACCAGCAATGCAGCATGCCAAGTTTCCAGCATTCAGTGCCAAACCGAGGAACATCAAGTAATCATCCAAACCGAGCGATTCATGTTTCAATCTTAGGCGAGTGAACAATCTCAAAAGGACAAAAAGAAGCGACAGGATAAACAAGACGATGCCAATGGCGTTATTCGTGGCCGTTCTTGATTCACTCGGATCCAGCCCCGGCGGCGGATTCGCAAAGTAGTCGACAGCCATGCCGACGATGTCCAGCACATGGAAGAAGCTAACGGGGCAAACGAGTGTACAAGTACATGAATAGAAAAAGTAAACGTGAAGCCGTGTCGCTCCGCAGGGCTCTGCTCAGTGCTAGGTATGACCAATAAGCCAATCCCCCTCAATCGTGATCCACGCAGGGCCCAAGGAATCATGAATGTGTCGCAGGATCAGCAGCCACCTCATATCATTGCCGACTCAGGACGAACGTGCAGAGGACGTGCAGGTCGTTGACCGTTATCGTGCAAGCGCTTCCGGCCCAAGCGAGATAGGCGTGTGACAAGCCAGGCACAACCGGCAGCATCATGCCATGTACTAGCTGAGCTGAGTAAAGTAAACATCGACGGCCTCGTGGGGATGCGGAAGGACGGAGGGAAATGCCATGGATCGGCTGGTTATACGCGCAACGTAGCGGCGGGGATTTATCGGTACATGTACCGAGCCGTACCGTCGTCCTGGGAGTCGGACTCTCTTCGATCTGCAGCTTCTTTCTCTTCGCCGCTCCGACAGTTACACGACTTATTCCATACCTGGGCACTTCGCTTGCAAAACCATCTCTACAGCCTTCTTATATCAAGCCACGGTCATGGCGCCCAAAGAGACAAAGTTCAAGGTGGCCGCGGCTCACGCAGCGCCAGTGTTCATGAACAAAGCTGCGACGATCAAGAAGACGGTCCAGCTTATCGAGCAAGCTGCCGCAGACGACATCAAACTCCTTGTCTTCCCTGAAACGTTCATTCCGGGTTACCCCGTACGTGCATGCCTTGCTCTTGAGTCTTGACTCCTGCCCAACCTCTCGGGTGCTTATCTCCGATAATGATGACTGACCATCAGCACCTCAGTATTGGGCTGAATGCTATGCTCCGCTCAAACAAGTCGGCGCTTTAGCTAAGTATGCCGAGGAAAGTGTCGTCGTAGAAGCTAATGGCGAGGATGTGAGCGCAATCCAAGACGCGTGTCGAAGGACCGGTGTGGCCATCAACTTGGGCATCTCCGAGCGTGTCGCCAATGGCCACACGCTGTTCAACTCGCAAGTCATCATCGATAGCGATGGACAGATCCTCGGCGTTCACCGCAAACTACAACCCACGTATGTTGAGCGCTACATCTGGGCTCAAGGCAATGGCAGTTCTCTGCGTAACTGGCCGCTTTCGCTCGGGTACAACCTCGGTGGCCTTGCGTGCTGGGAGCACACTATGAACGGTGCCCGTCAGGCCCTGCTTACCCAAAATCAACACATTCATGCCGGAGCTTGGCCAGCCTTGTCAACTATGGCAGGCTTCGAGGCTGTCGCTGATGCTCAAATCGAGGCATTGATGAAGACGCATGCCTTGACCGCACAGGTCTTCGTTATCACAGCATCCAACTACGTGGATCAGCAGTGCCTTGGCTGGATGGAGGAGAACCTCGGGAAGCAGGAGCTTGTTAAGGCTGGAGGAGGCTGGTCGTCGATTCTGCATCCGTTCTGCTCCTATATTGCGGGGCCGCACACTGGCGGCGAGGAGAAGCTCGTGCAGGGTGAAATTGACTTCTCGCATATGGGATCTGTAAAAGTGTGGATTGACGCTGCCGGTCACTATCAGCGTCCAGAGATCTTGCAGTTCGCATTCGACTCCCGGCCACACTGGGCTGATGAGAAGCTAGATCGCTTCAAGCCAGTTGAAGACAAGAAGGCGAAGGAGGAGACTGGCGAGCAACCTCAGTGATTTGTATATATCTTCGCGTAATCTAAATGCGAAGACGACTACCTTCCAGGCCTGACTACCATCCATCATACGAGGCGTTACCTTGTACACGCGATCGTAAAACCCGAGTCACACCTTATCGCGTCCTGACTCTCTTGCGTAAAGTTCGAGCTGATCTTCAGCTGGGATCTCTGTTTCATTAGGGTCTCTTGAATCTTTCCTCCTATACCCAGCAACTCTTGCCAATGATGTCGCATTCCATTTCATTTTATTCATCGAACAGCGTGGCATGCTACTATCACTTTCACATATCCTCTCTGCGCCTGAAACATGTGTTTGTCTGTCACAGCTACCTCTCATTCCATCTCCTTCAACCCCCTCTTGTACTGGAGATACCTTGGGTCCCTCACAAGCGGGATATCCTCCTCACTGTCGCTGTCGCTCTCCTCATCGTCGATGATCGGTGGCCTCGCGCGACCCCTTGGTGCCATACTACACACGCCTCGCCGGAGATACCTTGGGTCCCTCACAAGCGGGATGTCTTCCTCACTGTCGCTGTCGCTCTCCTCATCGTTGATGGTCGGTGGTCTCGCGCGACCCCTCGGTGCCATACTCCACACGCCTCGCCTAATAGGCATATCATCCTCGCTCTTCTCCTCAGGAATGGTTGACAGCCTTGCGCGACCCTTCGGTGCTGATTTCCGTACACCTCGCTTTATAGGCATATCATCCTCGCTCTCCACGCGCTCAGCACGCCCATTAAAGAACTGCTCCTCGATCTCCCTCTCACTCTCATCCTCCGTCATCTCTGTATCCGTGTCATCATGCATCTTCAGCCTCCTCTCTTGCCGTCTGATTCCTTCCCGCAACTTCCACTCATTGTCTTTCTCGCGCGCCGTGGGTCCCTTCTTCTTCTTTTTTCTCGTCTGTAGCCCTTTCAGATTCGCCGCTGCGCGCTTCACGTCATGTTCCTCTGCCCACGGGCCAGCCTTGATCTTTGCGGCGGACTTGTCGAGCCACCATTGCGGGTCGTGGAGACCGGGTAGGATGCCAGCAGTAACCCACTCGGGACGCGGAACGCCGAGCTCGAATACCTCGTGGGTGGTGGAGGCGTAGATGGGTGTTGCGTAGCGGCGAAGGAGGTCGCCGCCACGGCTCTGTGAAGTGATGGCGATCTCGAAGCGGGTGGCCTGCTTGATGGCTTCACCCTTGCTTTGCTGCTCGAGAACGTACTTGATGCCGGATCGCACGCGCCAAAGGAGGTCATCGTAATCCTCTCCTGCCTCTTCAACCACCTCGTAGGCGGATACTGGGGGAGAAACAGAGGAGGGTCTGGACTCGCGAGGAGGCGAGGCAGGAGGGCCACGAGATATCCCCCGCTGGCGTTTTTGCGGTGGTGAGACCAGCTCACCACCCGCTTTGCGCTTGGTGGAAGTCATTATGACAATGTGGTGGCGGGTGATTAGTTAGAGAAGATGGCTGATGAAGAGTTAGAGAAGTAGGTGGAGTTGATGGAAAGGATTGGGGTTTCGAGGTGTAGGTGAAATTGTCTTCGTAGAGTCTGTAGGTGAAACTGACGTAGGAAGACAATAGCACGACAATAGCGCAATAAGTGAAAGTAGCTATTGTACGGAGCGCAACCAAAACAATACGCAACAATAGAAATAACCCTATCGTACCCTCTTCCTTGTGATATGAAAAATTAATAACTATATAGCTATATAGGCTTATAGTGATTATAGACTTAGTTATTGAAGATATTGAACACAATTACAAGTGGCAGACGATATCTTTTGGCTTACAGATAGAAATTTATTCTCATAGAGGCAGTATCATGTTCGTTTGGCACATTGACTAGTTCCAGCTACACCACGCAAACGTGATTGTTATCGCTATTCGTACGTATTGCGCCTAGTTCCGTTCCGTGAAATACCCTTAGTCACTCCATGTAACTCACTGAAGGGTGCAAGGCCTCAGCGCAGGTTGGGTAGAGTTTGTACCGAGTGGTACTATTGTCGCCGATGTTTATATCCTGCATCGATGCAGCGAGACCTCCGTAGTCCAGAAGAGTCTCTGTATTGATTTTGTCAATATAGAGACCTTCCCAGCAGATCAGTAAATTCTGTGCGCGAGGCTGATCAATGACCTCGCGATACTTCTCGACGATCTTGTGCAAGACACATGGCTTTACAGCGCCGACTTGGGCAGTGTGAGGGCTCTTCTTGTAGTGGTTGCAGTGCGGCTTGTAGCTTAAGATGATAGCCGAGCGCCGGTGACATTGTCTTCGTACGGAGTGAAGCTCTAATATCCAAGTTCACGCATGACTCAATGCGCAGATTCGACTTGTGGAGTGGCGTATTCCTTCATATCGGGAGTGGTCAGTGGCCCCCTACGGGACCTCTAGGAGCTTGCTAGATGATACTATTAGTGATACAAACATGTCGCTCGCCAGTTCTGGCTCCCGCACACTCCCTGCTTTCATTATATACACCACTGGCTTATCCTCCACATGGTTATCAGTTGCGTGGCCTCAAAGTCGCTAAAAATCTAGAAGGTCACTTGCATATATGTAGAGACGGTTGTCGCTAGCTTCTTCCACTAGCTGGGCGCTCACCATCGGCAATTAGCACTGTTTATTACTACACCTGCCAGATTTGTCTCATTCAGCCGCCAGTCGCATCTAGGAACGGCTTTCTACCTGCATGAGTTTTGTCCTCGCTTTTGCATGATGGACCTACTTCAATCTACTAGTGTTTCTCCGGAAAGAACGCGAGATAGATGAAAAGAAGGTTCCATCGAAATCTTGGGGGTATGGAGCTCGTCATGGACTTAGTCACGATGAGAGAGCACTTTAAATCCGGTCATGACATGAAGGAATGTCGTTCGCGACCTCGGGGCGGATAATTTACCTTTTATGGTAAAATATCAGGCCGAGCTTTAACGGCTTGCACAGCCTTGTTGTGAATTTCCCGCCTGCATCGGGAGTTGAGTGCAATTACTACCTAGTGGCTCGCCTGAACGTCTGGGGTATCGCATTTCGCCGAATCGCATCTCACCGCGTATAAAATTAAACCTTGAGCTCCGAAACAAAACGATGACCCGCAAGACAGGGATATTCCTAATGAGTGGGCCCCTTGTGTCTCATGCTACCCTACCGCGCCTACTTAACATCATGGCCATGCGCATACGACACCACTACTCTCCGATTGTTTTCGTTTCCAGTCGTTCATTGCAACAATGTGGGATCTTCGAAAGACCGCGATCGTTTTAGGGTTGCTTTCAGTTTCGAAAGCTCTCACGTTTCGACAAACAAGTTCGTACCCACCACCGGAACCATGCACTGGCAACTGCACCTTCATCCACGACCCAAGCGTCGTCCGAAGAAGCGACGGAACATGGCTCCGCTTTTCGACTGTCGGTAACATTGCTGTTGCCACAGCACCCGCTCTCACAGGACCATGGACATATCGAGGTGCCCTACTCCCTCAAGGTTCAACTATCAAGCTTCGGGATGACCAAGAACTCTGGGCCCCAGATGTTTTCTTCTCGAACGGCCAATTTTACGCATACTATAGCGTGAGCAAGAGTGGGTTCCAAGGCTCAGAGGTCGGTGTCGCGACGAGCGTAACTGGTGATGTCGGCACATGGACAGATCACGGCAGCGTGGGCGTCCCCAAGTCCACCGATTACAACATCATTGATCCAAACTTCTTCCGCGAATGCGACACATGCGACAATGTCTGGACGTTCGGATCTGCTTGGCAGGGCGTATATCAAACTTCGCTCAGTAGTGATTTCCTTAAATGGAGCGGCGAAGCGCCCCATCAAGTGGCTTACAACTCATCGCACCCGGCACATCCGCAAGACTATCCCTCGATCACCGAAGGCGGGTTCTTGTTCTGGTGGGAGGTGAGCGGGACGAAATACTACTACTTGTTCTTCTCATCGGGCGCGTGCTGCAATGCGGCCAATGATCTCGAAGCGCCAGGTGACGAGTACAAGATTATGGTGTGTCGCGCAACATCGCCCACAGGACCATTCGTAGATGCGAATGGCAAGAATTGCGCATCTGGGAATGGAGGTACGCTGGTACTAGGCAGCCATGGAAACGTCTATGCGCCTGGGGGCCAAGGTGTGATTGTCGACCCAGCTGTGAACCGTGTCGCGTTATATTTCCATTATGGTGAGTCTTCTCAGACTAGGGAATGACAACTCAATTACTAACCTACACAGCTAACCCAAGCATCGGGTACGCGTTTAACCAGTTTTTGTTTGGTTTCAACTACCTTGACTTCTCGAGCGGGTGGCCAGTCGTTACAGCGTAATGAAACCCATACCATCAGTGACGGAACTGTACATAAGTTCAGTAGAATCATAAGAGAACGGATCAGAATTTACTCAAGGCGCCCTCGGTCCATTCCCAGAGTTCTTTCGCAAGTTTTTCATCCTTTGCTTCTTTGGTCAACGTCTCCCACTGATCCACTCCAACTGGTCGATAAAACCCTCCATTTCTCAATTCCCCCTGCTTCGCTCCCGCTGCACACCACAGCTGACTTAAAACCCCCTGATCTGGCTCCCACTTGGGGATGCGTGCTAACCAAGTCGTGAAGTCGACAAACGCCTTGTTGAAACCCTTCATCTCGGTGTTCATTGGTGTATTAACAACACCCGGATGGACAGATACAGAAGTGATGTTCGGATATCGACGTGCAAGCTCAGATGCAAACAAGATGTTTGCAAGTTTAGACTGGCCGTAGCGGATCCAGGGCCCAAGCATGGTGCGGGACATGGTGCTACCTAGCTCGCTAAACGAGATGGCGCCCTTGATCATGCGATGGAACGCATACCCGTCGGATGTATTGCTGACAACTCTAACGTCCGCTCCAGGTGTTTCGGCGGCGGCCAGAAGGTATGGTAGCAGTTCTTTGGTGAGCATAGCGTGCCCGAGATGATTGGTTGCGAACTGAATCTCATATCCGTCTTTGCTGAGTATTGCTGGCTTTGCTATGATGCCTGCATTGTTCATCAGAATGTCAAGTCGGTCGTGTTTGAACCCGTTTGCTAGTCCTTCTTTGACAGATCGCAAAGAAGATAGATCCAGTTCGATAAAACTCAGGGCAGCTGATGGGTGCTTGCCCTTGATCTCCGAGATCAGGCTGTCGGCTGCGGAAACATTGCGGCCGGTGAAGTAAATGTGCGTAGGGTTATGAGGGGCCAATGCCTGGACAGATGCAGCACCTAGCCCCGCAGTGCCTGGATCCGTCTCAGTCAGGCGGAGAGGTCGATGCAAGTGGTTGAGAGAACGTACCGCCAGTCACGAGAACAACCTTGCCTGTGAGACTTGGTATGTCTCTAGCAGGATTGAAACCCGTCGCTCCTTGCATTGCCGAGTTCTAATACTGACCGAATTCGGTTCGGAACGTGTTGTGGTTATCTTGTAGTAGATGTCGATTATAGACGTGATGCAGTCGCATAGCCCGAGCACCATTATATGCATTTTTCTCCAAATGATCCGCGCTCCTAATCGCAGGTTTGGTGAGTTATTTCGTCCGGCGATGCTCTTGTTTGTGTTGCAGTGACCGGCGCAACGTCAACCCGCGATAGTGCAAACCGCACAGACAAGATACAAAGCGCAAAACTGCTACACCAAATCAGGCTACATCAGATGCACTTTAGTATGCAAATCTGCTATCCTGAGGAGAGAAGTCAAGAAATTGCACGAAAAGCCTCCGAAACTAATGGCGCGCAATTTGGGTTTAACTTGGAGCAATGGCATCAAATCCTGATGCGAGAATGAGAACACTGGATTCATGTTCCATGCCGTCGGTGGTCTTTGCACCCGCGGGCGTCAACTCCGTCAACGGCGATTCCTTCAGGACACGAGAGTTGCATTCTCCCCATTGAAGGTCTCGTAGTATCCGTCGTTGCAGATCGGGCGCGGGCATATGGTTCGGCGGGTATCCATCTACGCCCTGTCCCTGGATTTGGGACGAATTCTTCGATTATGCATCGGATGAAAGCGCGGAAGCGGGGAAGGACCAAGCAGAATCGAATCCAACGATATTAGTAGATTAGTCGAAGCAAGGCAGCATATTCCCCATGCGTGGAGCTGTACCGCACATAGCGTGCATGTTGCGATCTAGAAAAGCAAGAACAGCCATGTTCCATCTGGGTACCCTGGCCAGATCATCTGCGTCCTGCACCAACAGCCGTCGCGTCGCGCTTATCCATAATTAATTAGGTAGTCAACCACTGCATCTTCCATCTTCCATCTTCCATCACCGATTCCAAGGCATCCTCCCACATCCCTAGCGTATCAAGACTCGAAGGGGCACCGTCACTACCCTCCCATTACTATAGCTGTCGATTGCGCTGCGAGGGTGGTGGCGCAGCACCTGCCTGTTGAGTTAAAATCAAGTCTGCCACAGAGCTGTAGTAAGACAAGAGGTTGCCTTACAGCCCAACAAGTCTACGTCTCACTTGAAAGCACCTCGAGTCGGTGCGAGTAGAAGCTCGCTGACAAATACAAGTAAGACTCACCCTGCACAGATATAGGTCGACATGTACGTATGCGCTTGAGCTACATAAGATCAAACCTTTGTTGAACTAAACCACGGCCACACTAGTAGTTCTACTGTAGCATCGAACATGGCACACACTCAAGACCAGAAATTTTCAGAATTAGGCTTGGAAAAACGTGTTTCAGAAAAGGGAATCACGAGCTACCAGCGCAGCCTAGAAAATGCTAGCTATGACAACCCAGTTCTAGTCCTGCTTCACGGATATCCTCAAAGCGCTTACATGTACGAGATATCCATAACAATCGTGCGCAGCTCTAACATTTTAGATGGCGCCTCCTGATTCCATTGCTTCCTAGCAAGCCTCTCTTCGTTCCGGACTTGCCAGGTTACGGATGCAGTGCTCCAACACATCAATATGACAAGGTTAGCGTTGGGTTAAGAGTTATTGAAGCCCTCAAGGAATCATATAGCAATGAAAACGAGTCGTTGACTGGATTCCCGCCCATTGTTCTAATAGGCCATGATCGAGGCGCTAGAGTGGCCTACGCGCTCCATGTCTCTACTGGGCGGGCGCCTGTTTTGGGTTTCCAGGTTGTTGGAGTGGCTCTGTTCGACATTGTTCCGGCCTTATCCCAGTGGCAGGTTGGAGACACAGCCGCAGCACAGACTGGATACTTCCATTGGTCCTTTCTTGCCAATGTTTCCATTGCTAAACCCATGATCATGGCCTACGGTGGTGGGAATTGGGCCAACAGCATGATCAATCGCTGGGCAGGATCAAACGCCGAAGGACTCAGGAAGTTAAGGAGTGGAGATTCTATGACCGTGTATAGCAGCTTCTTTGATCAGGAGTCTGTTATCGAGGCCTCAAGCCGGGACTACGAAGCCGGCGCTACGACCGATCTAGATTTCGAAACAAGAGCCATCGAAACCGGTCAGCATATTGTAGCACCGTTCCTCTTAGTGTATAGCGCTGGTTGCCTGCCAAAGCGGGCCAAGAAGCCCATCCTCGAGGTGTGGAGTCACCCATGGAGCGCTGGCGTGCATATTATCACCTCAAATCCTATCGGCGATGGCATCGGTCACTTCATTCCAGAAGAAGCACCGGAAGAGACTGCAGAGGCGTTGCTGAAGTGGTTGCCAGCTCTTCGAACGCAGCCTCATTGATTTCCAAGCACCCACAGGGCTGGAATCGTGATATTCCTCAAAGGAAAATGGTTCCTTTTGGCTATGTCAACGTGTAATGCAATAGGCAACGACACAGAATAGAATACGACACTAAGAAAGCAGTTCATAGTTCATTAATTCTAGCCTCATAGGAACAATTCAATCGTGATTAGGAGGTAGGATCTCCCGTCCTGCTATTGCAATGCACAGTTTTGCAAAGGCAAAAACCCGCAAATTTATGCCTGAAGCCTTTTCACGAAAGGTAGCAGGCAAAACCCGCACATCCAAAGACTCCACACTCTGTACATCCAACGATCCAGTCCATGGTCGTCTCTACCAATGGCCTTGAGGGCCATCGCAACTAGAATCCCACCAAATACAGTTGGCATACTAACAAAGTTCCGATCGCCTGTGAAGAAGAACATTGTCGTATACAGAGACCAGAATAAAACCATCGAGATGACAGTCCACAGCGCGTGCTCTCTACCAAGTTCTGTAACAACAGTTTGCCGACCACGAGCTTTATCGCCTACTTCGTCCCGGAAGTCTTGCGTTTGAATCGTTGTGGTGAGTATACCAAACGTGACTAAGAACACCCACTTCCACGCTTGAGAGCTCATCGATGTATTTGGTCCAAGAGCGATTCTCATTGCGCCAGCAAAGTAACACGAGAAACCAGCGCCGCAGAACAAGTTCCGAAGTATACCGCTATGATCACTGCCACCGAAGTCGTTGTATCCTGTAATCAAAATAATATACAGCACATAGACTGGCAGTACATCAAGGCAGTAACTCAGGATGACAGCAAGAATTTGCGTGGCGGCCAAGAGATACTCGACCTCGGTTCGAGAGATCCGTCCTGACGGTATTGGACGCCATGGCTTGTTTAAACTGTCTTCTTCCACTGAGCGTGGACTGCATTGATTCTGTAGACAGAACTGGAAGGCCAAAACCCAAAGCCAAACTACTACAAGTGGTATCCGTCGTAAAACGGCTGATATATCTTGCGTCGGCAAGTCCAAAACCGGCCCTGAGATGGCTGCAATAATCCCGAATGTTGTACCAGGGATGACCGTGTCAATTATTTGATCGCAAGTAAAAAGTATTAAGGTCTGGCAATGGTACAAAGCAATGCGGGACACATCGATGGGTACGGTCGTTACGGGTATAGACAATTCTACCTTGGCGTTTAAGCAACACGGAGGTTTCATATTCAGGAGTGTTTGTTGCTGGCTTTTCGATCTGATGGTTGCAATCATCAGGGAGCTCGTTCTGGGGGATGATCTAGATATATCAAGTGAGCCGATGGGTACCGTCAGAACGAGAAGTGTATATTGGAGGGCTTGCTCAAATATTCACAATAGGCCGGGAGACATACTTCGCCAGCACACAAGTCACTGGGACGGGATTCACCTTATACCATGGACTCAGATCGAGCAGAACCCGCGTTGGTACTACGATCGACACGACATCATGATTGGCAATCCTTGCCAGCCATGATCAGGTCACTCACGAACGCCTTCTCCTGGTGCATCTACTCTGCAGCTGCACTGCAGCCACGAAAGCTATCATTACGCCCCACACGTTCAGCTTTGAACCAAAGAGCACGCGGTTATCCGAGGAATGAACATGATCTACAAGCGTTCTAAAACCTCGGTTTGTGGTAAAAATATAAAGTACAAAGTGTAGCCTATTGATTCTTTAGTCTTTCTAAAATTAAGGCTAGAGGTGGTAAAACAACACCGTAAATTTAACTAGTTTATAATAGCTAAGCGTTCTAAGGTTTATAGTAACGTTTCTTTCAATTCTCTAAGATCAGCTCTTCCTATCATACTGAAGTAGAATTTAGTATGTATTAGTTGAGTTCGTCATCGAAATAATGAGTACAGAAGAACACAGGATGTAGCTGCATCATATCTACTCACCTTAATGAGCCATATGCACGGAACTTCCAAGCCTAAGTGGTGTTGTCGTAGTCGTGTGATAGATCATCGCGGATGAAGAATTGTCTCGACAGCAATCAGCTCGGCCAATACACGATTTTATCTTGCGAGGACAGTCTCCTTCCGCACTGGTGGTCCATAAGCGGCAGACTCCTGCTGAGCGGTCAATGCAAAACCTCTGAAAATCTGGGAAGGGTTTAATAACCGCACTGAGCCTATTTTGACCAAACGACACTAGTGGCTAGGTATTTTATATGGAGATCGAGCAAATGTCAGGGATCATTCAGGCGTGTAGCGGCATGCAGTCCCTAGATGCAGTAATATTGCTCGTGTACCCAAGCTGGCCACAAGAACAGCATGCAGATTTAGCCACCGTCAAATTCGTATTTATGGTCTGTTCTACATTAACGCGACTCAGTTGCCACATTAAAAATGTATTGTGTTTTCAAAGGTGAGGATAAGAAACCGATACTGAAAAGCAAGCGGATTCGACTATTCTGATGTTCGGATCTATGAAATTGCTTTTGTACGCAGCCGCGCAAGAGGGCCAAAAGCAATGTGCAGTGCATATTACCCAATCCCCGAGGACAACTCCCACAAGCCGAACTTTGGGAGCCTTCGTAGGGCCAATGAACCATGTTATGCGCTCCCCGAGGGTCGCCGAGGTGCATACCAGCAGTGGTAGCAGTGCTGCAGGGGCATCACATCCAATGGTGACACTCGAATCGTCCCGTACAACTCTAGTCAAGGCCGATAAACTGATCGATTGGTTGATGATGCGCGTACGCTAGGTCAGTCGACGAATTAAGTCTCCGCGGGACGACTCCTCCGCAGCGCGGGTAGAATCCCCATTTGACGCCTCTTCGACTTTGCACCACCGACATACATAACAGTAAGCGCATTCGCGCGCCTCTTTCCGATGCATCCCGAACAAATAACGCAGTCTAGCCCATACGCGCGACAGGCGACTTGGGGCATTCATCGTCATTCATGGATTTGACATGAAGAAGTTTGCAGTAGAATGCGGTCAGATATTGAGGTTTTTGCAGCACTCCAGCACCGCTACCTGGGCTTCATGATAATTGGGTCTATCGGCTCATACATACATCGCCGAACCTGGTTAGATCATCAAGCCGCAGACGTGATTGGTGGTGCCCATGGAGGGGTCGAAGGTCAAACTCATGCGGTATCAAGGCTTCATGTTACTTTCCCGAGGACCTAGATCCTATACTTGAATAGAGTTGCAGCTACCAAACAATATATTGATTGTTGATTGGTGCACCTTGATTAACCCCACACTAGCTCCATCTTGTGCCCATTATCGGCTCGCTTGTTCTCATGTCGGCGTTCGCAGCTGGATACTCTCCATTTTACTCTAACCCCTTTCGTTCATATCAAACCAATGATTGTATTCAAAAAAGCGAAACTCATGCAAATGAACAAGATCATCTCCGCGCGTCCGGGGGCGAGCATGGCCTTCGCCACCAGTTTCAGCCATTTTGGAGATTTCTAAGAATTGTAGATCTAGACTCTACATCACAGGGTTCTGAACAATACAGGATATCTAGACACAAGATCAAAAGCCGTGGGAATAGAACGGCAGATGTTGTTAGTGGGATTATGGAGGAAGGAGAACTCCCACATAAATTGGTAAAAATTATATCGGGAAAGTGGAGACGCATCACCTGGAACTGTTTTTAGGCAAAGCTGTGGTCTGAACACGGCTCGACTTTTGCATTAGATAACAAGGTGTACATTGACTAAGTGAACTACAAACAAGCCCGTTACGAGTCATTACGTGGCGTATGGTATGACATGAGAGCTAGGGAAAGCCTTGACACAAGTAATCTCACAGTACAACTCCCTTGCCAAAGGCTTGGAATATCTAGGTCATTCGTGCTGTTATCCTAGAGGTTTCTAATCAACCTAGAAGTACAGTTCATCCTTAGTTTGTCTCAGTCCTAAAGTTCAACTCGACAGCCTACACAACTTCAACTTGGGTGGTGCAAAGAGTGAAGATTTGATTCTAGGTCGCTAGCCGAAAAAGAACATATCCAAGTCGTGCTGGAACACACTTGAATAAATCAACTTAGTTGCAACGGCATGATCTCATAGCGTGAAGTCAAACGAAGTGCATTGTGCCTTGCCACGGAACGTGCATTGATCGTCACTCCATGTGAAGGCTTCTATCAGTCACAGTTCTTGAACGTCCTAAGGTGCAATTCCCTGTCTGCACCTACATATACCGTTACCACCTTCTTCTTCTTCTTCTTCTTCTTTTTATCAAGTTCTAGGTTTTCTCTGCGCCTAAGTCACGTATCGAGGTCAGTTATCGGTATGTCCAGGGATAATTATCAAGCATTTAGGGGAGCTTTTGAGCAAGGGCGTCGTGGAGGACGCGAACAAGACGTCCAGCAAGATCAAGACAAGGCAGTTCAGCCAATTGACAGTAGGCCAGTCATACGCGTCGAGCCACCAGGGCAAACTGGTATGTCTCATTTGCGAGGAGGCTGTGTCTCTTCTAATGGGAATTGTTGTGGCTGTTGGCAAGTTTAGCGCGAGTTCCCTCCTTCAGGCGATCCTTGACTTACTTCTCGATAGGCCAGCTGATGCTTGTTTTTGTTATGTAATGTAACGTAATCCGCAGCGACGTAGGCCCAGCTATGAAAGTAGCTCGCCTATGATCTATATTAACGTAATTTTACGGAATGCGATTATTTGTTAGCCCGACAGTGCTATACTTTTCGGTAGCCGTGTTGCCCTAACGCATATTGCCGTGGTTTCGCCTTTCTTACATATGTCGGCCTGTCACCGTAACAACATAAGCTTTGCTAGAACAAAAGTGGAGCCCGCGTAATGGTCCACCTTCGCCTGCTCCGATATTGACAGCGTTATTGTGCCTCTTTCAGCAGGCGGCTTGGCAGTTGGCATACTTGACGCTATAGTCTCGGAGCCCCTCGACGTCGTCACTTTAAAATTGGGAATCAAAACACCCAGGCTGCTCCATATGCTCGGCACGGACGCCGCACTAGAGGTCGTGACGAATTTTAATATACAATGATTAACCTTCACAAGAGCCTTCTTGATTACAAACATTTCTCTTAGGTAAGACTTATGATACTAGTTAGATGGTATGGCTGTTTATTGCACGCAAGTTGCATTAAATAGGCAGGATTCTTATGTTCATCTCGCGAAGAACATCAATGCAGCTGACATCCTCGAGCCCAAAAAGGCGGCCCTCGTCGCATCGCTGCCAAACCCGTTGGACAATGGCCCACTGCTTCTGTATATTAGCAATGCCGTAATGCTGCACTCGTTGCCACCACGCTCTCCAAATGTCACGATCGGTTGACTCGCATGACGCAATAAACGCTGGCCAGGTGATGGGCGCCATTCGGTCTGCATCTTCTGATCCTAATCGGGCTTTGGCGTCCTCGACAGCGTGCATGTGTTCAGCAACACATGTGGCTTCGCGGGATACGTCTTTTTTGTAACAATGCTGGATGCGTCGACTGTAGAATATCAAGGCCGCTGTTTGCCAGGCCTTGGCGTGGGATTCAAAGATTCCTCTTGTAACTTCATCAGGCGTAATCATAGAGCTTACGTTTTCGCTCTCGAAGGTCCAGGACAGTAAGCGGTCGCCTAAGATTTCACATGCCAGTAGAAGGCTGTCCGGAATGTCTTCGGGACCATCATTGTAAAATGACAGGTACTCCCCAAGCCGGCAGGTCGCTTGAATACATGCTGCTACACAGGGAGTTATCCCGTACATGTACCCGTAGCAGCTCCCAAATCTCGACTCTTGGTTAAATTCGTCATTCACTTTCTCGACGCACGAGTCTGTCCATGCTACCGTCGAGCTCTCCCATGATGTTGTTCGAGCTAGGAGGCAAAGGAAGGAACTGATCTCGTTCAGCTGTCGTGTTCCTTTACTGACCACTTTCCAGCGTTTGCGAGATCGCCGTAGTTGTTCCGTGCCTTGAAGATGGATGGAGAATTCGGCATCGCCTGCCGACATCACCTAAAAACAGCTTAGTTTGGCTCTCGCAAGTTGTGCCGCGACCACTTACATCTATTGTAACCAAGGACAGCATAGACATCAGCAGCGCCTGATGGTCCAACGCTGGTCTCGGCACTTGCAATGAGGCCTGTAATAGCGAGAGTGCGCGCTGCTTATGTTGTGTACCAAGCTTGTAATATAGGCCTTTGTCCGTAGTACAGCTACTGAGATGGAAGGCTGACGACGCAAGCAAAGAGTGGAAAAGAGATGATTGGACTGTTCCTTTCACCAGTCCAGCGTCTGATGTTAATTCGGTGGCCACCTGGAGGGCTGCTGGGAGGTATAACTCCCGGTATGGGTTCCGAGGATGACTGATTGGCTGTAGCAAGGATGCGACATTGACAGCATAATGGTGCATGAGCATGTCTACTGTCCTCTCTCCCGAGAGACTCATCGAGATATGAGGCACGGGACCTAGAGCCAGAGGAGCCAAGTTTGTCGTACAGTCCAGGGTAAAAGTCGCTTCTTCTAGATAGTCCAAGTTCTCAAGTCCTATGCGCCTACCGCAAGCATCTGTGCTGTGGGACGTAGTATACATGTGACTGGGTGTACGGGTCGTCATGGCGGTGTCTACTGTGTCTACGACCGCAGTGAAATGCGGGACCTCATCGGTAGCTACGACATTCAGCTCGGGCATAATGCTATCCCTTTCCGAGTCGGTGGCGCTTCTGGTAGCACTTAGGATGTCCTTCTCGACAGGCGAGTCAGCTGAGCTCACCACCAGATCATTTCGAGGGGTTCCATTAGAGGGACCATGGTTTTCCAGTGGTGAGCCAATCTTCTCCTCCTCTACATGTTGGTCATTGAAGAGGACCGAAAAAGGCCCCATCTGGATGGACTGTACGGACGTAGTATGTCTGTCCATGGATGCAAGGAAGTCGTCAATGTTGTCCATCGAGTACTCTGCGCCGGCATGTGAGTCTAGACGTTCATCAGCCATAGACAAAGTGTAGCGCATTGTTTGGCAAACCTATCCTGATCCTGCCCCGTTGTTGGTAGCCATCCTCGTTGGAAGCAACATTGTCGGAGTAGGGGTCGGACATCCATTGCAACTTGATTCCATAGCCGCCACATTCAACACCCATCTTTGCACAGTTTTCGCATTCTGCTGGCCGCTCATCGCATTTCACTGTTAAAAGATTATCAAGTTAAACCTGTTCAAGAATAAAAGTATTAAATGCTTCACGGCTATTACCCTTTCGCTTTTTGCACGTCCAGCAGCTAAACAATGGTCGTTAGCAAAATGGCTGTGGGGGAAAACGGCGATGCGTATGCGAAAGTATAACTTACCCAGTAAAAGTCATGGACCGTGGTTTCCGTTTGACTGGCATTGGATTGCATAGCCGTTGCCAGCGAGGCAGAAGGCATGCATGTGATGAGGAACTAGGTAGAACTGCGTGTTCACAGAGCGAACTACTGATGCAGGCTCGCAGGCCCGCAAGTGGCAGGCGCGCAGGGTACTAGCTGAGTGCGGAGGTCACGATAGGCGATAAGATAAGTGTGCTTGGTCAGCCAATCAGCACCATGGCCACCCTAAGCCGATAACATAAAACCGCATGCTGTTCGGAACTCTGCGAGATGTCATTGGTTGAGTGGCTGACTAATCACAAACTACTCCCGCAGCCGTTTTTCTTTCATGAGAGTGAGTACGCGTTCATTCACATACGCATTTGTTCACACTACATGGCTATCTGAGTTACTCGGCCTCCAGAGGATACGACTCGGGCGTATCGTTGACCTGCACACCGCCCCTCTTCAAGTACTCGGAATCTGCAAATGGCAGCGGCCATCCACCTTCCTCCTCTGAGGTAGCCAACCACAACCTCTGCAGCCAGCGCTTCTTGCTCGGATCATTATCATCCTTGTACGCCGACCTGGCATGCAAATTATGTGTGTTTGTCACAAACTGAACGTCTCCGGGTTGTAGCGTCATTTCCAGGCACAAACGGTGACACATTTCCTCCATGACCCTGATCGCCTCGCGCTGTGCATCAGTATACTGCGGGAGCAGACCCTGTTCCCAGAAGCGCTGAAGGGCACCGACATAGTAAGAGTCCCACTTCATACTGAGCTTGTTCTTGTAGAAGTAATAACCCGGCGTGCGCATCCATTCTTTCTCGCCCTTGCTAGTCTCGCCCTTGCGGTCATAGTACCAATGTGGTATGCACAACTGCCTGAGAACATATGGCCTTTCCTTTCGTAGGACATTGTAGATGCGGTGGCTGGACACCACTTGAGATTCTCCACCCTCCATAGCCTTGTGCAAGCAAAGCAAACCAACAATGTCGCTCTCATCCGTGTGGTAGGTCTGCGCCTTCTGTGTGCGGTAGATCCGTCCTTCTCCGTTGACTTCCTTGCCTTCAGCCAGATCCTTGATATGACCTAGCATATGTCCTTGACGGTTCTGACTGAGGCGACGGCCGATGTAGGATCCCAAGCCGAGATAGGCAATGGAGGATTGGCGAGTTGTCCATTTGTGCACGGGGAGACCGCGCAGCACCACGAAGCCGATTCCGTTGATTAAATCGTCACGGACTTTTGTGAGAGCAGTTGCAAGGTGATCTGGTAGGACGAAGGTAGAGCGGTCAATTTCAGCAAGCTGCAATTGTCTGGATTCGACTTGGTGAATGGCCTGTTCGATTTGATCGACCTCGACTTCGGTGAATGGTCTCAGCCAGCGCTCATGAGACGCTTCAAGCTCCTCCTTTGTCCAGGCCGTGGGACCAGTGATGACCTCTGGCATTTCTTCATATGGGACAAGAAGGTTATACTCTGGTTCGCGCTGGCCAGAACTCAGCCCAAGGCCCTGACCCCAAACATGCTCAGTGGCCGAGATTGCCATTGTAATGAATAGTGATAAATGGAATGGTGATAGACAAAAGGATGAAGTGCTTGGTAGATAACACAATGCATGAAAGCCACTGATAGCGTCCTCTAATATATACTTGACATCTACACCGAGCTGGACAGTGGCTTCTGGAGCCGCTCGTTGTTTCTTACTGTAAACGCCAGAGCTGATGTTACACCGAGATAGCGTCAGAGCGATAGGATCCAGAGCGATAAGATAAGAAACCGCGTGTCTGCTTTTCGCTGGCAGCCACGCAGCAACAGGCAGGAGACTCCGACGCCTTACGCACGGGCCGCACTGGTTGGCTGTGCCGTACCCGGTCTGTGCACGAGCACCACTGAATGGGAGACATTGGCGATTTCTTATAAATCGCTGTATGATGATGTTAGTATACGTATTTGATTACCAAGAGTTTCTGATCTATACCTATGTGTGATGGGCATTGAGTATCTCTCCTACATTCCTCATCCTGATATTATCCGATCCCTCCAACAACATGTCCTCGACGACCACCACAACCGTTGTCCAGCTGCCACAGGAAAGCCTCAAATCTGCCGTCAATCCAGCAGCGGCAACACCTCGCGCTCGGTACGAAGATACTTTCATGGATGGTCTTTCAACAATCGACGGAACAGGAGCGACAATCGGCCGCAGTGCGCCAATTCAAGGCATTCCTAAATTTAGCGACCCATATAAGAAGCGCAAATGGGCTCTGGAGCGACTGGCTGGTGCTTTCAGAGTCATTGCTCGAAAAGGCTACTTGGAGGGAACCGCAGGCCATATTTCTGTGCGCGATCCGGTTGACCCGACTACTTTCTGGATCAACCCATTGGCCGTTCACTTTGCCTTGATGAAAGTGAGTGACCTGGTGCAGGTCAACGTAAAAGGAGATATCGTTGGCGGTAATCATGTAAGTCAAAGACGACTTCACCACGGGTTTCAGAAAAGGTAACAGCGGATGCTGACTCCACCAGGCGTGTGTTAACAATGCAGGATTCAACATCCACTCCGCACTGCACGAGACCAGGCCCGATGTGAACGCAGCATGTCATTTTCACAGCATCCACGGCAAGGCATGGTCATGCTTCGCCCGACCACTTGAAATGCTCAATCAAGATGCCTGTACCTTTTACAACGATCACGCTGTGCATGACACCTTTGGCGGCATTGCTTTTGAAGCCGACGAAGGATACAGAATCGCGCATGCATTGGGCGGTAACCGATGTGCTATCCTTACGAACCATGGGCTTTTGACGACTGGCCAGACGGTTGACGAAGCAGCATTCTTATATACGGTGATGGAGAATTCCTGTCGGGTGCAATTGCTGGCTGAAGCCGCTGCTGCGAATGGGCTCAAGAAGCATATTTGTCCACACGAAGAGGCCGAATACACTTACAGGCTTACCACGCCGGAGGCCATGTGGTTGGAGTTTCAGCCGGACTACCAGTATGAATTGCATGTTTCTGACGGGGCTTTCCTTCTGTAGTACTCGACATGGTTTTAGCATTAGCTCTATGACTGGATGGCTCAAGGTTTTCCTTCTGTATCTCTACAGGAAATATTTTGTATGAAGTTACATTCGCTTCCATGTCACCGATAGCATAAAACTAATTCTTACTGTTCACTATCGCCCACTGCCTTGTTTTCAACAAATCGTACAAGACCCGCAAAATCTTCACCTCCACTTCTTTCTCGGTTGCCACCTTTAAAGCCGCTCCTAGTATGACCTCAATTTCCATCGGCCGTCCTTTCATTGCATCAACTTGCATACTAGGCTTGAGGTACGCATCTTTAGGCGTGAAAGCCATCATTTTCTCTTGAATATCGGTCGGCAATTCGTAGCCTGCTGCTTTCGCAATAGCAACAACATCATTCATGGCTGGTATGATGAGCGCCTCCGCAGCACCTGTGTATTGTATAGTTCCAGAATCGAGATGAGTCGATGCGCAGACAGAGTTGAATGATGCGTTCCACACAAGTTTTCGCCAGCGGTGGTACGTTATATCATCAGGGACGTGGGACTCTGCGCCCCCGAGCCGATACATTTCCGCAAACCTTTGGCATGAAGTCTCCTGGTCTTCCCTTGGTAGAGCTGAGTTCCAGAATGGGCCAATGTAAAGAATGTCTGGATCGTTGTGCAGGATATGTGTACCGTTTTGCTCAGAGCCAATCATCGTCACGCCTGACAGAACTATATTCGAGGGAAACGCGTCAAGTATAGGCTGTTCGATCCCAATGCCATTTTGGATGAGGACGATTGATGTGTAATCGGGCGTAATTGCGAGTTGGATGATGTCAGGTATTGAATAGACGTCTGGGAGGTTCTTGAGCGCGACAACGACGTAATTAAATGGCCCATGTTCGAGGGCGTCCTCAAGGGAGTTTTCGACTTATGGTTCTCTTAGTACTGATTGCTTTTTCTGCAAGTTCAGAACATACCATGCTGAGGTCTCCAACCACTTATTTTGCCATGATCAACGCTGTCAATGCTGAACCCATCGGCAACTACAGCGGCGTAGCTTGCACGCAGCATAGCAGTAACCTCAGCCTTGCCCGAACTTTGTAACGAGTAGGCGGCCATGGTGCCGACTGAGCCGCAGCCGACGAGGAGGATCTTAGATTGAAACATGTTTAAAAAAGACGACAGGAAAAAGATGAGGGAAAACGATGTCCAGTTATTGCGCTGTATACTCTCTAATTATATTAACATCTGACACTCGCAAGTATTATCTAATCACCCATTAAAAGACTATCCGTTTTCAGAAGGAGACCGCGAGGTCAGGATGCACGTCGCACTGATAAGAATGCCCTGACGCGATCTTGGATCTTTTCATGAGGGACCTCCAATTCCTCTTCATCCTCCACTTCCCCAAGTCCGGTGTGCAAATCTACCTTACCTGCCGGAATATACCACGGCTCTGAGCGTCTCAAAAACCGATGAATCAAATATATCGCCACGAAGAGCGGAATCCCAATGTACGCAGACATGAAGTCCGCTAGAGACCACTGCGAAGGAAAGAAGACAGTGAAGCCGTTCAGTAGACAGAGCAACGAAAAAGCAACGAGCGTGATCCAAGACCCAATAGGCTGCAGTGGCGATCGAGCAGTGACCTTCGAGTGCGGAAGCTGCTGAACATTGCAAGCTTTGCGGAATCGAATATATGTAATCGAACAGCATACCCAGGATATAAAGCCGCCAGTGTTAACAAGGTTGAGTAGCCAATTGAAGGCGTCTGCTGCAGATTCGTTGATGTTCATGTATGCCAGAAGAGCAAATGTGGAGCTGGCCAGCACGGCGTAAATGGGGACACCGCCTTGTGTGCACCGCGAAAATATGCGTGGTGCGTTACCCTCCAGAGCCATCGAGTAGATTGACCTGCTCGCGAGGTACAAAAATGAGTTACCCGCTGATAAGGCTGCAGTCACGACTGCGGCATTTATCACGCTGTCGAGACCATGGATTCCAGCGTTGCGGACTCCGACCACCCAAGGCGAAGAGCCGGCGCCCTTTCCGCCAGTTGTCAGGGCCAAGTCGTCTGAGGGGCAGATGACTGAGATGGCGATAGTACCTCCAATGTAGAACACAATAAGTCGCCAGAAGAAGTTCCGCGCAACTTTCGGTAGCGTCTTTCGGGGAGCTCGAATTTCGCCTGCTGTGACCACTATCATTTCCGGTGCAAACGTGAAGGGGAGCACGCAGCTGATCAACGTAGCGAGAGCAGCAATGAACCGCCCGGTGTCGCCCCCCAAAATCATCGTTTTAGCCGCGCCTGGATCCTTCCAGTAGTGGAAACCGAGGATACCATGTTGTTCTGGACCGCCGCCCCAAAACAGGATGAAGGATAGAATGAGTAATCCAATAATAGTGATAACCTTAATCCCCGCAAACCAAAATTCTGTTTCGCCGTAGAATTTGACTGGTAGACAGTTTAGGACGATGATTAAGACCAGCATTATTGTGATCCAAACTGCGTCATTGACGGGAGGATTCCAGTAGTTGATGACAAGAGCCGAAGCTGTCAGCTCGAATGGGACAAAGATGGCGAAGGAATAAAAGTACAGCCATCCCATCATGAACCCCAAGCTACTGGATACGTAGCGGCCGCCATAGTAGTTCATCGTTCCACCTGGTACCGGGAGGTAGGTTGCTATCTCCGTGACGGCAGTCAGGATCATGTAGATCAAGACAGACATGACCGTGTAGCTGCCGACCAAGAACGCTGGTCCACCCTTCGCCAAGGTTGCGCCAGAGCTAACGAAGAGTCCTGTGCCGATGGAGCCCCCGAGAGCAATGAATTGGGCATGTCGATTAGAGAGACCGCGTTTGGTCGTGAGTTTCCGGGACTGGCCGATTTCGTAGGAGGATGATTCATGAACGGAGAAGTGTGTAGCAGCGTTGGCCTCTTCGCCATGAGGGGCAGACTTTAATTCTGTCATTGGTTCGAAATATTATACTGCAGTGTAGGAAAGAATGTGAAAGACGGAGACTCCTGCTATATACAGTCATGCCGTTCGCGAGACTACCTTATATCCCATATTGGCTTGCGCCCCCTATCGCATCTACATTGTTTATCTCATTTCCTTATCTTCGAGACCCAGAAGAAGGCTTGAAGCGGCCAACTTGGAGATAACGATTCAGTACAAATTGTTGTTGTAACAAGATATCGGGGTCAGTTGCAAGGTCGCTCGGAGTTGGTTGCCATCTCGCCTCGCTACTATCGCTAGCGCGATCTCCCGACCCACAGAAACGTCTTGCCTAGCCAAGCACCGAAAACGGTATCAGTCGCTGGGATCACCACATGCTATAGTATATTATGCTGGAAGTCGAGTCCCAGGCTTCGTTCCATCGTCACCAAACAGCTGAAGATGTATCTGCGTTGGGTCTCTTTCAGTATTGCTGCATGTGCCACAGCTTTGCATGTTGGTCCCGACTATGAGCATGCCCTCGAAGGTCCCTGCACATCCTCAATAACCCGTGTCGTGTAGTATGCTGATTTGTCAAGGTAGATCTTGACAAGGACTTGCCGTTCTCCCAGCCTGTCACCTTTGCACATCTGGAATGGCAACGGTGCCTGGCAGCTAGCCACAATACTCCCCTCGACATCGCCATCCTAGGCTTCCCATATGATACCTCGACCTCTTATCGACCCGGCGCACGATTTGGTCCAAGGGGTATACGCGCTGGATCTTCGCGAGAAAAGAAGGGTCGAAGTTATAACACGGTTTGGGAAGTCGACCCTTATGAGCAAAACTTGGAGATTGTGAGCGTGCAATGATACGGCCCTCCGCATTCCTGGCTTACACGGATAGATTGATTGTGGAGACGTTCCAATTACCCCTTTCGATGCTAGTCATGCTTTCAAGCAGATGGAGCAGGCGTATCGTCAGATACTCTATCACCCGACCTCAGCCGCTAGTAAGTTTCAAGCACGGCGACACCAACGTACCTTATAGAGCTGATTCCCTTTCCAGACAAGTGGGATCACCCACGCATAATAAGCCTGGGAGGAGATCACTCCATTGTTCTGCCTATCCTCAGGTCGTTGAAGACTGTGTACGGTCCTATCTCCGTTATTCATCTAGACTCTCACCTCGATACATGGGATCCATACGAGGGGTATACTGGAATCGTATCAAACCAGTCAGCCATCACTCACGGCACCTTTTTCTGGCATGCAAGCCGAGAAGGATGCATT
This sequence comes from Neocucurbitaria cava, assembly GCA_027946455.1. Taxonomy (NCBI): domain Eukaryota; kingdom Fungi; phylum Ascomycota; class Dothideomycetes; order Pleosporales; family Cucurbitariaceae; genus Neocucurbitaria; species Neocucurbitaria cava. The sequence goes on along the minus strand of JAPEUY010000021.1, from coordinate 658,342 downwards.
AGTAAAGGCACTAGTGTTCATGGTGGTCTACGCACCAAGCTATTTGTAAGAAGAACCTGTCCTACCTAGTGCATCACGTTGACATATCCAGAGTCCGAAAGATTATGAGATTGATCGCGATGTAGTGGGATTCACGCTTATTGAAGCCCATGAAATCGACGATATCGGCGTGGAGGGGATTGTTGCTAAAGTCAGAAAGGCCGTTGGTGACACCCCCGTCTATCTTTCCATAGACATTGACGGTATGTTGCGCATTCCGTATACATGCCGAAACTACGAATACTGACCTCGCCAGTTCTCGACCCAAGTATTGCGCCTGCCACAGGCACCCCGGAGTCTGGCGGCTGGACGTCGCGTGAGGTCAAGCGATTTTTGAAGGGTCTGGAGGGTCTGAATCTGGTGGGTGCTGATGTCGTTGAGGTTAGCCCGCCATATGACTCTGTGGCGGAAACTACATCAGTTGTTGCGGCTGATCTGATCGTCGACATACTTGCAGGTATGACAAAGAAAATTTTGTTTGAGGGAAAATCCCAGGAAAGGGATGAGCTATAAAGAAAATACAATACTTAGTGCGTATATTTGCAGTTAGCTATAAATCTTATTCCTAAATAATAGCTATAACGTACTTTACAGGCAAGCTAATTACGCGAATAAGGGGCCTGTTCACTACACCTAGTTTGGATTCCCCTAGGTTTTTGGGTACGGTTAAAGGTAGCTAGGGGGGGGACCCTGCGGGAGAGCCAAGGAGAAGCAGTGCTATCTCCAACAAATCATGGTGTACCCGCTGCGCTATGCAAACTAAAAAGGTACGTATGATCAATGAACATTGATCATCCTGTGCAGCCCAGGACACATCGTCAAGCGGGCCTAACACTTAACATGTTGTAAAATACCAAATATTGCGAGCATTATATAACCTTCTGTATTGTAGAAATAAAGGGATAGTATGCATGGTTATGTTGTGAGAGAAGTCCCGATCGGGAACAGTCACAGTAGTAGCAGTCCACACTACAACACCGCCCCTGTTCTGACCACGCTCGGAATCGCCCCGGCCTCAGCCAACTTGACAACAAGATCAAGGAGCATGAAGTCACACCCATATCCCGCAAGCAAGCTCACAGCAACGGGACTCTGCTTGATCGTGTTCGTGACTGGGCTGAGGAACGGTACCGTGCCTAGCGGCAGCACCACTTCAGGCACACCCGCCAACTGAGATATGCCGTACCTATTGAAACCGAGGTACACATTAGCAGCTGTTGGTGCCACGACGTACGTCTCTCTCGAAGACGTAGCTCCCGTGATGATCGGGTTGACGAGAATAGCGTTGGAGCATGAGCGGGATTTGAAGTCCGAGACAAGCAATTTCGTTCGCACCCAGTCCTGGAACACCGCTTTCTTACCAAGAATCCGTTTGTAGTCCGCGTCCGTTTGGTTGAGGCCATACTCGTAGTTTCGCTTGATCGGTGGATCGACATGCGGTTCATCACCGTTAAACGCCTTGGCATAGTCTGCGAAGAACGGCTTCCATACATTTTGCGCTTGTTCGTAGTTGGTCAACTTCGTCCATACTTCGCCTACGTGGTCTGGAGGGTAGAGACCTGTGCCCGAGGTGTTCTTGTACTCGGTGTAAAAGTCATACTCTTCAGCGGAAGTCTTGAGTACTTTTTCGAGCGCCGTTACAAAGGCGTCGTACAGTGGTTGCGAGGCATTGAGAGCCGAGGGGAAGAAGCCGGGACTAGGGTACGCGGTAACATTGATGCCCGGGGTATCAATCGGATAGATCAACTTGGTAGGGAATGATGGGTAGTTCTTGAACTCGGGGTTTTTTGAGTACCAAGCCTTGCCATACTTAGAAAAATCGGCGGCGGAGCGTGCGACGAAGGCTAAGGTGTCCATCTCTGGAGACATCGGAAGTACACCAGTGGTTGAGATTGCGCCAATGGAGGGTCTGTTACCGTACACGCTACTGACACCTGTTCGAATCATTAGCTTGCGTACCATGGATTGACATCGCTCTCAAAGTTGTACCTGCTGGGGCACGGATACTTCCGCCAGTGTCGCTTCCAATGTTCATATCAATCCAGTCGTAGCTTGCTTCGGCGCTTCCAGCCCCGGCACTGCTGCTGCTCGGGTCCATGTAGCCATCCCCCCTTGGGTTGAATGGATCGTGGTAATCAACCCAATCAGCCGTGGGTGATTCACCGTTGGCGAATTGACTCGTCCTAGTCTTACCCACAATGATAGCCCCAAGGTCGATAAGGTGTTGCACTGCAACTGCAGTGGTATTTTTCTCGGGATAGAGGTGAAACCACGGTCTGTTGCCAACGGAAGTTTTCAGTCCTGCAATGTCGTACAAGTCCTTGACACCAACCTGCGAAAATTAGTACGAAGATTTTCAGGAGATGTCGCTATCCAAAACTTACTCGAACTCCTTCAAGCGGCCTCTTAAAAGTAGGTGCAGGAAAGTACAGTCGCGAAGGAACCGCAATCGTTGCCGCGCCATCGTTGTTTGGGCTGGCGGCAGTGAGCGTCTTGAAACCCCCTTCCTGATTATCGACAATCCCGTAGTAAAATGAGAAGTTGACGTCCTGGTACATGCGGTAGGCTTTGTAAATGCTGTAGGATCCGGCATACACCGACAAAAAGTAAGGTCCGGCAGAAAGGCCTCCAATAGCGTTCGACGACAAGCCTGTGACGCCTACAGGGAGTTTGCTGGTGCTGCTGGTTGACACGACGATGCTTGCAAAAGATGTGCTCCAGACATCATCTTTTGAAGCAAATGCGGTGAGGGTCTCTTCATAGTGGGCCTTCAACAGTTCCTTTAAGTCTGACTTGACGACGGTTACTGGGAGCAAGACATTCGTCTTTAATCCGACCGAAAGACCGTGGGATAGCGTAAATGTTGCCTATATTCCTCAGTAACTTGCTTCAAATGGTCAATCAGAATGCGTACCTCGGGCTTGCTTGGAATATAATAGGCAGTGCCATTGAGTACCACTGTCTGACCGCTGCTTTGGGCCACGATCGGGATCTCCCTGGACCTTGCTTCCAACTCTAAAGGAGCAGCTGAAATTGATGCGACGAGTCCAATGATGGACCACCTCAGGACAAACATGATCGTTTCCAGTAAGTCTAGCGATGCCGACCATGCAATGGGTAGTGCTTAATATACATAACTATGTACAGTTTGAAACTTTCAGCCGCTGCTACATACATGTATCTCCTGATCGACATTGCCCAAGATTGGGCAACATTTCAACCGATAGGTGGGCTCATGGGCGGCGCACGGTGGCTTGATCCTTCATTTGGCGTGGGGATCCAGAGCTGTGGTCGGGCGTGCCACTAGGTAGTTGTGGTGTTGGTAGTCTAGTACCTCTATCAGGTCTAGTGTAAGTTCTCCACGTGTTCGCGATTCAGTCCCGGGCCCGCGATTCAGCTGCGTGATCGGTTCCTGAGCTTCCGTGGAAGATAATGACAATAGTTTTCTTTATCGCAGAGGTGAACACCGCTAAGCACGCCGAAGGAGCGGCTACATCAGCGCTACGAATGAAATGAAGATAACAGATAAGGAAGGCTCGCCTTGAAGTTCTCCCGCATTAACGTAAAATAATCGCCATGTCCCCAAATCGAGGGGTACGTTATCTCCCCTCCCCATGTCAACCGTACCTGCTCCAGGTGCATAAGTAAGCAACAAGCATATCCGCTCCTGAGGTTTGCCCAAGGACTAGCCATAGCTCAATAACTTTCTATCCCGGCCGTAGGCGTTGTATACTTTAGGTTTTCTCTCTTTATTTCGTAATGTACATATGTACCTGCATAAGCTTACACAATCTATCTCTTTTCGTGCAGCGGTTTACCTCAAGAACTTTGTTCATACGGGAGATGTTACGCTCTAACCTTGTAACTATATGTATAGATTGGAATATATTTTACTATCTGGAACCAAAAATAAGGGAATAGAAGCTCCCTAGGTTACAAAAACATTATTTCCAAAGTTGATGATACATTGATACTGATGAAAAAAATCCAAACCTTGGATTATGGGTACTGAAAGTCGAACTCCATCCCATAGGGTAAAGCTGGTAAGAAAGACTTTCTAGAAATAAACAGCTTAGCAAGATGAATGCGGCCTAGGAATGGAACTGTCCCGTAACCTCTTCCAAATCCCTAATATCTCGTGTCTATCAAATGAAACAAGTCGGCTTCTTTTGTGCAAGTTGCTTCGATAAAAGTCGCTTGTGCCCTAACTCCAATCATGGCTTTATACGTAACGCCAGCAAGCTCCACGAGCACGTAGCAACAGGATACCTGCTCTTCCCGTCTATTGGATGGAGCTGGCATCTGCATGTTGCTAAAGGTCCGCTGATTCAAGCTCATCCGGACGGTCTGTTTGACGTGTCATGGCTGCATTTCCAAATCCATGAGGACGACAGGGCATCGAAGGTTTCTTGGATGTCTGCCATGGGCATGTAATCCAACAGTGTTTTCACGGTTGCCTGATGTCCTCCCAGGAATGTCCAACTCAATGCAGAGCATTTGATATTGTCCACTGTGAGTGGGTTTGCTCCGTTATCCAGTAAAGTTCGGGTAACTTCAGTTTGGCCATTCTTTGCCGAGTTTATCAAAGCAGTCTCACCCATCTCATTAACGTCTTCAATGTCTGCATCGTATTCGAGCAGTAGATCTACTACAGCGTCGTGCCCATGTTCTGCCGCTTTGTGGAAAGCAGTTCTCCCAAGCTTATCCCGCCATGACAATTGGGTTCCACGAGCCAGCAGAGCTTCTGCCACCTCGACATGGCCTGTAGGAGCGGCCAAGAAGAGAGCGAGATCTGCTTGGAGCCTTATGTCGGACTCAGACATGTGTTCGAGGAGTTCTGTTAGTATAGCTGGTCTTCCCATTTGTGCAGCCAGACCCACCGGCGTCAGACCCATTTTAGCCTTGAAACTGGGTGAGCTATTCTTTTGGAGAAGCAATCGAACAAGTTCTGTATGACCGTGGCGGATGGCAACAAGTAGCGCTGTTTCAGAAGTACCAAGAAGAGGAGTGTCAACTGCGACGCCATTTGCGCAGAAGCAATCGAAGTAGCGCCTCGGCTCCTGAATCTGCGGCGAAGTGCAATTCGAGTTGTCCGTTCCAAAGAGTCGGCCTCCCTTCTCTAACAACAAATCGACGATATAATTTTTTCAGTTCCGCGGGGCGTATTTAACTGCAATTCCATTTCCTTTAGATAACCTTACTATATTATCCTTCCCTCCTTAGCGTATTAAATTTTTTATAATACCTCTCTTTATATAGGTCTATAATTCTTTACTAAATAAATCTTTTATAACCTTTAGTATTCTAAAAAATAAAGTATTATAGATTAGTAGCTTAATTATATAGCCCTATAAAGGAAATAGTTACGTAGAATAATAAATTAGATTTAGATTATTTTATATATTAATTACCTTAGCTTATAAAGGGATTAGCTCTATATAAATAAAGTATTTAACTTAAGCTTTTTACTTATTTCTTTTATATAACGTACTTTATAAGTAAATTAGTTATCTAAGGAGTTAGTTACTTTACTAAGTATTTTTAACCTAACCTTTACCTCTTAACAACTTTCTACCTAGTAGTTAGAATTTAATAATTTTTAATTCGTTTAAAAGCCCTAACTTAGGGCTTTTAAATAGTCTAAGAATTACCTAAGATAGACTAGTACTTAAAAAGTTATTAAGAGGTAATATTTTAGTGTTCTTACTTAGCTAAGATTCCTACTTTTACTAGTTAGGGCCTATAATAAACTTTAATCTTTTAATAGATTTTTATTTATATATAAAACTATAACCTATTAAATTTCTAGCTTATTTTACCTAGTATTTATAAAGCTATACTAAGGCAGAATATTTTTAGAGCTAAAATACCTTTACCTACTAAAATACTATAAAATAATAACTAATACTAACGTACCCTATAGGCAAGTAACTAGTATAAATAAATAGCTAGCTTTTACTAAGACCCTATTAAAATATACTATTACCTATAGTATAATATATAAAAACTTATAAAATATTATAAAAACTACTAAACGTAAAAGTATAAATTATAAAGAAGTATCTTTACTAAATCTTTATAAAGTTATATAAAGTTTTACTAGTTATATAGTTTATATAGTAGGTAATAGTATATTTCTTACTTCTACTAGTATACTTATATTATTACCTATAAAAATACTATAGAAACTAGTAAATCTTAGTAAAAACTTATAAAGATCTTTATAGATATCTTTATAAAGTATCTTTACTATAGTCTTTACTAGTCTTTATTAGGTTTTACTTATTATATAGATTATACTATAGGTAATAGTATAATTACTATCTTTACTAGTACTAATATCTTTACTTTAAAAATACTATAAAAACTAGTAAAACTTTATAAAGACTTATAAAACCTAAGAGTATAAATTATTCTATAGTATTTTCTTTATTATTCTAGTTACTTTTATAAGTATATATATTATACCCTATCTTACTATACTACCTATAGTATTATTAAAGTAGATCTCCTTTAGTATACGCCCTTTTCTTTAACTTCTTTTTATTACTATAAGTACTAAACTCCTTTAGAGCTAATAGTTAAGTACTATCCTTTACTATAAGGGTCCCTTCCTTCTATAGCTACTTCCTTTTATATAATTTTTAATATATAGCTACCTTATTAGCTACTTAAAGCTATATAATCTCCTATTATACTAATATAAGCTTATAAATAATTATTACTATACCCTTTAAGACCTTCTTAAACGCCTTAACTATAAAGGTAAGAGAGCTATCTAAGTAGGTTTAAATCCTTATCTTTACTAGCGTTAATTATAACCTAAATTCTAAGGTATTACTTAATATTTTTAACTCTTAAGAACTATCCTCTATAGTAGTTAATAGTAGTATCTTTAATTATATATCTATTATTAATATTATAGCTTTTAAGTTAAATAAGACTAAGCTAGTACCTCTAAAGCTACTTAGGATATTACTCTCTATAATAGTAGTATTAAAAGTAGGTATAAAGTATAGTAAGAACTCTATTTTAGTAATATAGTTAATATAGTTACGTATTAGAATCTTAGCTTAATACCTATACGCCTTCTTTAGAGGGGAAAAATAGCTTATATCTAGTAGCTATAATAGGTATAATAAGTATAAAAGTATATAAAGTATAATAATCTTATTATCTTTATAGTACTACTAGAATAAGAGTAAGTTATAGCTCTTATAGCTATTAATTATTAGTAAATATATTATACTAATAGTATATTTTTTTATATACGTATTAAAGTACTTTAACTACTCTAAGCTAAGCTTATTTATTATCTAGCTATTCTTAGAGATAGTAATAACCTAATTATATAGTAGGGTATTTTCCTTATACTAGGTAGAGAGGTAGTTCTTACCTTAAAAGATAATAAAGGGTAGGATTACCTACCTTATTATATTAATACCCTAGATAACTATAGTTTACTCTTAACTACCCTACTATACTATCTTTAGCTATCCTTAATACTCTAAGCTAGTAACTATAGCTCCTATTAATATCTAGCCTATTATAAAGCTAGTCTTATTAAAGTTATAAGTATCTTTATTTAGGATACTATACTTAGCCTTTATATTCTTTATAAGCTAGAACTAGTTTTATATAAGCTTAGGATCTTTATAAAAGGCTCTCTTATAGTTATACTTTTAATTAAACTTAACTTTAAGCTCTAGTATATACTTAATAAAGGTTATAGCCTAGTTATTACTAACTAGACTATAGTAGTACTTAGTAAGTAAGGAATTAGCTATATCTTTAATAGTAGTAAGCTAGGGGGGAAATCCTTAGAGATCTAGGTCTAGTATATACTAGATAATTACCTCCTCTTCTATCTTTAGGAGATTTATTAAGTTAGGCTAGTAATCTTATTAGTATAGTATTCTAGTATATTACTATTAAAGTATTTTCTTTAGTACTATATAGTACTATATAGTACTATAAATAGTAAGTATTATATCTTATTTTAAAGCCTAAAGCGTAAGCTATATTTAGGCTTCTTTTTAGAGGGTTATATATTATTATATTAAGGTATTACGTTATACTATAAGTAATAACGTACCCTACGGCGAGTTAGCTATACGGGTAAGTTAGCTACTCTACTAAGACCCTATTAAAATATACTATTACCTATAGTATAATACGTAAAAACTCGTAAAATATCACGAAAATAACTAAACCTAAGAGTATAAATTACAAAGAAGTATCTTTACTAAATCTTTACAAAGTTATATAAAGTTTTACTAGTTATATAGTTTATATAGTAGGTAATAGTACGTTTCTTACCTCTACTAGCGTAGCTATATTATTACCTATAAAAATACTATAAAAACTAGTAAAATATTACGATATAATTAATAGCTAAGCTATAAAGCCCTACTAGAACCCTACTAGGGTACTACTAGGCTAGGTATATAACCTTAGATATATAGAACCCTTTAAGAGTATAATAGCTCCTTAAGGATTTATCTTAATATACTAGTTTACCCTATATTTAACTCCTACCTATAAACCCCTTATAATTTAAATCCTTTATACTCCTACTAAAAAGGTAGTTATTAGATATAGATCTATCTATAATAAATAACCTAATAGTACCCTATTAATATACCTTACTATTACTATATTAATACTAGATAAATAGTAGGTACTTAAAATAATAAGGGTAAAGCCTTAGCTACTAGAGTAGTAACTACTAAAGATATTCTAGAGCTACCTAGGTTAACTTAACCTATAGAGTAACTCCTCTATAAATAATACTATTAACTCTAGCCTAAAGAATCTAGTATTAAGGAGATAGTAGGTAAAACCTTAGATAAAGAACTAGGGGTTACCTTAGACCTAAAACGTAAGGACTATAAATATAATAACTCTAGGAACCCCTTAGAGACCTAGTATAGCTTTCCTATTAGAGATAGTAACTTCTAGTCTTAAACTCTATAACTAGTAATAGGCTAACTATAGGATATTCTAGTAACTCTAGGTTATACTAATATACTATAAGAATATAGTATAACCTAACTATTATACTATAAAAACTAACCCTAGTTAATAAAAATTATTTATAAGAATATTAACTAGTTAATCCTATAATAGGACCTAACTTAACTCCTATTAGTAGAAGTATCCTTTCTAATACTAATATAATACTACTCTATTATAAGGCTATAGTTATAACTAATAAGGAGTTTATCTAGAGCTACCTCTAGGAACTATTCCTAGCTTAGGCTAAGAGTAACCTACCTATAGTTATTACTACCCTTAAGGAGTAAATTAAATACGCTTTATAAGCCTTAGGACTAGTAAGACCTAGTAAGCCTTTATTAGATTACTAGTAGCTAGCCTTTAATAATACTAGTAAACTTATCTAAGTACTAAATAGTATTTAGCCTAAACTAAAGCTAGGCTTAGAGAGTAGAGTCCTTACCCCTAGGTAGGTTAAGTAATAGATTAAGGATGTTAAGATAGTATTTAGTTACTATTAAGTTTTTAAGGACTTAGTTACTAGGACCTACTAAGCTATAGGGATAATCTAATATAATATTTATTAAGAGTTAATATAGTAATATATTAATAATAAAGATATTATTAATAGCTAGGTTAAACTTAAAGTAGAGGAACGTAAGCTAGTCTAGGATCCTATCCTTACTAGATATAAAAACTATATTTAATTCTTTAACTTTAAGTAGAAAGATAATAATACTATAAGCTCCTTTTTACTTTAACTAAATAAAAAGGAGACCTTACTATTATATAACTTCTTTAAAATACTTACTAGTAAAGATAACTATAAACTAAAGATTACCTTTATATAGTCTAGAATCCTAGAGGCGTATTAGTAAGAGATCTAACGTATAAGTATCCTTAATACGCTTACTATATAGCCTAAGTTTAAATAAGTACTTTATAATATAGAGACTATAGTATCTACTACTAATAAGGCAATATTATCCTATCTAAAGACTAATAATAACTTACTATATAGTAAGTATTAAGCTTTTACCTCCTAGCTAGGTAACTAGAGCTTTAGGAAGAAGTAAGATTATAAAGCTTTTAACTTAGGAGGTAGCTTTAGAGTAGTATCTCTAAGGCCTTCTAATAATATTCTAATAGGGCCCTATTAATAAGGTAGATAATAGACTTCTAGAAACTAAGGTAGTAATTATAGTAGAAGTTAGAGACTATACTAGAGAAATTATTAGGGTAATAGCTAATAAGATAACTAGAGTACTACTTAACCTTAGTAAAATAATAATTTAGGAAAAGATAAGCCCTAGTTACTAACCTTTTATAATTATAACTAGGGCTAAACTTAAAAGGGAAATAATTACGTATTTAAGTATAAGTCTATATATCTCTCCCTAATAGTTCTATAGTCCTACTCTATATACTTTATAACTTAGAAGTAGAGATTAATATTATTTAGTAGAAGATAGTAGATAAGTACTCCTTTAAAGATATATTAGTAGCTAATAAGCTAGTAGTAAAGTTTTTAGATTATAACTAACTATATATTAATAAAGTATATAACCTTATAATTAGCTATAAAGATAGTAGAGGCTTAGTTTAAGTTATAGGCCCCTAAAGATTTTAGGCTACTAATTTTAATAGGTATAACTTTATATTAGGTTACCTATAGCTATAAGAGGTAGATCTAAGGATCTAATTCTCTATAGGAGAGTTTAAATAGTAAAGAGATAAAGTTAATAGTAAAGACTATATTAAACTCTTCTCTACTAAAGATCTCCTTAAAATACTAAAACTAAGAGAGTAGGCTTATATACTCTACCTAAGGCGCCTATTATATAGTATATTAAGTAAGGAGGCTTAATAGTCTCTCCTTTAGGAGATATACTAGGAAGGCCTTAAAGTAAAGGTACTACTTACTAGGCCTAGTAGAGATATAAAACTTAATATAGAGTAGTATTATTACTAGGGGTTACTTTAGCTAAAGAATAAGATACTTAAGATTAGTAATAACCTTAAGAGGTACGTTACTAATACTCTAGACCTAGCCTAGCTACTAGAAGTAACTACTTAATAAATAGTAGCTAGTATATATAATAAGAACCCTTAATAGGCTAGATTACCTTTAGGTATAGCCTATATCCTCCCTAATAATAAAGAGGATACTCTATATATAGTACTAGATAATAACTAGCTAGATAGTAAGAAACTAAAGTTTATTCCTAAGAAGCTATACTATAAATAGCTTATGTTTAGTAAGTACTAAATATATATACTTTATTTAAATAGTAAATATAATTATACTATTAATATTAAAGAAGGAAAAAGAATCCTTAACTTTCTAATTTATAACCTCTCTAGAAAGGAGTTAGAGATCCTATAAGACTACCTTAAGATAGTATAAAATAAGGGTTAGATTTATCTAAGTAAGTTACCTATAGGTACTCCTATCCTCTTTATCCTAAAGGTAGATAGTATAATAAGACTTTATATTAACTACTATAGGTTAAATAAAGTTACTATTAAGAATTAGTACCCTATCCTACTTATAAGTAAGATACTAGACTATCTATTAAAAGCCTAAATCTTCTCTAAGCTAGATCTTTAAGACGCCTATTATAGGCTTTAAATCTAAGGAGGAGATAAATAGAAAACTACTTTTAAAATAAGATATAGTTACTTTAAGTACCTTATTATACTATTTAGGTTAGTAAATATACCTATAATATTCTAATTATATATCTATTAAGCCTTAAAAGGGCTAATAGACTATATATATATTATCTACTTAGATAATATCCTTATCTACTCTAAGAATAAGGAAGACTATAACTCCTATATTAAGGAGATTCTTAATAAACTTATAGAGTAGGGCCTTTACTATAAAGCTAGTAAGTATATTTTCTTAATATACTCTATTAAGTTCCTTAGGTTTATAGTAATACTTAGTAGTGTTATTATAGACCCTATATAGGTATAAATAATTAAGGAGTAGCTAGAGCCTAAGGGGTATAAGGATATCTAGGTATTCCTAAGGTTCGTAAACTTCTACTAGAGGTTTATTTATAACTACTCTATAATTATACGCCTAATAGTAGACTATATAATAGCTACTTAAGTCCTACTAGTATCTTATAAGTTAGCTAATATTAGTAAAGTAAAACTAAAAGCTATAAAGAGTTATAAAGGCCTAACTAGGTAGTACCTACTATAGTCCTAGCTAGAGGACGTAAGAAATACCTTTCTAGAACTTTAAAAGAAGTTTACTAAGGTATTAGTACTTTAGTAATTTAATCCTATAAAGCTAGTAATAGTCCTTATAAATACCTCTAACTTTACTATAATAGTAATACTCCTATAGCTAGCTATATTAAAGTTAGTAACTAATTATTATTAAAAACTAGTTATATTCTAAAGTAAGAAGTTCTCTAGGCTATTACTTTAGTAGTATACCTATAATAAAGAACTAAATATAATAGTAAAAGTATTTTAGATATAGAGGTATTACCTTAAGTATACCTTATTAATAATCTAAGTACTCTCTAATTATAATAATCTTTAGTATTTTATAACTACTAAAGAACTCTCCTCTAAATAAGCTAGATAGGTAGAGAAGCTAACTTAGTTTAACTTTAAAATTAAATATAAGCTAGGATTAGAGAACCTAGTAGACAGCCCTTTAAGGAGGCCTAACTATATAAAAGGTATACTAGTTAGAGAGTAGTAGGCACTTTATAATATAATACTACCTACTCTCTAATAGAAGCTTTAAATCTAGATAATCTAGATATCTAAGGCTTAAAAGGTTAACTAGGTAACTATAGGATAAGACTACCCTAAGGCTAGACTACTAAGGTCCTATTAACCCTCTAAAATAGTCCCTAAAGAGGTATTCCCTAACTAAATATTAGTTAATAGTAATAAGTTACTTCTTATCTCTAATAAGCTAACTGTTATAGAGTAGTAACCTAATTATACAGCCCTGTAAAGGAAGTGATTACATAGAATAATAGGTTGTGTTCAGATTAACCCGTATATTAATTACCTTAGCTTATAAGGGGATTAGCTCCTTACGAGCAGGGTATTTAACTTAAGCTCTTTAGCTCGTTTTCTTATATACTAGCAAATTAATTTAATTCTTTTAATTATCTTACTTAAAGTAATAATAGTTATAAGCCTAGCGCTTTAAGATAAATAGGCTAATTCTCCTGCGCATCTATTACTACTAAGAGATTAATTTACTTACTTAAACTACTCCTCTTTACCTCTCTATCTCTACGAATCTTTTCGACGTTATCTAATAAATAGATTAGGATAAAAAGATCCTAGCGGGTAATATTCTGCTTAAAGCTTAAAAGGATTAGCCCTACTAGTATACCTAACTTTAGAGTATTACCTATAAAAAGCGTATATAGGATTAGATTAACCCTAATCTCCTAACTACTCTAAATATCCTTAATTAGGAACCCACTTATCTAAAGCTTCTAACTAAACCTATTAAGCTAATAAATAAAATAGCTAAAAACTCTAAGACGCTTAAAAATAAGTATCGTATCTAACTTACTATATAGACTAATTATAAGAAGATTTAACTAGAAGAAGTATACTTATATAAAGAAAGGTATACTTACTAGAATTAATAGCGTGCTGCTTATACTAATATTATAGATTAGATTAGAAAAATAGTTATTAGTAATATCCTCTATCTACTCTAGACTAAGCTGCTAAATAGAAATAAGTAAGGGCTATAACTACTACTTAAGATTCTTAAATAATAGCTTACTTTAAATAAGGTAATAATAAAGAACTAGATTAAAATAGAGTATAGGGCGTATCTTAATAAGGCTAGAAATAGGTGAATAAATCCTAAAAAATAGTTTACTAAGTAGGAATTAATCTGTACCTAAGTAGAGTTATTTAAGATCCCTAAGCTTAATAGATAGCTAGCGATAATAGATTTCCTAGATACGCTAATGCTGAAATTTGCTCTAAACTAGGTAGTAAATATATAATCTATAATTATTATAGATAAAATACTAGGTTATATAGACTACACCCTTAATTAAATTATATAAGGGTATAGCGCTATACTCTATAAGTAGTTAGTCTTATATATAAAAGGAAAAGGATTATCTATATTTGCTATTCTAATATTATCTAGCGTAACTACTAATATAGGTTAGAATAGAGGTAACTCTAGATTAAGGAATAATAACTCTAAACCTAGTTAAAACTATCTATATAAGCTAGAGGATTAAGCTAAGTATAAATAGGACCTAAGTAGTTATAGAAGACTTTAAACTATAATAACTAGAATAGTACCTAGACCTAAGATTACCCTAAATAATATAGATAAGGTAAAGATTACTAAATGTTATAATAAACTAAAGTAGGCTACCCTTTATAATCTAATTAAGTAAGCTAGTTAGACTACTTTAGTAGGAAGGACTACTAACTTATACTACCCTACTTTAATTATAGTAGTATTAATTAACCCTACTAAGTTTAAATAGACTACTAATCTAATTAGTGTATATAGCGCTATATATAGTTAATACCTACTTAGTAACTTAATAATCCTTAATAGTAGATTAGCTATTTACCTAGTAAATAGTTAAGATCTTCTTATACCTAGATTATTTAGAAGGGCTTTAACTACTAAATACGTTAATACTAGTACGTAGTTACTACCTATCTCTAGATTAGGTAATTAAATTCTTAAAAGACTAATAACTAGAGCTAGTAGATTATAACTTAACCTTATACTTAAGGATATTAAAGTTGTTAAAGGTTTCTATTTAAATATAGTTTCCTAAGTAAGGCTTAGGGAGAAAGTAAACCTTTAGTATATAGGCTATAATTATATAATTTACTTAGGTTCTCCTACTTATAGTATTATTATTTTTAAGTTAGTTATTAAGGGTAATTTACTCTTTATTAAATATAAGAAGTCTACTTATTCTATAGTTCTACTCCTTATAAAAGCTATTTCTAGATTATAGATTATATAATTAAGAACTAATTCTAAAGATCTTTAGTATTAAAGATTAGGTTATTTAGGATAACGTGCTTTATAAGTATTAGTTAAGTACGCGTAGAATATTATAATTAAAGGAACCTAATAGATATAATATAATTACTATTCTACTACTTATATAAGCTAAGTAATCTTATAATAACTAAAGGAATAATTACTAAGACCTTTTATAGAATCTCTTAGGATCTATTTAATATGCTATAAGGACGCTTAAATAAGTAATAGTTAATATTAATTAAAGATAACTTCTTAGGAAAGATTAAGAATAACAATCTTTAATTAAAAATACTACTTAAGATTATACGCACTTTAGAATATATTGTTGCTTCGAGTAAGATAATTAAAAGAATTAAATTGATTTGCTAGTACATAAGAAAACGAGCTGAAGAGCTTAAGTTAAATACCCTACTCGTAAGGAGCTAATCCCCTTGTAAGCCAAGGTAATCAATACATAGGTTAATCTAAACACAACCTATTATTCTACGTGACTACTTCCTTCATAGGGCTGTATAATTAGGTTACTACTCTATAACATACCCCTATTTTACTTATATTAAACGCGCAAAATGTTTTTCGAGTAGTCCTACCTAATTAAGATAGTTTATTTACTCTATTTTTAGGTACGGGGTAATAAAGTAGTGTTACTAAGTAGTAAGGTGGTAAGAGCGCGGCGTAAACGCTCTTAGCGTATTTTAATATAAACTACTCGCTCCTGCCCCTCCTTCTACTCTCCTTTATTACACCTTAACTACGCCTTTTTATTCTCTTAGCCTTAATTAAGTATTCCTATTCTTCTACTCCTTACTCTTCTTATTTAATAGTAATCTCTAGATTAACTATATTAGTAATAGTTAGTCGCACCCTAAGCCCCTCTAAGCTCACTAAGAGTATAACGCTTAAGGATTAGCTTAAGCTAAGATTATTTATTAGTACTAATACTACTCTACTTTAGGCTTCTAAGTAAAAGGCTTGTGGAGTAGCTAATTAAATTACTAAGAAGTAGAAAGCCTCTAATAATTAGGCTGATTCTTAATAGTCTTCGTCTTTAGCTTCTTCTAGTAATCACGATAGTCCTTAAACCTAAAACCATAAGAAGACCTAAGCTACTTCTACTTAACTTACTCCTACTCCTACGCCTACTTATCGCGATCTATACCTACCTTATATCAAGAAGTTTTGTAAGAAACAGAATAAGAACTATTATACGCGTAAGTCTAGTAGTACTTAGAGTGCTTAGTGTATTTAGTATAACACTTATCCTTATTATGAGGCGTAAGTTTAATTAATCCTTCCCTTCTTTTAATTATACTAATTAGTTCGCAGTCTAACTTTAATCCTAATTGAGGGAAAGAAGTTAATTAAAGCTTTTTACTCTACTATACTTATTATGACTATAAGTAGTTCCTAATCTTATTAATTTTTAGTAACTAATCGTCTAATTTTTAGCCTAATGAGATGAATAATCGTCGTGCTGCCCTTCTTACCTTAATTACCTTAGATCTAAAGCTAACTCCTGTTACCTTAAATAACTTAATTACTCCTTGTAAGAAGAAGGAGAAGGGTCGATCTAGAGAGGTGTTCTACTCTAGTAGTTCTTCTTAAGATAATTAATAGTACGCCTCTACTTAGGTATCTCCCTTAGTGTAGATTAGTTACTACTATAACCCTAGTCCTAGTGCGCTTAGGGGGACGCCTACTCTATTTAGTTAGCTGCCTCCTAATACTCTAATAACTAATAAGTAGTGTCTTACTTTAGAGGGTATTACGTATTTATTCAGCTCTAGTCCTACTCGTCCTAGTCTTAATCCTAGTTCTTCTCCTACTACTCCTATTATTCTACCTTATCTATTTACTCCTAAGCCTACTACTCTAGTTTCTACTCCTAGTAATTAGCCTATTCTAATTGAATTAGATAAAGAAGAGTCTCTAATTATTATTAACCTAGAATTTGTAGCTACTTACTATTATGAGCGCCGTAGAGTTAAGGATAAGTATAACGATTAACTAGCTAATCTTTTGAATGTTCCTATTCCTCCTATTTAGATAGTTAAGTCCAATTAAATATCTAAGCAAGATCGTGCAGCTATACTACTTAATACTAGGGTTACTATTAAGGATTAGGATTATCTTACTACTATTAAGCTTCGTCGTTAAGCTAATTGTCTTACTAATTAGGGTCGTACTAAGTAGGAACTTTTACGCGTAGAGAATGTTTATTTTTGTTATAGGGATCTTTAGGTTACTAATCGCGTTGCTTATCGCGAATACGCTTATAGTCTATTTAAGGATATTAAGCTCTTAATTAATAAGCTCATTAATTAGTTTAATTAAGAATTTTTAGTAGTTCTTTAGTTTTAATTAGGATAGCTAATCTATCTTTAGTAGGATGATTTCTTGCTAGGATAAATAAGAGAGGGAGGATTAGTGTAGCTAATCTAGTACGTAGTTTCTGAGCCCTGCTCTCTTATAAGTATACTTCCTTTTAAAGTATATAATCTAATAAATTATAATCTACAAAGTTACTTATCCTCTATACTTGTAATTATTTTCTCGATATTAATAAAGTTAAGCTATTACTTAAATCTCTAGAATTATTATTTAGTGAGCGATTTCGTAAGTCTATTAGCTAGTATATCGCTTATTTACAAATACTCTACTAAGAATAATCCTTTAGTATATTCCTAGCGGAGCTATATATTCTAGATATTAATATATCGAAGTTTTGTTATAATCCGTTTATTCTTTCCTACAACCAACCAGATTATTTATTAATTATTACACTAAATATTCCAAAGATCTCCTAAATTAAATATAATTTCCTTAAAGAATCGCTTAAGCGCTATAGCTTCTTTCGCTACTTATTCTAGTATAAGTAGCTTAGCTTCTATTATTAAGGTTATTACTATACTTTATTAGGTAGCTTTCCACAGGATCGCACCCTAAATAGCATAGTAATATATCTATATAATAAGTAACGAGTATCTGGATTATTAGCAAAAGAGGCGTCTCTATAGATTATAAGATTAGGTCTGTTATAGTTACTATACTAGATTACTTCCTAATGAGTCTAATATAGGTATATAATTATATGTTCTATAGCTTTTATATGTTAATTACTAGGATTTATAAGAAAATAGGATAACCTTAATATAGTATAAGTAACGTCTAGGCGCAACATAATCGCAGTATATAGGACTAATCTAACTCTTTCTTAATAAGCTTTAATCTATTATTTAGTTACTTCTCTATCCAATTTAATTAGATCCTTAGAAGGTAGTAGCGTTAGAGGGAAGCTTCTATTACTAAGCCTAAATTTCTTTATAATCTTGTTAATATAGGTATCGTAAACAAGCCTAATTAATCTCTTTTCACGATCCTAGATTACTTGGACCCTAAGAAACCACTTAACTAGTCCTTATAACTTAATTTCGTACTTTACTTAAATCTTATCCTATAAGCTCTAAGCCCTTTACTTAGATACCTTATAGAAGAGTAATAGGATATCGTTAACGTAGAATAAGATAAGGACCTTTTAATCCTTTATAAAGAATAAATATAGTTCTTCCTTCGCGGTAATTAGATCTAATAATCTTAATATACTAGCGAACTCTTTATACTAGAGTAATAGCGAATCTCTTAATCCGTATAGGGCTCGATTAAGCCTAACGCACATGCCTAGTTCTTTAAATCTATCTAGTAATTCGTAAATTACTAGATTATCTAGCATAATATAGATATTTAGAAATGCTCTAACTATATTATATTATATAATCTCTAGGTCGAAATAAGTAGTAATTGCTATTACTACTTAAAAGGATTTAGCCGCTAGTATAGTAGTATATGTTGAATTAAGCGTATCCTTTTCCTAGAGATCTCCTCTTATAATAATCCAAGCTTTATATTTAAGTAATATACTATCTTAATTACTCTTATAACTCCAAACCTACTTTAATAGGAGTAGCTATTCCTTAGCTTCGCTAATTAGCTATACTATCTATATGTTTTTCTTTCGCAATTAATCGATTTCCTTATAAGAGGCCTACTTAAACTACGTCCTATATAGGTATTATAATAATTATTTCTAGGTTTATAGTAGAGTAGGGAGCTTATTTCTATAAATTTAAGCTAGTTTTAGTGCTAGTGGCAACTAATTACTAAGCATTACTGCTATTATAATCGTATTTATTAGCTTATAGCTCAAGCGTTCGTCCTAGGCAGCTATTACTCCTAGTAGGTAGGTGTTTTCGAAATTAATCCACTAAAGATTATCTTTTAGATCTACAATTAATATATGTATACCTACGTTCCTACCCCCCATTTAATCGTTACGATCTAAGCGTTTTCCTCTTCCCCTACGTATTAGCACGTACATATTAGTAGGCCTATTAATCTTAGGGCTTCTTCTAGCTAATCTATGACTAGTTCGTTAGGTTTACTTAATTAATAATCTAGGTAGTAGAGGAGTTAGCGTAGTATGGCGTAGCCTACGGCGTACCCTAATCTAGGTAATACTTACTTCGTCCAGCTTATTTAAGTTAATAAGACTAGGTTAATTAGTAAGTTAGGTTAAGCTCTCTAGCTCTCCCCTATATAATCTAATCTAATTACTAGAACTTTCAGAATCAGCCCGTCTAGGTGGATACATCCCCTCTTAATTATCTATTCCTAATAAGTAATTAATTTCTTTATAATCACCTATCTCTATAATATCTAGCTTAGGTATTACTTCTAGAGTTATAAGCATCAATTAATCCTTTTCCTAGTCTATTCGAATTCTTAGTTACTAGCTAGCTACGCCTATATCTTAAATAGTTTCTGCCTAATTAACTTCCTAATTACTAAGCTAGCTAGTATTAGTAATCACTTTATTAATTAGCTTACCCCTAAGATTACTCTTAGTATCTAGTAAAGGTTAATCTTACTACTCTTTAAGTAATAGATCCTTAAGATCTATTTCTAGATCTTCTAGTTCTCTATTATATAATATCTTAGTAAGTATAATTACCTAATCCTTCTCTATTTTATTCTTACGTATTCCTTTATAGAACCGTAATTCGTTAAAGGTAACGTTTCTAGTTATAATTACTTAATTAAGTGTAGGGATCTATATCCTGTAGATATTAGATACTCGATAGCCTACTAAATATCCTATATATCCCTGCGGATTAACTTTGAAGTCCTACTTTTTAAGCCTAGCTGCTTAATCTCTATCCAATAGATATACTTAGTAGCTATAGGTATAAATACCACTCCAATTAGGACGAAGATTAGCTATTCTAGATTGAATTTAATCTAGTTTATACTACCTAAAGTATTATTAAAACTAGGAATCTAGAACTTTATTTAGTAATTAGTAGCTATTAATCGCTGATAGGCTTATAGCGTATAACTAAGCAGCCATATCCAAAATCTTAGGCCAAAGTTTCTTAGGCAAATAAGCGCTTAAGCGCATTTTAATCGCCTTAGTAATAATTTCTTTACCTACTCGCTTAGCTAAGCCGTTAGGCTTATAAGTGTGAGATAGCGTAGCCTTAATAGTAATCCCTATTTCTTCTGTCTATTCTTTATATCTTAATTAGCCTCTCTATAGCCTAGTAGCTAAATCGCTATCCTAGTAGATCTCCACGATCCGTAATCTATACTTATTTATAATATAGTTTATATACCGTTCCAAAGTGCGCATAATCTTAGGTAGTGTTTTTAATTAAAGATTGTTATTCTCAATCTTTCCTAAGAAGTTATCTTTGATTAATATTAACTATTACTTATTTAAGCGTCCTTATAGTATATTAAATAGATCCTAAGAGATTCTATAAAAGGTCTTAGTAATTATTCCTTTAGTTATTATAAAATTACTTAGCTTATATAAGTAGTGGAATAGTGATCGTATTATATCTGTTAGGTTCCTTCAATTATAACGTTCCGCGCGTGCTTAACTAATACTTATAAAGCACGTTATCCTAAATAACCTAATCTTTAATACTAAAGATCTTTAGAATTAGTTCTTAATTATGTGATCTATAATCTAGAAATAGCTTTTATAAGGAGTAGAACTATAGAATAAGTAGACTTCTTGTATTTAATAAAGATAAATTGCCCTTAGTAACTAACTTAAAAATAATAACACTATAAGTAGGAGAACCTAAGCGAATTATATGATTATAGCCTATATACTAAAGGTTTACTTTCTCCCTAAGCCTTACTTAGGAAACTATATTTAAATAGAAACCTTTAATGACTTTAACGTCCTTAAGTATAAGGTTAAGTTATAATCTACTAGCTCTAGTTATTAGTCCTTTAAGAATTCGATCGCCTAATCTAGAGATAGGTAGTAACTACGTACTAGTATTAATATATTTAGTGGTTAAAGCCCTTCTAAATAATCTAGGCATAAGAAGATCTTAACTATTTACTAGGTAAACAGCTAATCTACTATTAAGGATTATTAAGTTACTAAGCGGGTATTAACTATATGTGGCGCTATACACACTAATTAGATTAGTAGTCTATTTAAACTTAGTAGGGTTAATTAATACTGCTATAATCAAAGTAGGGTAGTACGAGTTAGTAGTCCTTCCTACTAAAGTAGTCTAACCAGCTTACTTAATTAGATTATAAAGGGCAGCCTACTTTAGTTTATTATAACGTTTAGTAATCTTTACCTTATCTATATCGTTTAGGGTAATCTTAGGTTTAGGTACTGTTCTAGTTATTATAGTTTAAAGTCTTCTATAACTACTTAGGTCCTATTTATACTTAGCTTAATCCTCTAGCTTATATAGATAGTCTTAACTAGGTTTAGAGTTATTATTCCTTAATCTGGAGTTGCCTCCGTTCTAACCTACATTAGTAGTTGCGCCAGATAATATTAGAATAGCAAATACAGATAATCCTTTTCCTTTTACGTATAAGACTAACTACTCGTAGAGTATAGCGCTATACCCTTATATAATTTAATTAAGGGTATAGTCCATACGACCTAGTATTTCGTCTATAATAATTATAGATTGTATATTTACTGCCTAGTTTAGAGTAAATTTTGGTATTAGCGTATCTAGGAAATCTATTATTACTAGCTATCTATTAAGCTTAGGGATCTTAAATAACTCCGCTTAGGTACGGATTAATTCCCACTTAGTAAACTATTTTTTAGGATTTATTCACCTATTTCTAGCCTTATTAAGATACGCCCTATACTCTATTCTAATCTAGTTCTTTATTATTACCTTATTTAGAGTAAGCTATTATTTAAGAATCTTAAGTAGTAGTTACAGCCCTTACTTATTTCTATTTAGTAGCTTAGTCTAGAGCGGATAGAGGATATTACTAGTAACTATTTTTCTAATCTAATCTATAATATTAGTATAAGTAGTATACTATTAATTCTAGTAAGTGTACCTTTCTTTATATAAGCGTACTTCTTCTAGTTAAATCTTCTTACGATTAGTCTATATAGTAAGTTAGATATAATACTTATTTTTAAGCGTCTTAGAGTTTTTAGCTATTTTATTTATTAGCTTAATAGGTTTAGTTAGAAGCTTTAGATAAGCGGGTTCCTAATTGAGGATATTCGGAGTAGTTAGGAGATTAGGGTTAATCTAATCCTATATACGCTTTTTATAGGTAATACTCTAAAGTTAGGTGTACTAGTAGGGCTAATCCTTTTAAGCTTTAAGTAGGATATTACCCGCTGGGATCTTTTCGTCCTAATCTATTTGTTAGATAACGTTGAAAAGATTCGTGGAGATGGAGAGGTAAAGAGGAGTAGTTTAAGTAAGTAAATTAATCTCTTAGTAGTAATAGATGCGTAGGGAGAATTAGCCTATTTATCTTAAAGTGCTGGGCTTATAACTATTATTACTTTGAGTAAGATGATTAAAAGAATTAAATTGATTTGCTAGTACATAAGAAAATGAGCTGAAGAGCTTAAGTTAAATACCCTACTCGTAAGGAGCTAATCCCCTTATGAGCCGAGGTAATCAATATACGGGTTAATCCGAACACAACCTATTGTTCTACGTGACTACTTCCTTTATAGGGCTGTATGATTAGGTTACTGCTCTATAATAGAATAGTATATAAACTATATTATAAATAAGTATAGATTATAGATTATAGAGATCTACTAGGATAGCGATTTAGCTACTAGGCTATAGAGAGGCTAATTAAGATATAAAGAATAGATAGAAGAAATAGGGATTACTATTAAGGCTACGCTATCTTACACTTATAAGCCTAATAGCTTAGCTAAGTAAGTAGGTAAAGAAATTATTACTAAGGCGATTAAAATGCGCTTAAGCGCTTATTTGCCTAAGAAACTTTAGCCTAAGATTTTAGATATGGCTGCTTAGTTATACGCTATAAGCCTATTAGCGATTAATAGCTACTAATTACTAAATAAAGTTCTAGATTCCTAGTTTTAATAATACTTTAGGTAGTATAAACTAGATTAAATTTAATCTAGAATAGCTAATCTTTATCCTAATTAGAGTAGTATTTACGCCTATAGCTACTAAGTATATCTATTAGATAGAGATTAAGTAGCTAGGCTTAAAAAGTAGGACTTTAAAGTTAATCTATAGGGATATAGGATATTTAGTAGGCTATTAAGTATCTAATATCTATAGGATATAGATCCTTACGCTTAATTAAGTAATTATGACTAGAAATATTACCTTTAACAAATCGTAGTTCTATAAAGGAATATATAAGAATAAAATAGAGAAGGATTAGGTAATTATACTTACTAAGATATTATATAATAGAGAACTAGAAGATCTAGAAATAGATCTTAAGGATCTATTACTTAAAGAGTAGTAAGATTAACCTTTACTAGATACTAAGAGTAATCTTAGGGGTAAGCTAATTAACGAAATAATTACTAATACTAGCTAGCTTAGTAATTAGGAAGTTAATTAGGTAGAAACTATTTAAGATATAGGCGTAGCTAGCTAGTAACTAAGAATTTAAATAGACTAGGAAAAGGATTAATTAATACTTATAACTCTAGAAGTAATACCTAAGCTAGATATTATAGAGATAGGTAATTATAAAGAAATTAATTACTTATTAGGAATAGATAATTAAGAGGGGATGTATCTACCTAGATAGGCTAATTCTAAAAGTTCTAGTAATTAGATTAGATTATATAGGGGAGAGCTAGAGAGCTTAACCTAACTTACTAATTAACCTAGTCTTATTAACTTAAATAAGCTAGACGAAGTAAGTATTACCTAGATTAAGGTACGCTGTAGGCTACGCCGTACTACGCTAACTCCTCTACTACCTAGATTATTAATTAAGTAAACCTAATAAACTAGTTATAGATTAGCTAGAAGAAGCCCTAAGATTAATAGGCCTACTAATATTTATATACTAATATATAGGGGAAGAGGAAAACGCTTAGATCGTAATGATTAAATAGGGGTAGGAACGTAGGTATATATACATTAATTATAGATCTAAAAGATAATCTTTAGTAGATTAATTTTAAAAATACTTACCTACTAGGAGTAATAGCTACCTAGAATAAACGCTTAAGCTATAAGCTAATAAATGCGATTGTAATAGTAGTAACGCTTAGTAATTAGTTACTACTAGTACTAAAACTAGCTTAAATTTATAGAAATAAGCTCCCTACTCTACTATAAACCTAGAAATAATTATTATAATACCTATATAGGACGTAGTTTAAGTAGGCCTCTTATAAGGAAATTAATTAATTATAAAAGAAAAATATATAGATAGTACAGCTAATTAGTAAAGCTAAGGAATAGCTACTCCTATTAAAGTAGGTTTAGAGTTATAAGAGTAATTAAGATAGTATATTACTTAAATATAAAGCTTAGATTATTATAAGAGGAGATCTCTAGGAAAAGGATACGCTTAATTTAATATATACTACTATACTAGTAGCTAAATCCTTTTAAGTGGCAATAGTAATTACTACTTATTTTAACCTAGAGATTATGTAATATAATGTAGTTAGAGTATTTCTAAATATCTATATTACGCTAGATAATCTAGTAATTTACGAATTACTAGATAGATTTAAAGAACTAGGTATATATATTAGGCTTAATTAAGCCCTATATAGATTAAGAGATTTACTATTACTCTAGTATAAAGAGTTCGCTAGTATATTAAGATTATTAGACCTAATCGCCGCGAAGGAAGAACTATATTTATTCTTTATAAAGGATTAAAAGGTCCTTATCTTATTCTATATTAATAATATCTTATTACTCTTCTATAAGGTATCTAAGTAAAGGGCTTAGAGCTTATAGGATAAGATTTAAGTAAAGTATAAAATTAAGTTATAAGGACTAGTTAAGTAGTTTCTTAGGGTCTAAGTAATCTAGGATTATAAAAGAGATTAATTAGGCTTATTTATAATACCTATATTAATAAGATTATAAAGAAATTTAGGCTTAGTAATAGAAGCTTCCCTCTAATACTACTACCTTCTAAGGATCTAATTAAATTAGATAAAGAAGTAACTAAATAATAGATTAAAGCTTATTAAGAAAGAGTTAGATTAGTCCTATACACTGTAATTATGTTACGCCTAGACGTTACTTATACTATATTAAGGTTATCCTATTTTCTTATAAATCCTAGTAATTAATATATAAAAGCTATAGAATATATAATTATATACCTATATTAGACTTATTAGGAAGTAATCTAGTATAGTAACTATAACGGACCTAATCTTATAATCTATAGAGACGCCTCTTTTGCTAATAATCTAGATACTTATCGCTTATTATATAGATATATTACTATACTATTTAGGGGTATAATCCTATAGAAAGCTACCTAATAAAGTATAGTAATAACCTTAATAATAGAAGCTAAGCTACTTACGCTAGAATAAGTAGTAAAAGAAGCTATAGCGCTTAAGTAATTCTTTAAGAAAATTATATTTAATCTAGGAGATCTTTAGAATATTTAGTATAATAATTAATAAATAATCTAGCTAGTTATAGGAAAGAATAAATAGATTATAATAAAACTTTAATATATTAATATCTAGAATATATAGCTCTACTAGGAATATACTAAAGGATTATTCTTAGTAGAGTATTTATAAATAAGCGATATACTAGCTAATAGACTTACGAAATTACTTACTAAATAATAATTCTAGAGATTTAAGTAATAGCTTAACTTTATTAATATTAAGAAAATAATTATAAGTATAGAGGATAAGTAACTTTATAGATTATAATTTATTAGATTATATACTTTAAAAGGAAGTATACTTATAAGAGAGTAGGGCTTAGAAACTACGTACTAGATTAGCTATACTAATCCTCCTCTCTTATTTATCCTAGTAAGAAATTATCCTACTAAAGATAGATTAGCTATCCTAATTAAAACTAAAGAACTACTAAGAATTCTTAATTAAACTAATTAATAAGCTCGTTAATTAAGAGCTTAATATCCTTAAATAGACTATAAGCGTATTCGCGATAAGTAACGTAATTAGTAACCTAAAGATCCCTATAATAAAAATAAACGTTCTCTATATATAAAAGTTCCTACTTAGTATAACCTTAATTAGTAAGATAATTAGCTTAATAATAAAGCTTAATAGTAGTAAGATAATCTTAATCCTTAATAGTAACCCTAGTATTAAGTAGTATAGCTATATAATCTTGCTTAGATATTTAATTAGACTTAACTGTCTAAATAGGAGGAATAGGAATATTTAAAAGATTAGCTAGTTAATTATTATGCTTATCCTTAACTCTACGGCACTTATAATAGTAAGTAGCTATAAGTTCTAGGTTAATAACGATTAGAGACTCTTCTCTATCTAATTTAATTAGAATAGGCTAATTACTAGGAGTAGAAACTAGAGTAGTAGGCTTAGGAGTAAATAGATAAGGTAGAATAATAGGAGTAGTAGGAGAAGAACTAAGATTAAGACTAGGATAAGCAGGACTAAAGCTAAATAAATACGTAATACCCTCTAAAGTAAGATACTACTTATTAGTTATTAGAGTATTAGGAGGTAGCTAACTAAATAGAGTAGGCGTCCCCTTAAGCGTACTAGGACTAGGGTTATAGTAGTAACTAATCTATACTAAGGGAGACGCCTAAGTAGAGACGTACTATTAATTATCTTAAGAAGAACTACTAGAGTAGAACACCTCTCTAGATTAACCCTTCTCCTTCTTCTTATAAGGAGTAATTAAGTTATTTAAGGTAACGGGAGTTAGCTTTAGATCTAAGGTAATTAAGGTAAGAAGGGTAGCGTAACGATTATTTATCTTATTAGGCTAAAAATTAGATAATTAGTTACTAAAAATTAATAAGATTAGGAACTATTTATAGTTATAATAAGTGTAGTAGAGTAAAAAGCTTTAATTAACTTCTTTCCCTTAATTAGGATTAAAGTTAGACTATAAACTAATTAGTATAATTAAAAGAAGGGAAGGATTAATTAAACTTACGCCTTATAATAAGGATAAGTGTTATACTAATTATACTAAGTACTCTAAGTACTACTAGACTTATATGTATAATAGTTCTTATTCTGTTTTTTATAAAACTTCTTAATATAAGGTAGGTATAGATTATAATAAGTAGGCGTAGGAGTAGGAGTAAGTTAAGTAGAAGTAGCTTAGGTCTTCTTATAGTTTTAGGTTTAAGGACTATCGTAATTGCTAGAAGAAGCTAAAGATAAAGACTATTAAGGATTAGCCTAATTATTAAAGGCTTTCTACTTCTTAGTAATTTAATTAGCTACTCTATAAGCCTTTTACTTAGAAGCCTAAAGTAGAGTAGTATTAGTACTAATAAATAATCTTAGCTTAAGCTAATCCTTAAGCGTTATACTCTTAGCGAGCTTAGAGGGGCTTAGGGTGTAACTAACTATTACTAATATAGTTAATCTAGAGATTACTATTAAATAAGAAGAGTAAGGAGTAGAAGAATAGGAATACTTAATTAAGGCTAAGAGAATAAAAAGGCGTAGTTAAGGTATAATAAAGGAGAGTAGAAGGAAGGGTAGGAGTAAGTAGTTTATATTAAAATACGCTAAGAGCGTTTACGCTGCACTCTTACTACCTTACTACTTAGTAATACTACTTTATTACCCTATACCTAAAAATAGAGTAAATAAACTATCTTAATTAGGTAGGATTACTTAAAAAATATTTTGCGCGTTTAATATAAGTAAAATAGGGGTGTGTTATAGAGTAGTAACCTAATTATATAGCCCTATAAAGGAAGTAGTTACGTAAAATAATAGGTTATGTTTAGATTAACCCGTATATTAATTACCTTAGCTTATAAGGGGATTAGCTCCTTACGAGCAGGGTATTTAACTTAAGCTCTTTAGCTCGTTTTCTTATGTACTGGCAAATCAATTTAATTCTTTTAATTATCTTACTTAAAGTAATAACACTAACTATAGGCTATAGTAACTAGTATTAGGGTAATAAATTTAAAGTATAACTAAGGGATTTTAATATAGCTAAAGCTCACTTAAGGAGTATAGGTAATTATATCTTATTACTAAATTATCTTTTAGTAGAAGCTATAGAAGATAAGTCTACCTATATACTAGATATTCTAGACTACCTCTCTAATTATATTAGAATAATTTAAGAGTAAGATAAAGCCTATTTTATTTATAAATTATTAATATAATAGGGAGTAAGTAGGGTAAAAAGGGATAATATATTTTAGGAGATTAACCCTAGTAGAGTCCTACGCTAGAATAAGAAAGTATAGATTCCTAATAATATATTACTCTAGGTAAACCTCCTACTAAAGAACTATAATAACCTTATAAGTAGTTACTATAGTATAGATAAAATAGTAAACCTATTAAAGAGGAAATACTTCTAGCTATATCTCTAATAAAATATCTATAAGTATATTAATAGGTATACTACCTATTAGTTAAATAAGATTAGGTATTATAAACTATAGGGGATGCTATCCCCTATTAGTACCTAAGGTACCTTAGTAGTATTACTCCCTTAACTTTATTACTAACTTACTAAAGTTAAAAGATAAGAAGGGGAATAAATATAATATAATACTTATATTAGTAGACTATTTTATAAAGTATCTAGTATCTACCTATTATAAAGATAATTATAACCTAGTAAGTAGCTAAATTACTACTATAATAATACTTTTTAAAGCTAGGTCCCCTAGATACCCTATTATTAGATAGAGGCTTAGTATTTATAAGCTAGTTCTAGTCTAATATATACTATTACTTAAAGATTAACTATTAGTTAAGTATAGCTTTCTACCTATAAACTAATAGGTAAACTAAGTATTAAAACTAAGAGCTAGAGACCTACTTATAGATATATATAAACTATAAATAGGATAATTAGGTTAACCTACTCCTATATACTAAGTATACTTATAACTTAAAAAAGTATTCTACTTATAGGTAGTATCCTATAACCCTTACCTTTAGTATTATACCTAAAGGTTTTAATATAGTCCCTAATAAATACTAGCTCTATAAGCCTCTAGCTATATAAGATAAAGATATAAAGGTACTAGAACTATACTAGTAAGTTACTAGCTAGCTAGAGTAATAGTATAAGATAGGAAGTAGCTAAGGTAAGTTTAGAATATACCTAGTATAGTAATACTAAATAGTATAATATAAAGAGGGTAGATAAGCACTTTATAAAAGGAGAATAAGTTCTCCTTAAGGTAAAGAATATTATAATAAGTTATCTTTCTAAGAAGTTTAATATATAATATTTAGGACCCTTTACTATTATAAAGAAGATTAGTAAACTAGTATACTACCTTAACCTCCCCTATTAATAGCCTAGGTATATCCTATCTTTAATATATTACTCTTAAAGTTATAGGTTAAACCCTATAAATAAGATAAGTTTAGACCTAAACTAATTTAGGTACTAGAGGATATTCTTCTAGGAGATAGATATAAGGTAGAAAGTATCTTAGAGTATAAGGACTCTACCTTAAGGGGTAGGAAGTACCTTATAAAATAGCTAGGCTAGTTAGTAGAAGAATCTACCTAAGAGCTAGTTAAGTATCTAGATTAGTATAATAAGATACTAGAGGATTACCTATAGAACCCTAGGGATATATCCTAAGGTATTAGTAAGAATTACTAAGAGTAATAATAGGAAGCTAAAGAGCTAAAAGGCGTAGTAGACCCTATAAGTAACTATAATAAACTATAGAGTACTTATTTAGTATAGCTAAAGCTACTAGATATATAGAATTATCTATAAAATTAGTTAAATTATTACTTATTACCTTAATAAAAGGATATATTTATAATAAAGTAATATTATATTTATAAGCTACTAATAGTAGTAGGGAGAATAAGCTCTCTTAGGTAAACTATCTACTATACTCTACTACTACCCTAATACCTACCTATCTTTAGGTTAAGTCTATACTAGGGGGAGAACCCCCTAGCCTAATACTAGGATTAAGGGTAGAGTACTTCTTAGTAGGTAATAGTATTATAAGTTTAAAGAAGATACTAGTAGAAGTAGCTATAGGTATATTAGTACTATAATAGTAGTACTACTTCTCTTAGTTAGTAGTAGTACTACTATACTTAAATATAGCCTTATAATTTATATTAACTACTATATTAGTAGGCTACTTATAGCCTATAGTACCTAAGCCTAGCTACTAATATTAGTAGAAGTATTAAGTTATAACTACCTAATATTATACTTTATACCTCTTTAGGTTATACTTATAAGAAGCTATATAGGCCCTCTTAAACTCTATATAGGCCTCCTCTACCTTACTTTTACCCTTATCTATACTCTCCTTAACCTTATAGTTATAAGTACTAATATAACTCTTAAAGGTAAGATAGAGGTCCTTTATATACTTAAAAGTAGACTCTTATAGCTTATATAAAATATTATTATTAAGCTAGTTAGTCTTAAGTAGATCCCTCTAAGTTAGTATAGCTATAGCCTTATCTATCTTATAGTTTACGTATATAAGGAGGTAGTTAAGGACGTTAATAGTATAGTAGAACTTAGGCTTAATCTATATAAATATTAGTAATAGAACCCTAATAGGACGTTAGTAGAAAGAAGTTAGATATACCTTAATATACCCTCCCTTATAAGTACTAGTATACCTATTATAAATACTAAAATTATTCTTTTAAATATAGTAGGACTCTTTATAAATAGTCCTAAGGAAGCTATTAATAGTACTATTAGAATCCTCCTTAGACTAAGTAGTAAGTAAGACTATATAAGCTTTATACTAAAAGCGTATTAGTAATAGTTAGGGTTATATATTAGGAGGGAGGAGGTAAACTTAGTCTAGTAATAGTTTATTACTTAAGATATAGGGAATAGTACTACTAATAGGTATAGTATTAAAGATATTAATAATAATAGATAAGGATTAAGTAAGATTTAAGTATAGTATAGTATAGAACTATAGTATAAGAACTATAGTTAATAGCTACCTAAGAAACGCTTTATATAAGCTATAGGACGACCTACTTATAAGCTAGTAGTAACCTATCCTCTTACTATAACTATACTACTACCCCTTACCTTAAGTATATATTATATAAATAAACTAAAATATAGATTACTTATATAAGTAAGTACTTATATTTAGGTAAGGTATTAGCTAAGTAGTAGGTAACACTAATAAACGTTATAAGTTAATTAAACTATTAACTAAGATAATAAACCTTACGGGTTTAAATAATCTATACTAATTTAATAAGAACTATATAATAGGTCTCCTATATAGTATACTATTAGCGTACTATAAGAATAATATTAGGTAGTAAATAATAATACTAACCTAACTAATTATATAGGGGCACTCTATAAAGTTAATAACTAGTTACTAGTTAGAGGATTATTATTTAATACGCTTAAATATATAACTATAAGTTATTTATATATATATAAATATTATATATAGCCTAGCTAAAGTCTAGAGTCTCCCCTTAGTATACCTATAACTAGCCTATTTAGATTAGAAAATTAAAATCTAGTAATAAGATAACTAAAGTTATATATACTAAACTACTATTAAGTAATTAAGCGCTAGTAGATATACCTTATAAGGTGATACTACTACTAAAGGAAAGTAAGTTAGGATAACTTATAAAAAGGGGGGGTATTATTATAATATAATTAATAGCTAAGCTATAGAGCCCTACTAGAACCCTACTAGAGTACTACTAGGCTAGGTATATAACCTTAGATATATAGAACCCTTTAAGAGTATAATAGCTCCTTAAGGATTTATCTTAATATACTAGTTTACCCCTATATTTAACTCCTACCTATAAACCCCTTATATAAAACTTAGTAAAGACCTATAAAGATCTTTATAGATATCTTTATAAGATATCTTTACTATAATCTTTACTAGTCTTTACTAGGTTTTACTTATTATATAGATTATACTATAGGTAATAATATAATTACTATCTTTACTAGTACTAATATCTTTACTCTAAAAATACTATAAAAACTAGTAAAACTTTATAAAGACTTATAAAACCTAAGAGTATAAATTATTCTATAGTATTTTCTTTATTATTCTAGTTACTTTTATAGGTACGCGTATTATACCCTATCCTACTATACTACCTATAGTATTATTAAGGTAGATCTCCTTTAGTATATACTCTCTTCTTTAACTTCTCTCTATTACTATAAGTACTAAACTCCTTTAGAGCTAATAGTTAAGTACTATCCTCTACTATAAGGGTCTCTTCCTTCTATAGCTACTTCCTTTTATATAATTTTTAATATATAGCTACCTTATTAGCTACTTAAAGAGCCTTATTCTCCTATTATACTAATATAAGCTTATAAGTAATTATTACTATACCCTTTAAGACCTTCTTAAACGCCTTAACTATAGAGGTAGGAGAGCTATCTAGGTAGGTTTAGATCTTTATCTTTACTAGCGTTAATTACGACCTAAATTCTAGGGTATTACTTAGTATTTTTAACTCCTAAGGACTATCCTCTATAGTAGTTAATAGTAGTATCTATAACTATATATCTATCTTTAATATTATAGCTTCTAAGTTAAATAGAACTAAGCTAGCGCCTCTAAAGCTACCTAGGATATTACTCTTTATAATAGTAGTATTAAAAGTAGGTATAAAGTATAGTAAGAACTTTATTTTAGTAATATAGTTAATATAGTTATATATTAGGTTCTTAGCTTAGTACCTATACGCCTTCTTTAGAGGGGAAAAATAGCCTATATCTAGTAGCTATAATAGGTATAATAAGTATAAAGGTATATAAAGTATAATAATCTTATTATCCTTATAGTACTACTAGAATAGGAGTAAGTTATAGCTCTTATAGCTATTAATTATTAGTAAATATACTATACTAATAGTATATTTTTTATATATATATTAAAGTACTTTAACTACTCTAAGCTAAGCTTATTTATTATCTAGCTATTCTTAGAGACCCTAATAACCTAATTATATAGTAGGGCGTTTTCCTTATACTAGGTAGAGAGGTAGTTCTTACCTTAAAAGAGGATAAAGGGTAGGATTACCTACCTTATTATATTAATACCCTAGATAACTATAGTCTACTCTTAATTACCCTACTATACTATCTTTAGCTATCCTTAACGCTTTAAGCTAGTAACTATAGCTCTTATTAATATCTACCCTATTATAAAGCTAGTCTTATTAAAGTTATAAGTATCTTTATTTAGGATATTATACTTAGCCTTTATATTCTTTATAAGCTAGAACTAGTCTTATATAAGCCTAGGATCTTTATAGAGGGCTCTCTTATAGTTATACTTTTAATTAAACTTAACTTTAAGCTCTAGCGTACGCTTAATAAAGGTTATAGCCTAGTTCTAGCTAACTAGATTATAGTAGTATTTAGTAAGTAAGGAATTAGCTATATCTTTAATAGTAGTAAGCTAGAGGGGAAATCCTTAAAGATCTAGGTCTAGTATATACTAGATAATTACCTCCTCTTCTATCTTAAGAAGCTTTATACTATTAGGCTTATAATTACGTTATAGAGGCTTCCCTTTACGTTAGTTACTTAGTATTCTATAAGAGACGTTATAGACCTTTACAGCTTATTATAATAAGGAAATTATACCTTAATTAATAGCCTAAAGTGTAAGCTATATTAGAGCTTCTTTTAAGGGTATTTATATATTATATTATTAAGGTATCGCGTTTATACTATTATAGAGAGTATATTTTAATAGGGTCTTAGTAGAGTAGCTAACTCGCCTATATAGCTAACTTACCTATAGGGTACGTTAGTATATTTTAATAGGGTCTTAGTAAAAGCTAGTTACTTACTTATACTAGCTACTTACTTATAGAGTATATTATCTTTCTTACTACTTTAGTAATATACGTAGTTATTATTTATATATACTTATTAATATTTATTAGTATAGTTTTTATTTATAAGGAGTTATTATTATATATCTTATATATTATTATATCCTAGAAAATAGTTTATAACCCTTTTATCCTATAGGTAAAATTTATATAAGTTATCTTAATAGTTATACTACTACTATTTATATATATATTTTAGTTATAGAAAATATCTATTCTCTACTTTCTTATAGTAGTATATATTATAATAATTATATATATATATTTAATAGTATAGTAGTACGTATTTAAGGTTCCTCTAATTATTATTATATTATTATAAAATTCCTTAGTAGTTATTATAGTTATCCTATTATTACTCCTATTTTTCCTAGTTAACTATAAAGAAACTAATATATAGTTTCTTATAGCCTTTATATTTACTATATATATCCTATATATATAATAGTTAATACTTAGTTTTCCTCTTTTAGTAGGCTTTATATATAAAGATAGGTTATTTCTCTTTACTTATATTATTATCTTTAACCTCTATAGCCCTCTAATAGTATTTTAGTATTAATACTTCTCCTTTATAGTTTTATATTTCTTAGATCCTAATATTTATAGTAGTATTTTATATATAGTAAATAGGTAAATTAAAACTAGTTATAGTATCTTAGTTTAGTAGGTCCTATTTCTTATAGATTTAGTTACCTAGGTATATACTATTTCCCTACTAGATAGTATATTTTCCTTATTAGTAATTTTATATTTAATACTATTCTAGATAATATTATTATAGTTAATATTAGCTAGTAATACCTAGTCTTCCTTACGTCCTAGTATATTATTACCTTCTAATAATAAGTATAGAACTTATTTATATTTCTTAATTAACTTATTATCTCCTTATAATAACTTAAGATTCTTAAAGTTAAATAATAGAATTATTTCCTATCCTTTATTATTACCTATTAGGTTATAGTTATATCCTAATATATTAATTTATTAGGTAACCTTATTCTTCTACTTATAATTTCTAGTAAAGTATCCCTTCTTACTATAGTTAAAGTATTCTAGATCCTTTTTCTCTATAACTACCTTTAGTTATCTTACCTTTTAGTCCTTACCCTTATTTATATTATTAAGGTATAACGTACCCTATAGGCGAGTTAGCTACTCTACTAAGACCCTATTAAAATATACTATTACCTATAGTATAATACGTGAAAACTTATAAAATATTATAAAAATAACTAAACCTAAGAGTATAAATTATAAAGAAGTATCTTTACTAAATCTTTATAAAGTTATATAAAGTTTTACTAGTTATATAGTTTATATAGTAGGTAATAGTATATTTCTTACCTCTACTAGTATAGCTATATTATTACTTATAAAAATACTATAAAAACTAGTAAAACTTAGTAAAGACCTATAAAGATCTTTATAGATATCTTTATAAGATATCTTTACTATAATCTTTACTAGTCTTTACTAGGTTTTACCTATTATATAGATTATACTATAAGTAATAGTAGAGTACTATCTTTACTAGCGCTAATATCTTTACTCTAAAAATACTATAAAAACTAGTAAAACTTTATAAAGACTTATAAAACCTAAGAGTATAAATTATTTTATAGTATTTTCTTTATTATTCTAGTTACTTTTATAGGTACGCGTATTATACCCTATCCTACTATACTACCTATAGTATTATTAAGGTAGATCTCCTTTAGTATACGCCCTTTTCTTTAACTTCTTTTTATTACTATAAGTACTAAACTCCTTTAGAGCTAATAGTTAAGTACTATTTTTTACTATAAGGGTCTCTTTGTGAGAGGTTTGTAGGCAGGAGTCAAATATGGGGGTGAACTGGTATATTGAGACGAATCCTTAAGGAGCTATCGTGCTCCTGAAGGGTTCTATATATCTAGGGTCACGTGCCCGGCCCGGTGGTGCCCCAGCAGGGTTCCGACGGGGCTCCGTAGCTTGGCCGTCAATTGTATCGTGACAATAGCCCCCCCCTTTTTCGTGAGTCGTCCCGACTCGCTTTCCTTCAGTAGTAGTATCGCCTCGCGAGGCGTGTCTACTGGCGCTTAATCGCTAACAGCGGTTCAGCATATGTGACTTTGGTCATCCCGTTACCAGGTCCCAATTTTTCTATCGAAATGGGCCGGTTACGGGTATACCAAGGGGAGGCTCCGGACTTCAGCCGGGCCATGCGCAATGTTCGTATGCATACAAACAACTCACAGTCATGTGTTTGAGCGTATTGAATGATGATCCTCCAACCAGTGACTGGTTGTTGACATCGCAGAGTGACCCCGTATGATTGGTTAGGTCAGTGTCGTCGTTTGCTGCCCAACGTCGTTCCTACGGCACGCCGACGGCACACCGTATGGGAGACCTATCATACGGTTCTCATTGAATTGGTGTGGATTGTTCGAACCCGCGAGGTTCGTCATCTTAGTCAATGGTTTAATTGACTTGTGACGTTCATTGGTGTTGCCCATTGCTCAACCAATGCCTCGCCCAAACACGAGTGCTTACTCATGTGAGTGATCCATATTCTGGTCAATTCACATGATGTATGCTCAAGGTGAGGGCAGCGGTGTGGTTGCGGTGAGAGAACGGGTTGCTGCTGGCCCGTGAGCGGGTCGTCCTGTAGCTTGTATAAAAGCGTTTTCAGGAAGCTATCAACCGTAGTTCTTACACCACAGTTCCATACTGTACTGCACTTGAATCCTACTCAATCCTCATCCATCATCATCAATATCTTCAACACCATGCCTATCAGTAGCACTGTTCCCCGTGTCTTGAGCAATGAGCCATTGCCAGACCGAGTTTACCTCCTCCCTCCCAATATGCAACCCCAACCATCACTGACACGCTTCTGGTGTGAAGCTTGCGTGGTCTCTCTCACCACCCAGTCCAAGGAGGATCCCGACGGTACCGTCGACGGCTTCCTCAGGACCGTCCGTGGAGAGTCCTACTGTGTTCGAAAGAACAATTTCGGTGTCTGTGATAGGTGCGCTGGTGCTCACAAGGGAGGGTGTGTCGAGGTATGTCCGACTCCTTTCCACTGACGTCCCGTTGGGGTCCCGTTACTAATGTTCGCATAGATCAAGCCCGAGTTCCGCCGCGCCGTCAACGTCCTCGACTACCTCCTTGCGTACGCGAACCACAAGATGGACAAGGCCATGGCTACGCCGACTTGGAAGGATCTGCTTGAGACCGACCAGCTCGACGATGACATTTTGCGCAAGCCGTGGGAGTCCGCTTTTGAGTACGCGAAGGACCTCCGTCTTGCCTTCAAGAGCTATGCCAGCGCCCATGACCGTGAGGTCAAGGAGAGTGCAGGCAAGGGCAAAGGCAAGGCGGAGGAGGCCTATGCGGAGTTCGAGAGGGCCCGTATGGCCTCTCGTGAGCACAACCTGGAGAGGTACAAGGTATGACATTGGGCAGTTGTGACTTGATGCTTCTGCTAACATTGGTAGCTGGGCTTGGGCACTACGGGCCACAAGCGGCCCGCCAACGTGGTGGTCGATGTGAATCGTGAGGCCGTGTTTGAGCGTGGTGGCGCTGCCGCCAACCGAGAGAAGCGGCACTACTACTATGGCACTGATGTGCCTACGGCTGCTTCTGCTGGCGTCTTCTTTGAACCCGCGACGCCGTCGCCTACCAAGAAGCGCCCTGCCCTTGATCCCGGTGTCGGGCTGGGGGGTTCTCCCCCTGGCATGGACTTGACCTAGGGGCGGGCAGGCGTCGGGGCGGCGGCGGAGCGTGGTAGATAGTTTGCCTGGGAGAGCTTGTTCTCCCTGCTGCCATCGGCAGCTTACGAATGTAATGTCACTTCATCATAATTGTGTCCTTCCATTGAGGTGATGAGCAATGATTCAACTGATTTTGTAGATGATTCTACATATCCAGCAGCCTCAGCTGCACTGGATGAGCAATCCGCAGTCTGCTACGGTTGCTTACGGGGTCTGCCACGCCTTTTTGGCTCTTTGGCTTCCCGTTGTCGCCCCTGGCGATTCCCGCCAGTGCCCCGGGACACGTCCCTAGGGTTCTGCAGGTAATCCTCCAGCATCTCATCACACTGATCCAGATGCTCGACCGGCTCCCAGGTGGATTCTTCCACCGACCAGCCTAGCCATTTCACAAGGTACTCCCTGCCCCTCGAGGCGGAGTCCTTATGCTCTAAGATGCCTTCCACCTCATATCTATCTCCCGGAAGAACATCCTCTGGCACCTGAATTGGTCCAGGTCTGAACTTATCCCGTTCATGGGGTGCAACCCATGACTCTAGGAGTGATACGTTGAAGACGGATGTACCCGGGCCATCGACGGGGGGAGGTCGAGACGGTACGCCAGCTTGCCAATCTTCTTCGTAATGGTAAAGGGTCCCAAATATCGCGCGTCGAACTTCTTGGAAGGACGACTTGTTGTGATATTCTTTGCCCTAAGGAGAACTTGTTCTCCTTCCGCGAAGTGCTTGTCCGCCCTCTTCGCGTTGTACCATTTGGCATTGCTACGCTGGGCGTGCTCCAAACTCGCCTTGGCTGCTGCCCACATCTCGTGCCATTGCTCCAGCCGGCCGGCGACTTGCCGGCGCAGTTCCGGTGCCTTCGCGTCTTTGTCCCATACAGCTGGAGGCTTGCGGAGCCAGTGTTCATCAGGGACCATATCAAAACCTTTGGGTGCAATACCGAAGGCGAGGGTTATAGGACACTGCCCGTGAGCGGAGTGCTTCTTTGAGTTGTAAGCATACTCGGCATACGGGAGCAGGTCAACCCAATTGTCCTGTTTGTAGTTCATGTACATCCGCAAGTAGGTCTCCAGCTCTTGGTTTTGACGCTCGGTTTGCCCATCAGTTTGAGGGTGGAAAGCTGTGCTCAACCGATGGTCGATCTTCAAGTGGTAGCATATGTCTGACCAGAACTGGCTCGTGAATACTGAGCCTCTGTCTGACAACAGGGTGTCTGGGGACCTAGCTTCAAAAGCATTGTTGCAGCAGCAACTCGGCCACTCGCTGGGCCGTGATCGTCTTTGTGACGGGTAGATACCGGATATACTTTGTGAAGCGGTCTACCAATACGAGTATCGCGTCGTATTCATTCCCCTTCTCGTCTTTCGACTTCGGTAAGTCAGTGACGAAGTCGAGGGAGTAATGCCGCCAAGGTACCTCAGGTACCGGCAGGGGGGATAGCATCCCCCATGGTTTGTGACGCCTGATCTTGTTCAACTGACAG
Source organism: Neocucurbitaria cava (assembly GCA_027946455.1). NCBI lineage: Eukaryota > Fungi > Ascomycota > Dothideomycetes > Pleosporales > Cucurbitariaceae > Neocucurbitaria > Neocucurbitaria cava. Next base: position 618,645 of record JAPEUY010000021.1, on the reverse strand, counting down.
GCGGCACACCTATTGATATACTTGTGGACGTCTCGTCGGAGATGCGGCCAGAAGTATTTCCTCTTCAATAGGTCTGCTGTTTTGTCCACACCATAGTGACCACCCATAGGGTCGTCGTGGTTCTTCAGCAGGAGGTTTGCCCGGAGTGACGCATCATCGGGAATCCACACTTTCCCGTTCCGGCGCAGGACTCCACTGGGGTCGATCTCCCAAAATGTGTTGTCCCTCTTCGCCCCGCCCGCTCCCCGTCGCGTCAGCGATTCGTAAACGAGATAGGCCTTGTCTCGCTCTTGAATCATTCTGATGTGATCGGAGAGGCGGTCTGGAATGTCCAGTGCGTAGGCGGACTCATCTTCCATGGCTTCCACTGAAAGATGATTCGGCGATGAGATATGATTGCCCATACTCCTTGAGAGAGCTGCGGCCACATCAAAATCCCTTGGCCGTGCTTCGAATTCGTCGCCCTGATGCCGGCTGCCATAGCCTGTGGTTGGCTCATCGGGGACGAGGAGCGACTCGTCGCTATTAACTGACATCTGGTCAGGGAATTCCTCTTCAGGGACCGTTTCGGAGGGTCGACGGGACCTCAGCGGTCCAGCCTCGGGGTGGTCTTGTCCCGTAGTTGCCTGGTCAACCTTTTGAGCCCTGGACGTCCGGATTGTCCAGATTCGAAGCTTTTGTTGGAGAGTAGGCAGCATCGCGTCGCGAAGTGCCTGCTGCTCTCCGACCAGTATACCCTTCGCGTAGTCGGGCCTCCTCGAAGGGCCGTCCGCTGGGTTTTCTGATCCTGGCCTGTATTCGATCTCAAAATCGAACCGAGCCAGCTCCTCTGCCCATCTGGCTTGCTTGGAGGAGAGTTCTTTGGTAGTCATAAAATACCGAAGATTGTTGTGATCGGAGAGTACTCGGATCGTTGACGGGGCATGCTCGAGGTAATGCCTCCACGTCTGAAATGCTTCCACTATCGCGTTCAGTTCTTTGTCATGGGTGTGCCACCGAAGTGACGGCCCAGAGAACTTCTTGCTCCAGAACGCGACGGGTTTCCAATGACAATTGGTCGCCAGCTCTGACGTAGCTGGCTGCAGGAGTATTGCTGCCATAGCGAAGTCAGAGGCGTCCGTGAGGACCATCACTGGCTTCGTGGGGTCGAAGTGCTGAAGCACTGGTGCCTCAGTGAACTTCTTTCGAAGTTCTAGAAAGGCGTTTCTCACGTCCTCTGGCCAGGACCACGGTAGGTACCACCTGGTTGGACCTTTGCGACTCTTTGCGGCTTTTGGTTTTGCCTTGCCAGCATCGGCCAACTCACGGGACACCGGCGGGGCTTGAGCGGCCGTCATATGGTCCACCATTGGGCGTACAATCGCAGAGTAGTTGTAAATGAACCTCCGGTAGAAGTTCGCGAACCCCAGGAATACCTGGATGTCCTTGTACCCCTCGGGCTCTGGCCACTCCTTGATTGTTTGTACCCGCACAGGGTCCATGACGACGCCGCCGGGTGTCACTATGAACCCAAGGAACTCAACAGAGCGTGTTGAGAAAACGCACTTGCTAGCCTTGCAGTAAAGGCCCCACTCCACGAGTCTATCGAGGATCTCCTCGACGTGGGAATCGTGGTCTTCCTTATTCTTAGAGTAGATGAGGATGTCGTCCAAGTAGACGACACATGTACGGTCTATCAGCCCTCCTAAGGCTCGATGGATGTACGATTGGAATGTTGCGGGTGCATTTGCTAACCCGAACGGCATGACAAGGTACTCGAAGTGACCATATCTTGTTTTGAAAGCAGTTTTCCATTCATCTCCCCCCCGGATTCGAAGCCTATGATAGGCGTCCCGAAGATCCAGCTTGGAGAAGATTTGGGCTTTCGACAGACGGTCCAGCATCTCGCTCACGAGCGGGATGGGGTACCGATTCTTGATGGTAACTTTGTTCAACCCACGGTAGTCAACACAAAGTCTCATCGTGCCATCTGCTTTTGGGACGAAGAGGATAGGGGCGCCCACGGGCGACTTGCTTGGACGAATCCAACCCTTGTCCTGTGCCGTCTCGAGGTAGTCCCGTAGGATCTCCAACTCTTTCCCGGAGAGGTTGTAAATCGGAAGGTTAGGGATTCTTTTCCCCTCTTCGATGTCAATGGCATGATCATATTCGCCGTTTGGACGAAGCATGCGTGTTTGGTGCTTGCTAAACGCAAGCCATTTGTGGTGCAGCTTCTCAGGAACAAACTTCAGTTCCTCACTGTCCGGCTGGTCATCGTCTGGTGCCATATACGGAGCATCCTCCTCGTCATCGGGGAGGATACGGGCCATGCCCGGAGGCAGTCTGGCCCGTTGAGGGTTCTCGTCGTATATGCTAGCCACCATTCGTTGAGCAGTCGCTTCTGGCAGCCAGGCCAGGTCTGGAGCGTCAGCGACGCATCTCTTGAGGTTATCGATGATCTCGAGTGTCTTGTTCTTCAGCCAGAGTAACCCCTGGCGATGATACCACTCTGCATCAAGTTCCACGTCTCCGCTGGGCCCAGCGGGCGGCGCCTCCGCCCCGAGGCCTTCCCGGTGCATCTCCTGAAGGAGAGACTGTTGAGCCTCCTTGCTCAATGTACTGCACGATAGGCGCCCCGGGTGGAGCACGTAAGCCCGCTCCCCTGGCCCTAGTGTTTCGAGGAGATCTCTGGCGGAGAAGAGTTCAATACGGTCCTCGCCGTCAACTTCATCTCCCCACCATTCGAACTCTCCCGTAGAGAATCGGATCTTCGGATCCGCCTCTCGTAGCCATGGGTAACCCAACACAAGGTCATACCCATCGAAATCGGCAGCCCAAAATCTTTGGGGGCCTACGACTCGAACTGAGCCTCTGCTGTCTTTACAGCTGACCGCAAGGTCATGTGCTTTGTTGATGCGTAGTTGGTTGTGATCCAAAAACTTCGCCACTGGCTTGTTGGCCACTGACGTATCTTCAAAGGAGTACTTGTCCACTGTCTTCTGCCGGATGATGTTGATCTCCGCTCCCGAGTCGTAAAGCGCACGGAGCGGGACCGTAGAACCGTCGGGGAGAGACACGTGGACTTGCACCTGAATGCGCAATTGCTTTCCTTTCGAGTTCGGCCCCAGTCGCAATCGTGAAAGGTTGGCGACTAGGGCTTGTCTTTTCCCGAATTGTCATTTTGCTGAGGTTGAGCAGCACCCTGGTTATCTCGTTGGCCACTGCCCTGACGATTTCTCCAGTGTGGTCTCTGACCTCCGCCATGATTACCGCCTTGGTTCCTAGGAGCCTGTTGTCCGCCTTGTTGACGGGGCCCCATCGGAACGTCGTCGGAAGGCCCTGGGGACGCTGCCCCGGAGCCACTTCCTGAGTTGGAAGCTTTGCGATCTTGCTTCTTCCCAAAGCCCCGGTTGCCCGGCTGGGAGGCAGAAGCTTGACGCTTGCCACGCTGCGAGTTGTCGCCGGTCCCTGGACGGGCCGACGTCGCCTTGCTGGCGGTGGATGCCACGGTCTCTGCGTTCCGAAGTGCTCGTTCGAACTCAGGCCACGTGGTGAGCGTATCGAGGACACCGGTACGTTGGATCTCCCGCCGATACGCCTCCGGGATTCTGGACCACACGAAGGCAATCTTCAGTTCGTGGTCGTCCTCACCGGTAAGTGTTTTGAAGAAGTTACGCGACAGTAAGGTCTCCTTTTTGTTCAGTTGAAGCGAAAAGGAGCTCACGGTGTCGTTGTCCTTCCACTCAAAGTTGAAGAATCGAACATAGTTCTCGTATCTGGTGAGGATGGGATCCTGGACCAGCTTACGTTCCTCTGCTTTGAGTTCGACCCAGCTGTTAACGACACCTTCATTGATACGTTGCTGCATCAATTCTCGATGAACGTTGTACTGGATCGTCCCCATGGCCCAGTGGGTCCTGGTGACTGAGTCCTCAAAGACTTGACAGTAACTAAATGCTGTCTCAACGTCCTTGATCCATTGCTCGACCTGCCCGGGGTGGGGACTCTACTCTCGAGCCCAGCTTCGGTTTGGGCTGAACGCCATTCAGCACTCGGATGAGTTTACCAGCATCATCGAAGGCTGGCCGCTGGCGATCCGATGAGGGCCCGCTGGGTCTCGCTAGTCCCAAGGCTTGCGAAGCGTATTCGATCTGCTCCTTGAGGGTAGCGACAACCGCGGGTGGGTCACCCCTGGCCTGAGCCAGGAACAGTTCCTGGAGGCGGCTCTGGATGAACTCCTCGTTGGTCACGGCTGCGGCCTTGCGACGGAGCGGTGTCGTGTCAGTGTCGGAAAGGACACTTCTACCAACAGGAGTCGAGTTAGGTCCCGTTGTGGGATTGACTGGTCGACGTTCTCGTGAATGATTTTCGTCAACCAGGGGTTGGTTTTCGTAGTGTAACGGTCGGGTTACACCGCGTTCTCGTAGTGCATTGGCACGACCCGGAGTTGCTGGAACGTCCCGTGGTTGGCCCAACACTGGTCGTAGAGTTTGAGACTGGAAGTCGCCATCTCTAATGGGGGAAGCCACGCTGGGTCTCCGAGGGGTTCCCGGAGTCGTCGCGTTCGTGGTCCTCGCGTTCCAGGTCTGAGGCGGCCCCCAGTTCTTCGTCTGAGGTTTCGCCTACTATCTCCTCAACACCCGATTCTCCAGGCTGGAGTTGACGGTGTTGTTCGTGGAGGAGTTGCTCCGTAGGTTGAGTTGACCTGGGTGGCTCCAGAATATCTTCGGCGGTCGCTGCTCTAGCAGCTGGGGCTTTGCCCTTGTTGTTTCGAGTGCCTGCCATTTGTCCGGTACTGATACGGTGATGGCAAGGTGTGTTAACGGGGCACTGTCGGGTCGTTTGTCGTGGATAGATCCGTATCTGACGACTGCCTTTCCTGGTAGGAGTAGGAAGGATTCGAATTGTGAGAGGTTTGTAGGCAGGAGTCAAATATGGGGGTGAACTGGTATATTGAGACGAATCCTTAAGGAGCTATCGTGCTCCTGAAGGGTTCTATATATCTAGGGTCACGTGCCCGGCCCGGTGGTGCCCCAGCAGGGTTCCGACGGGGCTCCGTAGCTTGGCCGTCAATTGTATCGTGACACTCTTCCTTCTATAGCTACTTCCTTTTATATAATTTTTAATATATAATTACTTTATTAGTAGCTTAAAGCTATATAATCTTTTATTATACTAATATAAGCTTATAGATAATTATTACTATACCCTTTAAGATCTTCTTAAACGCCTTAACTATAGAGGTAGGAGAGCTATCTAGGTAAGTTTAGATCCTTATCTTTACTAGCGTTAATTATAACCTAAATTCTAAGGTATTACTTAATATTTTTAACTCCTAAGGACTATCCTCTATAGTAGTTAATAGTAGTATTTTTAATTATATATCTATCTTTAATATTATAGCTTCTAAGTTAAATAGAACTAAGTTAGTACCTCTAAAGCTACTTAGGATATTACTCTTTATAATAGTAGTATAAAAAGTAAGTATAAAGTATAGTAAGAACTTTATTTTAATAATATAGTTAATATAGTTATATATTAGGTTCTTAGCTTAGCGCCTATACGCCTTCTTTAGAGGGGAAAATAGCCTATATCTAGTAGCTATAATAGGTATAATAAGTATAGAGGTATATAGAGTATAATAATCTTATTATCCTTATAATATTACTAGAATAAGAGTAATTTATAGCTTTTATAGCTATTAATTATTAGTAAATATACTATACTAATAGTATATCTTTTTATATATATATTAAAGTACTTTAACTACTTTAGGCTAAGCTTATTTATTATCTAGCTATTCTTAGAGACCCTAATAACCTAATTATATAGTAAGGTATCTTCCTTATACTAGGTAGAGAGGTAGTTCTTACCTTAAAAGATAATAAAGGTAAGATTACTTACCCTATTATATTAATACCTAAATAACTATAGTCTACTCTTAATTACCCTACTATACTATCTTTAGCTATCTTTAATACTCTAAGCTAGTAACTATAGTTCTTATTAATATCTAGCTTATTATAAAGCTAGTCTTATTAAAGTTATAGGTATCTTTATTTAGGATACTATACTTAGCCTTTATATTCTCTATAAGCTAGAACTAGTTTTATATAAGCTTAGGATCTTTATAAAGGGCTCTCTTATAGTTATACTTTTAATTAAACTTAACTTTAAGCTCTAGCGTATACTTAATAAAGGTTATAGCCTAGTTCTAGCTAACTAGATTATAGTAGCGTTTAGCGAGTAAGGAATTAGCTATATCTTTAATAGTAGTAAGCTAGGGGGAATCCTTAAAGATCTAGGTCTAGTATATACTAGATAATTACCTTCTCTTCTATCTTAAGAAGCTTTATATTATTAGGCTTATAATTACGTTATAAAGGCTTCTCTTTATATTAGTTACTTAGTATTCTATAAGAGACGTTATAGACCTTTACAGCTTATTATAATAAGGAAATCGCGCCTTAATTAATAGCCTAAAGCGTAAGCTATATTAGAGCTTCTTTTAAGGGTATTTATATATTATATTATTAAGGTATTACGTTTATACTATTATAGAGAGTATATTTTAATAGGGTCTTAGTAGAGTAGCTAACTTACCTATATAGCTAACTTACCTATAGGGTATATTATAGGCTTAAGGTATTATAAAGTATAGTATCCTATAGTATAAGTAGTTTAGTTAGTATAAATAAAATCTCTTTATTTACTAGTATTTTAGTAATAGCCTCCTTTTCTATAGCTTTTCTTTTCTAGTTCTAGCTTATATAATATATTATTAATTTAAATATATTTATTAATTAGGTTATTAAGTATATTAGTAGCGAAGCTAGTATATATTAGTTCTTCCTAGACCTATAGTTTTAGGCCCTAGTAAAATATTCTTTATAATACTACTTTATCCTAGTTAATTACTATTATATATTATTAGAATATATTTATATAATCTATAATAGATATAACTTATTATAGATTTTAGATATTTTATTTAGTAACTATTTTCTTAGTATAGATCCTAAAGACTTATTTTATTTTTTATTTATATTTACTCTAATCCTTAAATATAAGTATATTATTAGTATTAATAATATCTTTATCTATATAGTGTTTAAGTTAAGGTATAATCTAGTCTAGTACTTTTCTAGTAAAGTATATTAAGGCTAATATTCCCTTATTATTATCTTTAATATTATTATTAATATAAAAGTATAGATTAAACTATACTAACTATACCTTAAGTTATTTTTAATTACTATTAAAGCTTTAGGGTTTATTACCTTATATCTTTTATTAAAACTAAGCTTAGTATTAGGGGTAGCTACGTCTATCTCTATATTACTTATCTTAAAGGTATTTAAAGTATTAAACTTAGTTATAAGTTTAGGGCTATAAAGTATAATATAATAAAGTAAATATAGATTAGTAGGTAGGTTTAGTATATTCTATAGATATATAAGAGAGTTAGACTAAGGTAAATAATTAAGAATTAATTATCTATAAGAGTAACTTAAATTAAATATAATAATTTATAAGGGTTTATTATTCTAGTCTATATACTATAACTTCTTATAGTCTCTTATAGTATATATCCTTTCTTATACCTATAAGAACCTATAGTTATTATAAGAATAGGTAAGAATACTCTTACTTATTCTTATAGTAGTAGTAATACTAAGCCTATATAAGAAAGACTAGGGACCTATAAAGTTAGTTATATAATAATACTATAGCCTTAACTTACTAACTATACTATATTATTACTTATATTATTATAAAACCTACTTACTCCCTAAGGTATATTCGTAGTCGTAATAATATTCTATAGAGTTAATTACTAAGAGTTCTTTAAGAGATATTATAGATTTATATAATATATTACTAAGAAAGTATTATATCTTATTTTTAGCCTAGATTATAAGCTATATTTAATTTTTATTTAATTTCTATTATATATTATATTATTAAGGTATTACGTTTATACTATTATAGAGAGTATATTTTAATAGAGTCTTAGTATTATAAGAAATATACCTATATAAGTAATATACCTATAGGGTATATTATAGCTAGGCGTTATTATATATTAATTTATAGTTATTATTATTATTAGTATTAGTTCTAGTATTATTTATAGTTATTATTATTATTAGTATTAGTTCTAGTATTATTATTAGTTAGGGCTTATCCTTATATATATATATTTAGATAATTATTATTAGCTTATATAATTATTATTAGTTTAGGAGATAGTTATTACTTAAGGCTTACCCTTTATTTAGATAATAGTTATTAGTTAGGCTTACCTCCTACTTTAGTACTATAATTAGTAGTTAATAAAATCTTATAAAAGGAAAATATACATTAAGTTATAAAAAGTAAATACTAATAACTAAAGCTAATTTAAGCTATAATTATTAAATATAGAGTTAGTTTTTGGATTATTATAGTATATATACTTAATTTATAGCTTAAAGTAGTACTTATTAGTACTAAAAGTACTTATATTTAGTATTACTTAGTAATTAGTAATTACTAAGTAATTACTTAGTAATAGTAATTACTATTACTAATATTAAAATTTTAGATAGTAATTACTATTACTTAGTAATTAGTAATTACTAAAGATACTTAGTAATAGTAATTACTATTACTTAGTAAACGCATAACCCTAGGTATTACTAAGGGTTTTTAACTCCTAAGGACTATCCTCTATAGTAGTTAATAGTAGTATCTTTAACTATATATCTATCTTTAATATTATAGCTTTTAGGTTAAATAGAACTAAGCTAGCGCCTTTAAAGCTACCTAGGATATTACTTTCTATAATAGTAGTAACGTACCCTATAGGTATATTACTTATATAGGTATATTTTTATAAATGCTAAGACCCTATTAAAACATACTATTACCTATAGTATAACACGTGAAAACTCGTAAAATATTACGAAAACTACTAAACCTAAGAGTATAAATTATAAAGAAGTATCTTTACTAAATCTTTATAAAGTTATATAAAGTTTTACTAGTTATATAGTTTATATAGTAGGTAATAGTACGTTTCTTACCTCTACTAGCGTAGCTATATTATTACCTATAAAAATACTATAAAAACTAGTAAAACTTAGTAAAGACCTATAAAGATCTTTATAGATATCTTTATAAGATATCTTTACTATAATCTTTACTAGTCTTTATTAGGTTTTACTTATTATATAGATTATACTATAGGTAATAATATAATTACTATCTTTACTAGTACTAATATCTTTACTCTAAAAATACTATAAAAACTAGTAAAACTTTATAAAGACTTATAAAACCTAAGAGTATAAATTATTTTATAGTATTTTCTTTATTATTCTAGTTACTTTTATAGGTACGCGTATTATACCCTATCCTACTATACTACCTATAGTATTATTAAGGTAGATTTCCTTTAGTATATACCTTCTTCTTTAACTTCTTCTTATTATTATAAGTACTAAACTCCTTTAAAGCTAATAGTTAAGTACTATCCTTTACTATAAGGGTCCCTTCCTTCTATAGCTACTTCCTTTTATATAATTTTTAATATATAGCTACCTTATTAGCTACTTAAAGCTATATAATCTCCTATTATACTAATATAAGCTTATAGGTAATTATTACTATACCCTTTAAGACCTTCTTAAACGCCTTAACTATAGAGGTAGAAGAGCTATCTAAGTAGGTTTAAATCCTTATCTTTACTAGCGTTAATTGCGACCTAAATTCTAGGGTATTACTTAGTATTTTTAACTCCTAAGGATCATCCTCTATAGTAGTTATGGTAGGAAAATAAGCTTAGGAATAATTAGGAGATAGATTATTATATTTACTATATAAAAGTTTGGATAATATATATACTAGGCTTAAACTAATATTTAACTACTCTAAGCGTATATACGTACTCTATACGTGCTTAACTATACTATATAGGCGTAGGAGATCGTATTATAATATACCCCTAATTAAGTAGTAGTTACTATATTAATTATTTACTTATAAGCTCCTAAATTATTATTATAGTATCTATCCTATCTACTATATTATATATAAGCTTAGGTATACTATTTTTAGTATATACTTATATAAGTACTAGTATTACTAAGCTTATTATTATCTAAATATATCCTATAGAGGTAGCTCTAATCTAACTAAAATATAATATAGCCCTTATATATATTACCCTACGTAGCTTAGCTATAATAGCCCCTATACCTCCTAAACCCTACGCTACTTATATAATACTAATATATATATAGTTAAAGATAAAGGCTACTATACGTAAGCGTATAGTAAAGAGGAAGGCTACTCCTACTACCTCTATAAGCCTACTACTACTACCTACTCTTACTTCTAGCCCTTTATAGGTTATAAAGCCCTCTATATATATTATAGTAGAAAAGAAAAGAAGAAGGAGATAGTATAGGTAAAAGTATTAGCTATATAGTAGGTAAAGCGCACTACTACTATTATAGAGACTCCTACTCCTACTACCCTAATAGGTACCTAAGAGGATAAGACTCCTATAGAGGAGCTTAGCCTACTTTATACTACGCCCTATAAAGGGTATATATAGAGTATACTTACTAGTAAGTCTAATAGGGCTTACTATAACGCCTTAGAAGGTAGTACTTAATATACTTAATATACTTCTAGCTACTATTATACCTAGCTTATAGCTAGAGTAGTTAAGCCTACTTAGTAGCTTATTACTATACTCTATACTAGCTATTTACTAGCTAAGAAGCGTAGGTACTAGAATACTATTAAGGTAGCTATAGAGTAAGTAGCTATACCTACTCTAATACTATTAGTAGTATTACTATTCCTAATATATTAGTACCTACTTTAGTAATACTATTATAGCCTATTATAGCTACTCTAGTACTATAGGTAACCCTTATAGTAGTACTAGTAATAGTACTATTATTAGTTACTACTAGGACTCCTACTTACGTAGCTCTCCTAAGTAATAATAAGTATAAACTTTACTATCTCTAGATAGATAAGCTTACCTTAGAGCTTAGTAAGATAATTACTATAAAGCTTAAGGAGATCTTTAATTTATATAATAATTAATCTTATATATTATCTTCCTATATTTATAGAACGCGCTACTTATATAATAATAATTACTTTAACTTTTCCTATACTCTTATTTATAATACTTAATTACTTATTATATATTTTTAAGATTAAGATAAGCTTTAAAACGTTTAAACTATTATTTAGATAGGTTTTTAGTAAGCCTATCTATAGGTATATCATTTATAGGTATATATTAAACTTAAAAGGATCCTTTACTATACTCCTAGCGTAGCTATATATTTTATATATCTATATACTAGAGCTTTATATTAATCCTTTTATTTTTGCCTATAATAAGCTATATTATTTATTAGTTATTATAGAAAATTATCTATATATTACCTAGTTTAAGTATAAGCTCTATAAATAATTATTTAAGAGCTATTACCTCCTTACTTACTTACTTAAGTACTAGGAGCTTAGCTTTAGTTATTAATATTATTATAGTAGATTAGTAAGCAGCTTTCTATATAATTACTCTACTAAATAGTATTATAATATACCTATATAATAAGTAGTACGTTACTAGATTATTAGTAAATAATATATTACTATATATAAGTAGCTTAGCTCCTTTATACCTACTATACTAGATTAAATTATATCTTATATAATATAAGTATATAATTATATAGTATATAGTATTAAAGTAAGCTTTACTTAGGTTAGTAAGAAACTAGGAGAGCTTTAAGGCTATAAATGCTATATCTAGATAAATTATTATTACTATATATAATAGTAAGCCTATACACTCCTAATAGTCCTTAATCTTATATCTTAAAGCCTCTTTCTTATTTAATATAAGCTTCTCTATAGGGAGAGGAGTTTATAGGAATAGTACTAAGCTAGTAAGATTAAACTTCTTAGTAACCTTATTAATATATTTATTATATATAAGTGTTATTATCCTATTTACTCTATCCCTAAGTATATATACGCTAAGAAACTAGCTTACTAGGCTATACTCTTTAAGGGTATATACTCTCTTTATAGTAGTTACTACCTATTAAGCTTCTAAGCTATAGCTATAATAGTATATAACTAGTATATTATTAATATAGAATAAGAGAAGTATTTTCCTATTATAGCTAAAGAATAAGTATAGCTCTTCTTTTAATAATATAAGCCTAACTACTTAGAGAGTCTTAGATAGCTCTTTATACTAGAGGAGAGGTAAGTCTTTAAGCCTATATAGTACTTATTTAAGCTTTACGTACTTACTATTAAGCTTAAATCTATCTAGGAGATTATAAATAATAACTAGTTAGTAATCCTTATATATATAGAGGAAAGCTTTAATAATATTATACTATATAATCTCTAGGTTAAACTTAGTAGTAATAGCTATTATAGTATAAAATAATTATATAGTAAGCATTATAGTATAGGTTAATTATATTAAATTAATAACCTATAAGTCTCCTTATACTATAATATAAGCTTTACACTTTATAAAATAGCTATCTTAATTAAGCTTATATATAAATACCTATTTAAGAGGAGTAGCTACTTTAGTGCGTTAGATTAATCTATTACCTCTTAAGTATTAGTAGCTTAAAGTATACTAATCTCCTTATAAGCTACTTATATAAAGAATATACTATATAGGTACTTATATAGGTCTCTCTATTTTATTAGAAGCTTTAGGAGATTATCTCTATATTTATAAGCCTCCTTAGTAATAGCTACTAGCTATTTTATTATTATTATAAGGGTAGTAGTAACTATAGTATATATAGTTATAAGCTCCCTATTCTCTATTTCTTAAGTATTTACTTAAGGGAATACTATATAGAGAAAGTTATACTACTACTTACTACTTATATTATATAGTAATAAGTAGGTACTAGCTCCTCTCCTTAAGCTCCTAGTACTACTAGGTTTATACTTAGGATTCTATCTATAGAGCCTTTAGCTTATATAAGGAGTAGAGTACTCTCTTTTATATATTATTATTTACCTTATTTACTTAGTTACTACTTTATCTACTTTATCTAGTAGTTTAAAAGTAGGACTACTAGTTTAAGAGGTAGTATAGTTTACTCTTAATAAGCTAGGTATAGCTAATAAACTTACTTCTCTAGTTACTTATAAGTCCTAAGAGCTACTAGTTTATTATTAATTACTATTATAATATACTCTAGGCTTTAGTATAGCCTCTAGAGTATAAAGTCCTATATACTTACTTATACTAGTATAAATCCCTAGTAATTTACTAGCCTTACTTATTACCTATACTAGAGCTAATTTGCGCTTTACTAGATTACTTAGCTAGCTAGCCTATAGATCTATATTATATATCTCCTTACCCCTAGCTCTTACTTAGGAGGTATTTACTAAGTTTCCTATACTTTAAAATTACCTATAGCTATATAGAGCTAGTTATATATATTATTATATACTTCCTTATATATCTTTCTAGTATTATATATCTTGTCTTTATAGAGTATATTAGTAATATACTTAATCTACTCTTTTAGTATCTTAAGAGTATCTCCCTCCTTATAGAAAAGCTCCTTATTAAATATAATATTATATATTATTATAATTTAATTAAGCGTAAGGATCTATATTCTATAGATATTAGATACTCTATATTCTACTAGATATCTAATATATCCCTTAGGGTTTACTTTAAAGCCCTATTTATTACGCCTAGCTACTTACTCTTAATCTAATAGATACGCGTAGTAGCTATAAGTATATATACTACTCTAATCTAGGCGTAGGTCTACTATTATAGCCTAAACTTTAGCTAGCTAGTACTACTAGAAGTTCTATTTAAACTAGCTATTAAGTACTATATTAGGTGCTTATAAGTTATAAGTATATAAGGGGCTTATATTATATAGCTACGCTACTACTTTAATAACTTCTAGCTATAGCTTCTCTAGTAGGTTAGTACTACTCCTTATCTTTATTAACTTTATAATTATCTCTTAGCTAGCGTACTTAGTACTACTATTTAGTTTATATATATATAATAGTAAGCTTTTAATTTTAATACTAGTATCCTTAGCTTATATTTAGTAATATAACTCTCTTCTCTATAGGAGCGTAGTAATATTATTATCTTATATAATCTTATAGATCCTAAGCTTATACTATACTTATAGAAAGCTTATAAAGTTTATAAAGACCTATATAATTTTAATAAGTATCTTTACTTATAGGTTATATATATATATTTTCCTACTAAAATTATATTTAATAACTATTATCTAAAGCTCCCTAAGCTCCTAATAGGTATATTAAATAGATCTTATACTATACGCTAGTATAGATAAGGAGATTACTCTTTTAGTCTCTAGGAAATTACTTATTTAGAGTATATAATTACGTAGTAAGTATACTTTATATAGGTAGTACCTTTAATCTATATATTATAAGCTACTTTAATAAGTACCTATAGAGCTATAGGTTTAAAGTAGCCTACTCTAGCGTACTAAAGGTCTTCTATATCTAACCTTAGGTATATAGTTTATAAGCGTTACTAATTATCTATTACGCTTTAAATAGTTAGATAGAATATAAGAGGCTTATATTTAATAAATATAAGGTTATACTCATACTTAAGCTATACTAGTATAATACTACTATCTTTAAATAATCTATAACGTAGTATAGCGTTATAACTAAGATACTAAACTTCTACCTCCCTTAGCTAAGCTTCTAATATAATATTAATATAAAAACCTTCTACTATAGTAATATCTATAAGCGTAAGATCTTCTATATATACTCTATGTATACTATTAAATAGTCCTTTAAGAACTTAGGTACCTATACCTAGTATTAGGAATACCTACGTACCTACCTTAATATACTTAAGTCCTATAGCTTTCTTAAACGTACTAGGCTTAATAAGATTACGTAAGTTAACTAAGTAGAGCGCTATACTATTATCTAAGATAGTACTCTCTAATAGTAGATAAGCGTTAAGTATAGTAAAGTATATACTAACTACCTATAAATTATTTTATAGTTTAACTAGGTTAAGGAGTTTAGAATTAATAAGTATAGTAATAATATTACTAGGAAAAGATAGTAAGCCTAAGCTTATACTAGTACTCTTCTTTCCTTATATAACTAGCTCCTTTAATCCTTTAACTAACTCCTATAACGTACTAGTCTAGCCCTTATTAATAAGCTACTCCCTAAGCTTATTATACGTTAGCTTACTAAGTTTAGCTAAGATCTCTTTATATACTAAGTTAGTAAGCGTTAGGGGCTCTCCTATAAGTATAGTCTAGAGTCTTTTATAATTATAAGTAGCCTATTTATAACCCTATAGCTTCTTTAGTAAGCTATAAACTTTATATAGGTAATATAGCTACTTATTTACTCTCTTATTATTATTCTATTACCCCTAACTTATACTACTAAATATTATAAAGATCCTAAGACTATTATTAGTTACTTATAGCTTATACTTATTAATAAGGGCTAAATATACCTAGCTAATCTTTTCTAAACTAAGCTTAGGATTACTAAATACTACTTACTATATAATAGCTTAATATATTAACCTAGCCTATTTAGGTACTAAGTATACTACTAGCGTATCTAGGAAATCTTATATAGTAAGCTATCTATCTATATCTAGGATATTATACGCTTTAGCTTATAGGTAGAGAGCGTACTATTCTATATACTAGGCGTCTACGCTAATCTAGCCTTATTTAGCTTTATTAAGGTAAGCTTAGTACTATCCTTATATAAGGTTTATAGTAGAAACTCCTATAGGTACTATATAATTATATAGGGCCTTTATAAGCTACTAAAGGGAGATACTCTTATCTATTTTAAGTACCTTTATTATAGCTAGATCCTTAACTCTAGGGTTTATAGTTATATTTATCTAGGTTTAGAGTAGTTATATATACTTTACCTTTATATACTAGTTTAAATAGTAGATTTTTTTAGAGTACTACCTATTAGTTATAAGCTTTTAGCTTATTAGTAGAGTACTCTTTTTATTTTCTTTAAGCTCTTATAGCTCTAGATAGGGTAGTTCCTTTTATATAAGGTCTATTATATACTATTATTTAGATTAATAAGCTCCTAAATACCTAAGACCTTTACTTAAAACTCTAGTTTATAGAACTAATAAGGCTAATCTATATATACGTAGAGCTTTATAGTAGTTAGTTTAATAATATTATTATCTATTATAGGGCTAATTATATATTATTACTAAGTAGTAAGGTAGTAATAGTAGGAGTAGTTACCTAGGTAATAAGCTAAGTAGAAAAAGAGATAGTAGATAAGTAAGTAACTAAGCTATATTTTTACTTACTATTCTACGCGTAGTAGGAACTAGCTATATTTAAAGCGCTAGGCTTATAATTATAGTAGAAAAATAAGCTTAGGAATAATAAGGAGATAGATTATTATATTTACTATATAGAAGTTTAGACGATATATATACTAGGCTTAAACTAACGTTTAACTACTCTAAGTATACGTACGTACTTTATACGTACTTAACTATACTATATAGGTATAGGAGATTATATTATAATAGTAGTTAATAGTAGTATCTTTAACTATATATCTATCTTTAATATTATAGCTTCTAGGTTAAATAGGACTAAGCTAGTACCTCTAAAGCTACCTAGGATATTACTTTCTATAATAGTAGTATTAAAAGTAGGTATAAAGTATAGTAAGAACTCTATTTTAGTAATATAGTTAATATAGTTATATATTAGGTTCTTAGCTTAGCACCTATACGCCTTCTTTAGAGAGGAAAAATAGCCTATATCTAGTAGCTATAATAGGTATAATAAGTATAGAGGTATATAGAGTATAATAATCTTATTATCCTTATAGTACTACTAGAATAGGAGTAAGTTATAGCTCTTATAGCTATTAATTATTAATAAATATACTATACTAATAGTACGTTTTTTTATATATATATTAAAGTACTTTAACTACTCTAAGCTAAGCTTATTTATTATCTAGCTATTCTTAGAGACCCTAATAACTTAATTATATAGTAGGATATCTTTCTTATACTAAGTAGAGAGGTAGTTCTTACCTTAAAAGAGGATAAAAAGTAGGATTACCTACCTTATTATATTAATACCCTAGATAACTATAGTCTACTCTTAATTACCCTACTATACTATCTTTAGCTATCCTTAATACTCTAAGCTAGTAACTATAGCTCCTATTAATATCTAGCCTATTATAAAGCTAGTCTTATTAAAGTTATAGGTATTTTTATCTAAGATACTATACTTAGCCTTTATATTCTTTATAAGCTAGAACTAGTTTTATATAAGCTTAGGATCTTTATAGAGGGCTCTCTTATAGTTATACTTTTAATTAAACTTAACTTTAAGCTCTAGTATACACTTAATAAAGGTTATAGCCTAGTTCTAGCTAACTAGATTATAGTAGTATTTAGTAAGTAAGGAATTAGCTATATCTTTAATAGTAGTAAGCTAGAGGGGAAATCTTTAAAGATCTAGGTCTAGTATATATTAGATAATTATATCCTCCTTTATCTTAAGGAGCTTTATTAATTTAGGCTTCTAATTATACTATAAAGATATTCTATAGAGTTAATTACTAAGGGTTCTTTAAGAGATATTATAGATCTATATAATATATTACTAGGAGAGTATTATATCTTATTTTTTAGCCTAGATTATAAGCTATATCTAATTTTTATTTAATTTCTATTATATATTATATTATTAAGGTATTGCGTTTATACTATTATAGAGAGTATATTTTAATAGGGTCTTAGTATTTAACGTACCCTATAGGTATGTAGCTCACATAGGTATATAGCTTACGATGCCAAGACCCTATTAAAACATACTATTACCTATAGTATAACGCGTAAAAACTCGTAAAATATTACGAAAACTACTAAATCTAAGAGTATAAATTATAAAGAAGTATCTTTACTAAATCTTTATAAAGTTATATAAAGTTTTACTAGTTATATAGTTTATATAGTAGGTAATAGTACGTTTCTTACCTCTACTAGTATAGTTATATTATTACCTATAAAAATACTATAAAAACTAGTAAAACTTAGTAAAGACCTATAAAGATCTTTATAGATATCTTTATAGAATATCTTTACTATAATCTTTACTAGTCTTTACTAGGTTTTACTTATTATATAGATTATACTATAGGTAATAGTATAATTACTATCTTTACTAGCGCTAATATCTTTACTCTAAAAATACTACGAAAACTAGTAAAACTTTATAAAGACTTATAAAACCTAAGAGTATAAATTATTCTATAGTATTTTCTTTATTATTCTAGTTACTTTTATAGGTGCGCGTATTATACCCTATCTTACTATACTACCTATAGCGTTATTAAGGTAGATCTCCTTTAGTACGCGCCCTCTTCTTTAACTTCTCCCTATTACTATAAGTACTAAACTCCTTTAGAGCTAATAGTTAAGTACTATCCTCTACTATAAGGGTTCCTTCCTTCTATAGCTACTTCCTTTTATATAATTTTTAACGTATAGCTACCTTATTAGCTACTTAAAGAGCCTTATTCTCCTCT